>JARUHQ010000010.1:20004695-20328734 GCA_029955515.1 Chrysomela aeneicollis
TCCTGGAGCGATATACAGGGTGTAGTTTCGTTTTCTATACGTACAGTTTAGAAACTGAGTGAAAAAATGTGATGTTGTACCACTCGAATACACCTTCCATCAAAACTCTGGGTGAATAAGTATTGCATATAGTTTGGTTTCTGAAAAATAAAAAAAATTGATCACCTCAGATCTTGAAAACGAAGCCGTTGGGAAGTGAAAAGCATTCGAGGAGTACTTAAATTACACCCTGTATATTTACTGTTGCAGCAAAATTGTGCAATCCGCATGATATGGCTATCGACGTATAGATTATTATCAAAACTAGCGATTGAAAAACCATATTTTGAGTATACGTCAAACCTGGAAAATTGATTGATCATAAATACTGGTAATATATGATGGTGGCCTATCTAATAAATATATTAACACACGGTGCAATTCGCTAATGAAAAAATTGTTTATGATCGTCAGGCATCTGGAAGATTAAAAATGTTATTTATATCGATACAATTTGACAATAATGAGTCTATTTGTTGAGGTTACCTCATATCAGAAAAACAAGCAGAACATAAGCTCTCATTTGATAGCCATCAGTACTTATACGGGGCGTTTACTGAATATACCTACGGGAAACACTCAGGAGCTTACTTTTGATATTATAAAGTCATTATAAAGACTTTTTTGGATCCACTTTGTTTCTTGTGTGATGTGTAATCACTCATCAATTATTCTTCAGATCAATTAAAGAAAAATAGTGGCGAGGACTTTTCATATTAATAACCTTATACTTTAGAAATAAAGCGTCTCAAAATAAACGTACCTATAGGCATTTAGTAAACACCTCGTATAACGAGTCATATATTCACAAACCCACCGACTGAGTGTATAAAATGACAGTTATGAGGAAATAGAAACACCCATACGATGATGCTGTTTCTTTGTTAGTTGAAACATTTTCATAATCACCTTTTGTTTGAAATATGACGTTATTGTTGGAATGAAAAAATTAGGAGATTTCTATATGATCAAAATTTTCGGAGGCATATACAGTGCAATATTAGTAATAGTATGTGAATAAATCAATAATTAACAGAAGGTATATACACAATTTGAGAAATTGATATTCCACCATTTGTGAAAATGAATAACATAAACGTACATATAAGAAAACCGAAAATTGATTTTTATAACGATTTGGTGAGAAATAATGTATATGAATATACCATATTTTTTCTACGAATGAATCCTTTTGGCGATTCAATATGCGTTTGCCATCATGGTATGAAACAAAAATGAGTCAATATTTGTTTGACAGATTGCTGTTTCTCATCAATCAAACAGATGTAAATGAAAAATAATTACCTTCCTCTGTCATAAAAACTGCGAAAACTTCAAACAACACATCGATGATATATGTATGCGCATATCCCAAACGAAAATCATACCGAAGCATTTTCGATGGGTTAGCAATTTCCATGGGAATAATCCGGTACACAGAATCCATAGGCAATCATTGGATGCTCAACGAAACGGAAAAAACAGAAAATACCGTTTCAATTTGAAATTCTGCTTTCCAGGACCCCGATAAACACATAACCCAGTAATTTTCCGGGCCCCTCGCAATATACCCAATTCATACATGAAACAGGGGGCGACTGAAAAGAAAAAGTGTTGAGCAATGTTGAAGTATGAATCGATATGGATTTATATCCATGGAAAGAGGATTATTTGTTTCAATGAAAAATTCAGAAGTGATGGTCTGGATCTTTTATATCGTATCAAAACTTTTCCACATTCGAGATACGCTTAAATAGTTCAATTCAGTTTCCGTTGAATCATTTCTCTTAGAGTTAGGACTTTTCCTGAGTGCATAATATACAGAGTGATACAGATTCGTTGGGATACAGACTGCTTAGTCGGAATTTGTCTGAACAGTGTAACACTCTGTTCGATATACCTACAAAGTATACAGGGTGCCCATTTTTCGAGCTTAACCATGGGGATCTCAGTTTTTTTGAGAGATACGAGGTCGGTTAAATTCTTCAGGGACTTTTTCTCAAGGAATCTAAATCTGTCATCGTATGTTCCAAGGTGTTCTTCATATCAGAGATACAACACTCAACTTTGGTTTCGAGTGATACGTCATAGTAATCAGAGAAAAACTGACTTTTCAAAAATGCAAAAATTCAATATGGCGCCCATAAGAAAATCCAAAGTTGACTGTCGTATCTATGGCATCTAGAACGCTTTGGAAAATACGATGACAGATTTAGATTCTTTGTGAAAAAGTGCCTCAAGAACGTCCTAGTTAGAAACGTCCAGTTCTCATTGTTTTAAAAAAATAAAATCTCAAAGTACAAAATTCAGTTTTTTCCTTTATTTCAAAAACTTAAAATGATACATAAAATTTTCTTTCACATAATTGTTCAGCATAAAATTGCGTAACTTTGCCCTAATTTAAGTTAAGCTCGAAAAACGGGCACCCTGTAGAGTAGTGAGTGAGGTTGTGTTTAGACATTGCAGTTTTATAATGATCAATTTTTGTTTGGAGATTCCAACATAAGATCTAGTAGGTGTAAGGGAATTCAATTGAATGAAAAAAGATGTGAACAAATTATAAAATCCGCGATGTGATTTTCCAAATATAGAAAATTTATTCATACGGAACGATTTCTAGACTCGAATGAGTGAAGAACCAACAATGGTATCATCTATTTTACTATACCTGACATTGTGTCTATGAGCAACCATCATCGACTTGATTGCTTCAAATACGGTCCTGATTATCTAATTCGAGAAGCCCTTCTCGATCGTAACTATGTACGAATCCTTGAGATTTGATTACGTTTCGAATACCCTTTGACATGCGACGTATAGATGGAATTGGAATATATAAGATTCCCCTAATGAATCCATGGAGTTAACCAACGTTATGCCAGAATCCTATAATTGGAAATTCGCATACTCTGGTTATTTATTTGATACCCATCAGAGGACAAGAATCGATTGAATTTAACGAGACCCGTGTTATCGGCTGTTGCGTCGCAGAATCAAGCCTATAGCTAGTTCGTACTAGCGTTCGACGACCTTTCACCCTACAGAATCAACAGGGTGGCATCGATTTGCGTGCCAAGGTGGTATACAAAAAATTCGGTAACTTATTGATAGACGTATAACTAAGTATGTCTATGAAATTTGTCTCCAGAATTGGCATTTGCATAACATATAATTATTTTTGAAGAAATTAAAAGTTGAATGAAATAAATTGAATTTTCATCAACAGATATTTTTTGATCATTTTTCCGAAATAGACACCAACTTTGGTTTCTCAAAAAGAACACTATGTATATTTTTTTGAAATTCGATAGAACTTTCTTTTCTGTATTCATTGATATCAACAAGTTGTATATTTTGATAGAAAATGACTGAGCTATTGACAATCAGAGTAGATCAAAATAACGCTCCATAGGTCTCATGTATTTTTTTTCAATTGACATTGAACACTCTGAATTCCAAAATAAACAATACCTTGACATCTCCGTTGATAATAAACAATGAAGACATATTTTGAAAGCCCACTATGTTAAACTACATTAGGTGTGATAATTATATGAGACCTATGAAGCGTTATTTTGATCTACTTTGATTGTCAATACAACTCGTTGATATCAATGAATACAGAAAAGAAAGTTCTATCGAATTTCGAAAAAATATACATAGTGTTCCATTTTAACAACCAAAGTTGGTGTCCATTTCAATAAATTAAGAGACCCTGTATATCAAAAATCATTTGTTGATCAAAATTCGAGTTATTCCTTTCAACTTTTCTATTCAACATTATTTCATATATTCAAGAACAGAAAAGTTAAAGGGGGGGTTCCATTTCAAGTGATACACCCTGTACTTCTAGCGCCTACTATTCAGAACGATAAGAATCGCTGAATTTTCAAAACAATCCTATGTTCCGTATGGTGAAAAATTTCCTCAAATAAATGAACTGAATTCAGATGGTGTTATCTTAGAAAGAAGATGTCGATATAAAAATTTCCAATCCATGATGCGATTCTATGAAAGCTGTTTCAAATCTTCTTATTGAAAAAACTTCTTTGTTTCAGGTGAGTAATTCCATACGTTGCCGCAGAACAAGCAAAATTTTTGTAAGTACACCACATACGTATAAATGCTGTTTAGGTTTTCAGATAAAAACACCAAATATACGGAAAATCGAGCCTTCTTTCACGCTGCAAGAAAAGCTATTATTTATTTATGTTTGGGGTTTTTTGTGAGAGAATACCTTTCCAAATGCCATTCAGTGAAGATTTTATGGGACAGGCTCTTCCATTCCATTTTAGGGGATGGAGAGGAGAGTTAAATGTTTCCGGTCCGTTTCTCCAAAGCTTTACGTACAGGGCTACTCCAAAAAAACTTATCACATCCCTGTCGATAATCAGTGAAAGTTGGTATATGAAAATTGAAGCAAATTTCCAATGTGTGAAATTGGCATTGAGTATACCCATAAATGGAAATATTGTACAGATTTCCTTTCTTTTATTTACCTGACTGGGTTCAAGACTCACTCTATATATACACCAATATAGGGAAGCCATATATCAGAATCCGAATAAATTCCCTGTTACCGTGAGTTGCTAGAAATATTGAATTTCAAATAACATAGATGAAATTAAGTATAAAGACAAATAATTTCAGTTTATGGAACAACTGAAAACCGGCTTGATTCACCCTCTATTTTTAGAGAAGCACCATCTGTTTTTCCGCACCCTTCAATTAGGAATTGAACTCTGTTATTAGATTTCTCGGCCGCGATTCTGATACTTCTGTACAGGGCGTGTTTCTTGAGTGAACCTCAGACAGGGTGGCCAAGATAAAAATGAACACCAAATAGGTATATTGGAAACGGTAGAGGGTAAGAATTTGGTTGAAAGAAAAGTTGCGCAATATAAGAATCTTTCATTTTCTTGCAAAAATCACTCATCTTCTTTTGTTTTCGAGTTAGGCATCGTTCAATGTTCGATTTAATTTTTTATGGAATTGTCCTTTAAGTTACCGAAAAATAATTTCTACTTCCTCCGTACATCTTTTTGAGCTTTACAAAATTTCATTAACGAATTTCGAGTCTAATGTTTCGTTTTCAAGAAGAGACATGTATCACAAGGATTTTCTCCAGTAGGTTTATTTAATTTTTTTTCAAATCGATCATATTTTATGCGCTGTAGGTATATTCAAATCTAAAGATTTATTATATGCCTATATTAAAAACAATGGAGATTTATTTTATCGCTTTTGGATTGAAGATAATTAATTGTATGGTGAACCTGCATCCAAACAATATAAACAATATGGAAGAAAGTCCTTGTGACTCTTGGTTGACATTCACATTAGACTCATTAGAGTATTGAAACTATAGGTTAATGGCTTCAGTTATTACACTTTTCAGAGCCAAAAATAAGACAATGAAACAAAAGTTTCGGAATGGAAGAGAATGTAACCAGAAATATTTTCAATCAAACAATAAGACTTATTACCCTCCTCCTCTTGTCTTGCTTTCTTTTCCATTAAACCACCATGTTGTGAGTGAGTTCTCTAACCTCCAAATTTGAAAAAAGTCCAATACCCAAATCCTCCCTTCATATATATTTCTTCTAGCTTGCACGATGTTCCACGAACATTATATTATTATCAAACACCTCGTATACCATTTTTCGGCGGAACCCCCACGTAAAGCTTCCGCCCCCCCCATTCCCCGCCTATGGGGTGGCACACAAAAGGTAGCCCGGACCGACACAGGTCGATATTGCCATGGCGACATAGTATACTACTCACGCGCCTCTATTTTCTTTTAATGCCTCATTTTACACGTTTATGCTATCTGCGACGAACCTCCTCGCCCCCTCACCCCTCGTAATTACCTCGTAATGTGTACTGAAGGGGTGCAGACTAGGGGGTGGAGGGAAAGGGGGTGTTTAGGCACCACCCCATCCTCGAAAAGATGAAAGCGCGCCTTTTTGCCATTGTCTTTCTATCTGGATCATCATGAAGACTTATTGAAGGAGGTATGGGTGGTCTCTATCACTCTATCTCATTGTATAAATGGATCAGAACAAGACATTCTTGATGCTATAGAGGAAGATGTTATCGTAGAATCAGATATCCTTCAAGGATGAAATAAAAACCGAAAGTTTTAGAAGTTCTCAGGTTCCACTGTAATATGAGCTGATGCCTCTGGATGATTCGAGGAGTTATTAATTATTCATTAACTGAAAAAACATCCAAGATTTTCAAGATCGAGCCATCAGCCACTGCAATCTGGATTGTTCCTTTCTTTCTCCGCTAGGTGTCACTCTTTTCAAGTCGCTCTTGAGCGGTGTCTCCATGCTGTTGAATACGTTGGTCGTGGTTGCATTGGGTGGAGATCTCAGTACACTGATGAGGGCCAATAAGCTCGAAATCAGTCTGTAGATTGTTAGGCGAGCCTGTCTCGCTGTGAACTCTGTTACACGTAAACGGAGAGAAAAATCAGTAGGATAGTTGTATTTACTTAGTGATTCGGTGCATAGACGGCGACTGGATATAATTCGATTCTGCGTGACATTAGCCGGAAAAGTGGTTTTTTTTTTCGTTGTCTTCCTTTCTTGAGAATCATTTTATATTAATAGTGAATATTATTCAGAGGAACCGACAATCTTATAATAGTTTGATAAGTTGGGCTCAAAACTCTTCATATTTATTTTGAAATGCTGAATTCAATAATGTAGAAAGATTTTATAAACGATTCCTTTGATATAAGTAATTTTAATGACAAATTCAATCTAGTACTCTAATGGAGAATTCTCGTTTGGACGATGATGAAGTAATTCTTATCAAAAATCTTCGAAACGACGCATTTCAAACTTACCATTTCAACCTTTCTCCTAAAAAACAATTTCAAATGTTTAATACAAATAGACTTCAATTGGAGATTTAAAATATGAAGCACCTTGTTCCTATTTCACTATTTGGCAACATCGACTGCATATTTCATAAATGATAAAGGACAATAAATTCATAAGTTGATTAGGTGAATAAAGATAGCCATATTTTGATCAGGTTAGAACACAATAAGTTTTGTGGGTTAGGTGCCATTCTGCTTATTTCTGTTCCATGCTCCTCAAAAGATATGCTACTCAGTTTTTGAGGTTATGATTATATTTGACTTGTGGATGGATTGGTGTTTTTGTTGGACTGAAATTCATGTTTTGACTGATTAAATTTTTTATATTAGCAGTTCGACAGTTCGATTCCTGAATTGTGCATTTCATCAAATGTACATAATGAAAGTGTTGCCAAATGAGAGTTGTTGTTCTTCTAGCCTATTAGGCGCTGTTGCCAATTCGTAAAGTAGAAACGAAGCGATTTAAAATTTAAAACGCCATATTTGATAAATTAATTCAGGTAGTTTCCGCATCGAATTCGAAAAATTCATGAATGAAACTCATATTCAATGAGTTCATATTTGCATTAGCTGTATTAAGCCGAATTGAGGAATATTCCCCATTTCAATTGGAAACATATAAAAACTTTCTCAACCTCTAGATAGTGTTTAAACAACGATAACTCATTGCATAGTTAATTGAGTTTTAGATATTGACAAAAAAGTACATTGTTGATAGGGTTGTCTTCGAATAACAAAAAAAAACTGTTTTTCTATCACTTTTCAATTATCTCCAGTCAAAAGATTATTTCACCTATCCAAAACTAAGGTATTCGTTTCCTTGAATGTCTCGTTTCTTTACTAATACTTCTAGTCAAATTGCATTGGTGAGGGTTACATTCATACATACAGTTAAATTCAAGATATTCGATATGTTTTATATCCGGTGTCTCATCCTTTATATGTCTATATGTGTCAATTGTCAATCCTAGCCAAATCATCCAGTATTCAGAAAAGCAATCCAGAAAGTTTCGTTGTGCATTTTTCGACAGAATGAAAAAGGCCATTATGCATTGAGATTCTTCTCGGCAGTTCGGAAGACATAAAGACTTTGGAAACTTCGCCAATATTTCCCATCAGATAAGTGAATTCCCTGCTTCTCTTTTCCGTGTCTACAACCGTAACGTCGCATCGCATCGGTCACATTAACTTTCAGAGCAGTTCCTATCTATTCCGTCGTACTTTATGTGCACTACTATACACGGTGTCACTGAAATGTCCCTTGATTGACAGTACTCAGAATATGTACATTTCAGGGACACTGTGTAGATCAAAACGAACTCTTGTATAGGCGAAACAAAATAAGCAATACGCCCCCTACCGTTGACGAATATAACTAACGCATGGGCCATGGAATCGTTTGTTTACATTTGTTGCCATAAGGTTTCCATATAATTTTCTTTTTGTGATGTGTTAATTTGTTGGTTGGATTTCAAATAATTCTGGAAAAACTATTAGTATTGTTGTCGTATCTTACTGTTGCTCTTGGGCGAGAAAAATACCCAAAATAAGTTTTCATACCTCCCCAAATACAGGAAAATCCCGAGTTATATTTGTAACCAAGTTTATTTCTCACATATTTGAAATAAATCCATAATCAAGATTATTGAAATGCTATCTTCAGAAAGATAGTCTTTTCAACAGAAGTTGTGCTTCCAATTAATAGTTAGGTATATTGTCCAGAAAAACACAACCATATATGCACAAAACTGCTTAGTAGAGCACTATAAACTACATAATATAAAAAGAAGAAACGAAAAAAACTTTATAGCCAAGCAAACAATTTGAAAATATTGAAAGGAAATTAAATAATGATATTCTTCCAGACAATGTAAACAAATGGAATGGCCCATAGAGTAGTTCTGATTTTCACCGTTCTGGCGCTACGATCTTAATCTAGATTCCCTATAAAGATCAATATACAGGATGCCGACGTACGATTATCCAAACGAAGTTGTGTTAAACTTAAATGTCAAGTTCCTTCTTGGATTGCCCATGTTGAAAAACTTCGAAAGCACACGGTCTTCGCGAATAACCTTGTATGTGTTTAACAAATATTAAGAAACAGTTCAACCCTCGAGGATGTATGAGCTTTTAAGCACTATACTGTTACACCGTAGGCATTTTATCGAAGTAAACTTCGCTGGGTCAAGTCAATTTATCAGATATCGATCTCAAACTTACTGACACTAACTTCGATGATGGACGGTCGTCGATAAAGTTCGAGTTTTAATAATAAATGTCGGATAATACATGCACTTGTATTTTTACAACAAGAAATAACGACTATTCGATTGGAAAACGCTAAAGATAATCATCTATGGCGTATCGCTGTCACCTACATTATCCAACACAATATACAATATACAGTGTGTCCAAGATAAGAATGAACAGCATGGGGATATCGGAAACGGTAAGTGATACGGGGTCGCTTAAATTAGAGAAAAGCAGCGCATTTATGTGCCTAATAATATTACATTTCGAAAGTTTCAATATTCCAAGTAGTTTCGGAGATATCTGAGAAAAACCGAAATTTGAGAATTTCGTTTTAATTTTCTCCTAGCTTTATTTTCAAAAGAAATGTAAAATTAATAGCACTTTGCCATGGCCACTTTTTGAGGACTACACGATAACATAAGCAGAATTTTTCTGCGACGTTTCGTCTTTTAGAAAACATCATCAACTTTGTATTTTTATATGGGCCGAAACTAAAGTATACCCTGTATACGACTCCATTTTTTATTGTGAATACAGCAATGTATCACACAATATATGATTTCGGAACCAAAATGTAATTTAGTGATTACTTAATCTGTTTTTCTTCAATTTTAGACAGTACACGCTGGAAAAAATGACCACATTATGTTCTGTTGTCATAATAATACTGTAGTTTTGTAGAATTTTTGACATTTTACCGTTCCTATTCTTACATCTCGTTACCCACCTAATTTGTGTTAAAAATGGAAAACGGCAGCTTTTCGAATACTGAAAAATTTGATATGTTTTCATGTTGCCAAAGAAATTGTGTTGATGCTGAACTTGCGTACTCTAATAAGTATCCAGAGAGGCGACAACCTGGTAAATCAATATTTAGACGCCTACTATCTAAATTTGAAGAAAAACAAATTAAGTAATCACTAAATTACATTTTGCGCGAGAAATGCTTCCGAAATCATATTGTGTGATATATTGCTGTATTAACAATGAGAAATGGAGTCGTATACAGGGTATACTTCAGTTTCGGCCCATATAAAAATACAAAGTTGATGATGTTTTCTAAGAGACGAAACGTCGCAGAAAAATTCTGCTTATGTCATCGTGTAGTCCTTAAAAAGTGGCCATAGCGAAGTGCTATTTCTTTTACATTTCCTTTGAAAATAAAGCTAGGAGAAAATAAAAACGAAATTCTCAAATTTCGGTTTTTCTCGGATATCTCCGAAACTACTTGGAATATTAAAACTTTCTAAATTTCATATTATTAGGCACATAAATGCGCTACTTTTCTCTAATTCAATCGACCCCGTATCACTTACCGTTTCCGATATCCCCATGCTGTTCATTCTTATCTTGGACACAGTGTATACATTCGATCGATATTAAAGCTCTCATAATAACCTAGGGCAAAGTGAATAATAACAAATGCGGTCTGAATTTAGCTAGGAGTCCGGTCGATTGGAAATCTGTTAAATCCGTCTGGAATCTGACCTATTAACCTCCACGGAATTCGACTGAATGTCTGGTCGATATGAAGTAGACTGGAAGTCCGGTTGATTTTAACGCTGTTGGAAGTCTGGTTGAATTAAACCTAGTTGAAAGTCTTGTCGACGGAACAAAAGAAAAATCGGTTCAAATAATTCAACTGGCTGTTCAAAATAAACATGTTATAGAAACTTTTGACAATTTTGTTCCACCTTGTATAATATCTACACCGTCTATATGACGTACTATTGATAGTTACAGCAAATAAAAATATAACCCAATACGTATTTCACCAACGTCACGTCAGTGGAAGTACCAATGAAACGGCAAATTCTCAAATATTTTGTAACATTTGGGCTATATTTTCATTTTATGTATATTATTAGGCCACAATTTCCAAGTCTCCACTTTACTGATAGTAATAAACAAAATTGTGACAGCAAACTCTCATTGAAAAACCATATTTCGTGAATCAATCAACATATTTCATGCGAAGAATTGAAGGATTGAATTATATTTTCATCGAAATTCTTTTCATTCCGCGAATGAATTGCTTTGGCGCCCATTTCTCGTCTTCATTTTGCTGTGATGACGTGATTCGTCCCTATTCCTAGTAGACAATGGTCTCTGCGATGAGATTTTCTTTGATTTCTACTTATTGTTATGTTAATCACGAAGGACATCTTTTTGTAGACATAATTAAACTTTTTTATGCGATTTTGCCTTGATTGCAGATGAGAATATTCCATTTCTAAACAGAAAAATTTTATCTGAATTACTGAAGGTTGTGTGATATTCAAATTTCGATCAAATATACGACTGAGAACTCTTGGAGAACGCATCATCCGAACTGACTGCGCTATCCAGAAAAATGAATGCAGAATGTCATTGAATGGCACCCCAAACATCAATTTCCATTTCTACTCGACTGTTGATATAATTTTGCGCTTAATTACATCCATTTCGCGGCTTCTTCTAATTACCCTCGATCACAGCGAAAGAGTAATAATTCAAACCTAATTTTCGCGAAACCTAATTAAGAGATGCACAATCACCCCTGCGATATGAGCCATCCACCAATTAAATAGCGCTGTATCTTCTTGTCACCATTGCCGTACGAAAACATTTTTTTGAGTTATTTTTGTGTGGTAAAATATCATGTATACTAGTGCATTTTTGCAGGAAAAATTCAGATATATTTTCACTGTGTCGAAACAATTCATTGTTCGTTTGCTCACTTTTATTTTTTTTAAGTTCTGGTTCTCACGAAAAGGATATCCTGTGTAATGTACAGAGAACATCGTGAGAACCAAGGAAAAGAAGGTATAGGAGTTGGTGTTCTTCTTAAATTTCTGGAGAACGTATGCCTCAGGGAACACTTCCCTTAGGCAATGAGTTCCAAAGTCTCGGTATTCGTTGGATGAGCGAGTCTTTGGAAAAGTACGTTCTGCAGGTCTCTAAAGTGACCACGAAGAGGTGTGAAAACTGAACTTGATGGGTTAATCTCGAAGAGACTGCTCATGGAGAAACGATTGTTGATATTTCAGAAGAGCATCTCCCATGAAAATATCTATAAAATAGAGATAAATCGCCAACTTTTCTATACGGTGTTCCAGAGAAGTGAGCAAGTTTGTAAGCGAGGCATCACCGACGAGACGAATTGCCCTATTTTGGACAGAATCCTATAGTTTCAGGATATGTTTAAGTGCCGCACTCCAAATATGATGGGAACAGTATTCCAGGACAGGTCGGATCTGTGCTTTATAGATCGCAAGCAGCTGACTGGGAGTGAAATAGCTCTTGGCTCGAAACAGAAATCCAAGTTTTTGGGATGCACTTTTGGCAATAGACCTCACGTGATTTTCCCAAGAAAAGTTATTGCTGATAGTAACGCCAAGCATCAAAATGGATGACTTCAATGATATGGTTACTCCTGATGACATTTCATTGTTCGTTGAATGTATAAATTCAACACACTGTAGATTGTGGTATTATTGTGGATTCAGGAACTCCAGAGAAGAGATTCAAACCAGTGAACACATTTAATACAAGGAAATTGAGGGAAATGGGTTGACATCGAGGAAATTATGTAGCCGATATCTGGGGTTATAGGGTTATATAGTGGTTCACTGCTAATCTATAATTACTGTAGTGTGGAAAGTTTCGTATGCCTCAGGAGGGAAACTTATGATCTTCTTATTAGAACAAACACTGATAGAAATATGAATAATCAGCTATACCAAGATATTTGGATCATTGCCTCAGGAGTCGCTACATTATATATTCACACGAAAAAAATGTGGAAAATGACAAATTTTAATTCAAACACAATCTAATAATCTAATGCAACAAAAACTTCTCTACAAAAATTTGTTTCGTGCCAAGAACCATTCCACACTCCAATAACTTTAATGATGTACAAATTACATATTTGATCTTTGATGGAGTATTCGATGTTCACATATTTGAAGTCCAGCTTTCAGACTCGATACGCTGAGGCTTCTACATTCTAAAAACATCGCAGAAATATCGTGATGAAAATATAGTTTTGGTGTAGTGGAACTGTATTCCATAGTATTCTTGGATTCGTCTCATGATTCTGATTCAAATTCATGAATTATACCCTATACCAGGGGTCGATCGCAAGAGTTTTTTGAGTCGATCACGCGGAAATCCCCGAAAATAAATCAAAATAGACTTACACCACGCCGCGCAATCGCTAGTCACCATAGTGCATAATTGTTATTGCATAAATAACACTCTTCGGTTAGAATTCGCGATACAAAATGAATACGGCGAAAAAAGCAAAACGTATAATTTTAATAATGAATGGGAGGAACTATTCTTATTTACTAAATCAATAATTCCAATAAGCCATGGTAATTTCTAAATATAAAAATTCATTGATATTAAAATGAAATGAATGCATATTTCAAAAAAGGTCGATCGCTAGCTGACTTACTATTTTGAAGTAGATCATCGACACTATACGTCTGATACTATACTCTCAAAATGAACCGGAGTCATTCGAATTATGTTAGAAAAATAACCGACCATGAAATCTCTCAATCTCTGACCCCTGTAACCAGAGAACGTAGCCGGGAGGGAGACAACTCGTAAAAGGCAGCCGGTTAGCAATACACAAAGACAAGCTGTCTCTTTGCCGCGATCGCCATCAGCAGCATTCTGAACGCCGTTGGGATGATGTTTCGGGTTTCGTTCGACTGTGAATTTGAAATAACTTGAGATGGGAGCTTTCTCCCGCACCTCGTACTTTTCATCCAATTCCCACAATCGTACCTACATCATTGCATCGGATCTAATATTGAAGTGAAAGCTGAAATGGAAATTGTTACGGCATTCATCATAAATTATTTTTAAATATTTGGTGGATGCGCTTTATCAATCATCTACTTTGGCGGGAGCGCAGTTGAAATAATTTCTCTTGATTCCTACACCACGAACTTCTGATCCCATCTCCTCGTCTGTACCTACATCATTTATTGCATCGGATCTGATATTGAAGTGAAAGTTGAGATGGAAATTGTTACGGCATTCATCATAAATTATTTTTAAATATTTGGTGGATGCGCTTTATCAATCATCTACTTTGGCGGGAGCGCATTTGAAATAATTTCTCTCGATTCCTACACCACGAACTTCTGATCCCATCTCCTCGTCTGTACCTACATCATTTATTGCATCGGATCTGATATTGAAGTGAAAGCTGAGATGGAAATTGTTACGGCATTCATCAGAAATTATTTTTAAATATTCGGTGGATGCGCTTTATCAATCATCTACTTTGGCGGGAGCGCAGTTGAAATAATTTCTCTTGATTCCTACACCACGAACTTCTGATCCCATCTCCTCGTCTGTACCTACATCATTTATTGCATCGGATCTGATATTGAAGTGAAAGCTGAGATGGAAATTGTTACGGCATTCATCAGAAATTATTTTTAAATATTCGGTGGATGCGCTTTATTCATCTACTTTGACGGGAGCGCATTTGAAATAATTTCTCTTGATTCCTACACCACGTACTTCTGATCCCATCTCCTCGTCTGTACCTACATCATTTATTGCATCGGATCTGATATTGAAGTGAAAGCTGAGATGAAAATTGTCACGGCATTCATCATAAATTATTTTTAAATATTTGGTGGATGTGCTTTATCAATATTTACTTTGGCGGGAGCGCATTTGAAATAATCTCTCTCGATTCCTACACCACGTACTTTTGATCTCAATTTCTCATGTGTGTACCTACAACATTTATTGCATCGGATCTGATATTGAAGTGAAAGCGGAAATGGAAATTGTTACGGTATTCATCATAAATTATTTTTTAAATATTTGGTGAATGCAATTTATAAATCATCTACTTTGACGGGAGCGCATTTGAAATAATTTCTCTCGATTCCTACACCAAGTACTTCTGATCCCATTTCTTATTGCATCGGATCTGATATTGAAGTGAAAGCTGAGATGGATATTGTTACGGAATTCATCATAAATTATTTTTAAATATTTGGTGGATATGCGTAGACACTTTATAAATCATCTATTTTGGCGGGAGCGCATTCGAAATAATTTCTCTTGATTCCTACACCACGTACTTTTGATCTCATTTCCTCGTCTGTACCTACATCATTTATTGCATCTGATCTGATATTGAAGTGGAAATGGAAACTGATGAGACATACATCATAAATTATTTTTAAATAATTGGTGGATGCGCTTTATAAATCATCTATTTTGGTGGGATCGCATTTGATATAATTTCTCTCAATTCCTACACCACGTACTTTTGATCTCATTTTCTCATATGTACATATAACATTTATTGCATCGGATCTGATATTGAAGTGAAAGCTGAGATGGAAATTGTTACGGAATTCATCATAAATTATTTTTAAATATTTGGTGGATATGCGCAGAAATTTTATAAATAATCTATTTTGGCGGGAGCGCATTCGAAATAATTTCTTTCGATTCCTACACCACGTACTTTTGATCTCATTTTCTCATATGTACCTTCATCATTTATTGCATCGTATTTGATATTGAAGTGAAAGCTGAAAATAAAAATGTGCGCATTCACAGAAATTCCAATATTTAATGATTTGACGGGGAGCTTAATTTTAAGTATTTGATGGGAGCGCGTTAAAACATTGCTCTCGATCTTTCTACAGCGAATAAGCATCTCAGACAACTTCTCAAGCTCCCCTGGCAATGCCCAATGAGTTATTGTCAGCAATATCTACTCGAAGTAAAATTATTTCTCTGGCAAAAAGTTATTCAAAGTCTAATTGGTTAGCAGGGTTAGCAATTCCGCGGAATAGCTATGAAATGAAGCATTGTTTACCTAATTTTTTAGCTATGGGAGGCTTCTTTAGATGAGTAGGTATAGGTACATTTTTTGCACATACCTTCATATCTTGTGTTTTAATCTCTTTGAGATGTTTCCACGAATACACCGTTGATTATTCAGCAATAATTCATTGACAGTAACACTGACAAGTTATTCGACGCATGAGTAATGGGGATTATTAGGAAAATTTCATAAATTTATTTTCAACCAATTATAGAAGGCTCCTTTTTGTATACGTTGCTTATATAGCAATGGGCGATTACCGAGATTATTTCATTCATGCTAAAATACACGTTTTTGATTGGTTGAAATGATTGTGTTGATAAGCAATAACACCATGTTTTAGATATTGTATTTTGGCTCCTGATTGGCTATTGGATTTGTTTCTCAAAATCGAAGGAATTTGTGTTTCGATAATCATCAATACACTTGTTGTATTACATGCGATAATTTTGTTAGTTCGTATTGACGGAATTAATGAGTGATAATTTTTCTGTCAAAAATGAAGCTTCTTATATTCATTGACAAAAGTCACTCAGAATGAACTCTGGGTAGACATGTGATATTAGATGTTACAATTGAAAACGGATTACTGTTTTAAATGTAACATCTGATATCATAATGTCAGTAATATACCTTAGTTACTATCTACGCAGAATAGGTCGTAGGGTTAATCTTTTCATCATATTAAAAAATTTATGAAATTTTCTTACCGAATCTCCCACGCAGCAGAATTAATTCCCTATATATTTTCTCTCGGTTTCACTCATGTTTTTGTTGATAGAAAATTTCACTCGTCTTCGACTGGGATAATTTTCTATCAATAACAAAAACATTCGTGACCTCGAAAAAAAGTATCTGTAATAATTCTGCTGCTAGGGAGATCTGAATTATTAAACGAGATATGCCACTGGTACAATATTGAATTACGGATGGTAACCCGATGAAGCTCACAAAATGTCATTTGACTTACCCGCTATCGAAATCTAGTTATGAAGGAGACGGAAATCTGAGATTATCACTCGATTTCCAGGGCAATCGATTGAACTAGAGATGTAACTTTAAATCGACATCAAGGACTTTTTGACACTACCAATGTAACATGTTTTGTTTCTCAACGTCATAGTTTGGTTGCAACAGTATATTTTCTACCGATTCGTAGGAAAATCATATTCAATATAGACACTCTCAATGAGGTAACAGTACTTATACGAGAAACAGTTTCCGTTTCAGTAGGGAAAGCTTTCATACTTTTGCGCATCCACCAAAAATTAAATATTTTTCGTTTTATGGTGGATGCGCCATTCAAGATTTTGGCGGTGCAAATCCTAATTTCGATGGTAATAGTTTTTTTATTGTAGAATTTGTTCATATTTTGAACTCGTTTCATACCTTATCGAAGATTTATCTCTTATAATCCTCACTCATGAATTGTAACTTTGTTAATTCTCAATTTGGGTATTTTATTACTTTGATTATTTTATTTAACGCACTTTTCCAAACTTCCATTGCCGAATTTTATCCAGCAATGTTTGTTCAGAGTGAATATGGAACGAAAACTTTCCTCCAACTTGTGAAACCTGAAACAAAACATTCGATTTCAAGGTATGTATCCCATGCATTGATATCCCTATCAAAGCGGCAGATTCTATGAATGCATGAAAATTGTTTTACAATGTATTTTCGACTATTGATAACGCTGAACGGATCGAACCTACCTGCAATTGATTTCAACGATGACACGACAAATCGCATGTTGACTTGCGAGAATTTCATCATATAATTGGATCGTGTCCAATTGGAAAATTACTACTTCTCACGAACGGCCACTCGTACCATTGTTTTTTTTGTAGGCACCGCCTCGAAAACACCAGTCAATGAATAGAAAACGTGGAGATAGGCTATATGGGACCAACGATTCTCATTGATTTTCCATTAAGGATCGTTAACATCATTAGTGTAATATGTACAGGATGAGAAAAAATTGAAGGTATACGTGTCGATCTGTTGAACTCCTACTGTAATTTTAGATATCCATGGAAGAAAAAACATATACTTTAGTGATTGGAATCGGTTGCAAGAAAACGTTTTTCTTCGAAATAAGCGTCCAGGGTAATATCAACTTTCTATCTAACGCAGTTACGATATCCTGCTTTCTACCATCACACTAATATTTCTTTTCACCTTCAGAAGTTATAATACTTGGTGATGTTTCGTTCCGTTTTACCTTTGAGTTATGAATGATATTCCACCATCCATAAGAAAATTCAGAATAAATCAACTCCGTTGTTTGGGACCAACAAATTTTCGAACTTTCTGAAAACAATATTTCACAGATGGAGGTCGCAACTAGATTGTTTTCGAAACTCAGCGGAAACGAAACTTCTTTAAAAATAACAGACTTTTCTCCATTTTCGAGCACATCCCGAATTTATTTTCGCTCAGAACTTTGATATCCAATGATGTTCGACTATGGATAGATATAGTAATATTAAAGTTATTGGCGCGCGATTATTTCGTTAATTCTTCATGAGGCGAATTAATTATTCGGTTATCACGCGAAAAAATAAGATCTCTCGAATATCTGATGTTATCGATAAAATATGCGATAGATTCTGCTTTATTTCCCATAAAATTGAAAAAATTTATTTCAGAAGCATTTATGAAACAGTATTGATTCATTTGTAGTAAATTATATTCAACTGATTTTATAAATAGTTCGATGAATCAGACAACTATGTATCTTCAATGATATCTATGTTACCAATAGTGAACAATTTCTTATCATTTCACTGCATGAAAAAACCTATAATATTCGTGGAAGAACATAGTCCACTGGCTGAGAGTATTTAATAAGCTCATGTAAAGTGTTTGTATCAAAATACAGGATATGACTACTCCTACTGACAAGTGAATCATGTTTTTATAATTAATCTCCCGCAAAATGTCTATTCCATAAATATTTTTCCACAGTTTTGACCCAAACTTATCTAACTTATAGGTTATTGAAGCTGTTTCTATAGATGAAACCAGAATGTATGATGTTCCTTAGTAAGGAATAAAATCGTATTCTAAAGATGGTATTCGTAAGATTCCAAACACATTTTCTCGATAGAATTTTTCGATATCAATTTGACCCACTTTTGGCGCTACATACAACATTTTCTTACATTTCTGCCAAATCTGAGGTCACGCGATATAAGTCGCAAGAGATTTTTCAATTGTCGGAAATGCAAAAACGAACCGCCATTAAAGTTTTTCATAAATGCCAACATTAACATTTTTTTAACTTTATGGCGGACGCTCTATAAAAAAATGTATTCACCGATTGCACCCCTCTGAGTACACCCAGCGCAAACCACCCCCACCCCCCCTTCCTTTATCATCCCTTTGAGCCACAAGTGGATGCTACCCGCCGCCACCGAGCTGACAGTCGCGCTCCGGTCCGCGTTGGCCGTGCCTCGATCGAGCTTCGCTTGTTTTACCCGCACTCTAGATTCTCTGTGCCCACCTGCGTGCCGTACCGTCTTTGTTTTCGGACGGAAATTCGCGTTTTTTTTCGTATCGATTGCGGTTCCCGGTTGCTTGCGTTCCACAACAGGTAGTATTGGGTGGGAGATTGTTTTCGTTTAGACATACCGATGAGAGGTGTTGCGAATCGTTCGTGTGGCTGAATGGGTTTTGATTCACTTTCGGAGCTATGCGGAAAAATCGATATTTTATTCATGTTCACCTCTCCATTTGGTATCTTTCAAAATTATTGCATGACTTTATTTGCCGTAGAAATCGTATTCTTGAATTCAAAATCTAATTTTTTGTCAGGGCGTCCATTACTTACATTTTAATGTTATGTAATCAACTATAAACGTTCCTCCATTGTGGATGCAAAGGCATAGGTACTAATATTCACAATAACTTTTTATTCCTACCGGAGTTCTTATACTTTTTTATAGGTAGATATCTAATTTTTTTGCTCTATACGGTTCATTGTTGTTTTTTCTATACATAAATATTATAATTCTGATTAAGTAAGTATTCTGTTAACATCGTTATCCTTCTTAAAGTCGAATTGTCGTTGCAAATAAGAATAATTCAATCATGCAGTTTTCAGAAATGCAATCCTACGCTAATGATACCCAAATGAAATTCAGATCAGTTCAGTCAATACTTTTCTATTGCAATTCAAAGGTTGAAGACAATGACTTACGAAAAAATATTGATTTTCATGAGTGAAAACTCAATTTTAGATAGCTTCAGGCTGAAGGACCTCTGTCGGTAGCCTTTTGGGTATACAATAAGCTCGTTAATTATCTTTAGATAGCTTTTTCATATAAATAAGGCGATGATAGATATTCACATGCATACTTTTCTATGGATGCGTAGCGAATATAATCAATTGAGTGTCAATATTTTGAGCACACGATTTTGCTTGGAAAATATGTACCTGAATTCAAAATAATTTGATGAAAACCCCAAACCGCGAATACGAAAGTCTCGGGATATAATATATGAGGAAGTCAAAAAGATAAAGTGACATTTATTTGGAAATATATACTCGTCTTTTCAATATCGTGAGTGCCTATTACCGATTTTCAAGGCAGCCCTCAAAATTTCTCATTCTCCTCCATAAAGCTAATGAAGAAATATATTTAATTTTTCAACCTCAGATTGATACAAATCAACTCTAGATTATGATATGCGTATCACACTATACAGTATGGGCTTGTGATGTACAAATACATCAACCGCATTCATCAAATTATCGAATTATCAGTGGAAACCCCAGTACCTTCTGTTTGACGATGATTCAACGAAGCAGTCAACTAAATATGATAGATGTATTCAGCACAACTTCAACGCAAAGCTCAGTATATACAGCAGGCACAGACGTTATCATGCTATTATGCTCATCACTGTACGAACATAATAAATCATGTGCACCACAATAGACGTGTGATACATTGTTGAGATTGGGCATTCTGAATTGGTAAATTGACTCTGTCAATGGTGAATCGGGAAGAATATTTCATCAGCTGTCTGTTGCCTTTGACGTTCGAATAGAAACCTATACGATTGTTTCAGTTTTATTACGAATTTCACCTAATTAATCCTGGTGTTTGTTTAGGTACGAAGAAGGGTGCAAGGGAGTTGATTTAGAATACTCCAAATTCTACCCATCTCTTTCGATTTAGAATCACTGTTGCTTTTCCGTTTTATCCCTCTTATACTTATAGTGATCAGTTAATTTAATCTTCTTAATTTTGAGAGAAACTCTTGTGTTTGTGGGACACTCCAAAAATAAATTTTTCGGCAACCGTGTAGAATAACAAATCAAAGAAACACATTTCTTTATAGAACAAAATTTCGAACATTTCAATTCTTATTTATATTAATATTTATATTAAAATTAGAACAATTGTTGATATTGAATGGATTCAATTTGTTTGAAATGCTTGGTATATTTAAGTGCCTTTTGGTGAAGTCAGAACAAGAAGGTAAAGTTTCCGTTTCACATTGATTGTTTTCATCTGATAATTTTTGAATGTTAGCTAATTTTATGTCAGATAGCTGTCAGTTGTTATTTTGCTGCTATGGTAATGATCAACTGCATTTATCAAAACCAAGGTGGATATAGGATGGTGAAACAGCTCTTCAATTGTTTCTGCGAAAAACTTGTAGACCGTTTGAGAAGGTACTAATATTTCCACGACTTGAATGAAGATGGCGGTGAGATCGATTATCGAAGAAGATTTCTGTTGCTTACGTATTTCTGTGGTTCACATCTGACAGACGTAACGACATTAAACAATATATTTTCTGTAAATCTGGAATGAATATTGATATTTTGACACTTCTCAGTCATTTTTCATCTAGAACAGATGAAACTGATAAAAAGGTGACAGATGCACAGATTCTGTTTTACCGACACAAGGTATGTCGCCATCTCTGATAACTTCAGGAAATATTACTACGGCATGAAATCAAGTAGGCAAAGGTCTACAGTTTATTCTAGTGCTTGTTAATAGGAAGCTGTTTCACCATCCTATATCAAAACCATACTACCAAGATTTTCATATTTACAATGACAACAACGATGTGATTCTTCCCGGCCTAGTCCAGGAAGTACGTACTTCCCGGACTAGGCCGGAAAATGCCACTTTCTCAAAAAAAAATCGTCTGGAAAGTACGTACTTTCCGGACGGTTGCCGAAAAATAAATTTCCTCTGAAGAAACCAGAAATAAAATGCGAATTCTGTGGTAAAAATAATCACACAAAACCAGTAATGTATTATCATCATTTTTTTTCTCGTATTCATAAATATCTCATATACTGATGTCAGTATATCTGTACGAATTTGAAGGGATATGTATTGAATGGAATGCGTACTTCCAGGGCCGGAGTGAGTTCCAAGGGCCCCCTCTGACTCTCGTTATAGATCTATAGGATTTACTTCTACAACGTGGGATCTTATTTAGCAGGCGGAAAAGTGTGCATTTGAAAAGTGTTTTTAATCGCCAACTTAGTTGCGAAGCAACCCTCGAAGTCTCATTGAGACTTGTATGAGTAAGGAAGACGGGGACCTCAGCTTTTTAAGTGTCATCCGAAGCACTACTCGGCTGGTTATCGTTGAGAATCCGAAGGATTCCTGCTAAACGATTACAATAGAAATAAATATTTCCAATAGCGGGCACGGGATTTGAACCCGGGCCCTCTAGGCTATACCAGCGATTCAACCGAAGGTAAAGGTAAGCACAATAATAAGAGAAAAAATTGATGAGATGGAGTTGACTCTTTTCTGCACCTAAATAACGTCTTTTCCCTTGTTGATTCCGTACTTTACCCTGTATTATTCAATGCCCCCTGTTTAAATATTTTAAAAGTTCTAAGCCTCCAAATATTCTGCTTCGATTCGAAATAAATTCCATTATTCAAAATGAGCTCATTCGACCATGGCTTTTAAAATAATTTCTTTTTGGCAACTTATTTTCGAAAAATTTCGTAATGCTAACTTTCTGAGTGCCTACTTTAAAAGGATATATTATTTCAAGTTTTCTGGTGAATACAACCTCATTTAGTGAACGAATTCGATTTTCGCAGCAATTTCCCTTCTACCCCTTCATCCCCATACATATACCTATTCTCGAGGGCGTGATGCGGCCCTTTCATGGTCGAAGGGAGGGCGCTGATGGCTGTCCAAAAGCCCATTCAGTCGAGTTACTGGCCGTCACTTGTTGACCCCCATCCCAAAGGAATGGCCAAAAAGTCCTATTTCTGGTCCGCTTGTTCTCGTCGTATCGTCTAGATTTATGGGGAGGGCAAAAAGGCGCATCAGCGTTCACCATTTGAAATTCGGTGACGAAGGTCCCATTTATCAACATTTCCTTATTCATATGACAGCGTTCTAATCGTAAATAAAGATGTTTTGACATTTTCGAACCTCATATCCCCGTAGAAAAAATTATGAGGGTGCAGATCCTCACTTTCCAATCGAAAATGTTAAGTCGAGGTACTTGCCGCT
Source organism: Chrysomela aeneicollis (assembly GCA_029955515.1). Classification (NCBI taxonomy): domain Eukaryota; kingdom Metazoa; phylum Arthropoda; class Insecta; order Coleoptera; family Chrysomelidae; genus Chrysomela; species Chrysomela aeneicollis. Next base: position 20,028,262 of record JARUHQ010000010.1, read on the forward strand.
TTTTGGGTTTGCTTTAGTGGAAAATAAAATCATTCAATTTCAAGACAGAGCAACCAATGAATTTTGAAAACGATTCATTAGAATTCTGCACGTGTCTTTCCTCTCTGAGGCGAAATAGGGCGGGCATTCGACCCATTTCCAATCTCTGATGCATTCGCATTCGCCAAATATTTACCCTTCTTAGTAACCCCCAAATTGTATAAATCGAATGACCGATTCATCGACTCAAACTTATTTTCTCAAGAATTTATGTTCAGGTCAACGAATTTTGACACTGATATTGAAAAATAATGATGTCCACATAAAAGATTATATATCTGAAACTTATGATACGAGTACAAAAGACTACCAATCAATAGTATTTCACAATTTATTACCGCTATGAACACTCATGGTGGATTTATGCAGCAATTTTAAGTCATAAGTTTTTAGTATGGAAATTTAAGACATGAAGGAAAAAGGACCATTTATGCAGGAATTATTAACGGCTGTCATGTCTTAAGGGACACATCTCCCATTGGTCAATTTCTGTGGTTCAGTGTCAGTGGTCACTTCACAATTTCATTTATAAATATCGATTTTTTCCTTCTTATAATCTGCTAATTCTGAGATGAGTCTAAATAAACAATACAATCACAGACAATAACCTATAAAACCATCAAAGAATTAAAAACTTCGAACGCATGCGCAAATATAATCAGTTTTAAGCCCTAAAGAGATAAAAGTTGGCCAACAAAGTGTATAAATGGAAACATTGAAATCCAATGATTTGTTAGAAATACATACTTCGAAACAATAATTATATACACACTTTTATTCTCTCATCCTTCTAATACAACGTCTAAACGGTAACTGACTCTCAGCCTATCTTCTTCACGTAACATCCCTTTGATTCATCGTATCACTGAGTCACCCGATTCAGCCACTAAGTGATACTGTCAGCGTATTCGGGGTGGATGCATATCCTACCATATCCTACATATCCTAAAGATTGAACTTCTTACGACTTATGACTCAAAACTTACGGCTTAAAACTTATGACTTAAAATCGCTGCATAAATCCACCATCACTTCACTTACATTCAGATCAGAATAAATCGAACTTCATTCATCGAAGAAGTCGCTAAAAAGATATGAAACAAATGTATATTATACGATATTAGCTCGCTGCAATATACCTGAAGCAATAGTAGAGCTCAAATAGTATTTCAAAAACCTAATTTCCTGCACCATCGCCCTTTTCTCGGTCTATTTGATTCCTCACATTTCGAAGTGAGCTATCCCAGTCGATTTCATTCGGAAATTGCAGCATATATGTTTCATAACTCGACTATTTGCATTACTTATCGATAATTTTTGGAATTCCAAATTCAACCGATCACGACGGTTTCATTTCTACAAGCAAAAATAGTTTGACAAGCTATGGGTGGGTTTTTATCGGCAACAATAATCCTGGGGAAATATGTAGTTGCTCGTTTAGAGTATCGGTTATTTGGATTTCTCTTGGGCAATTACAGCTGGAAATCACACTTTCATTCGAATTGACATTAACAGACGAATATAGATAAACATTTCCAGTAGTTATCACTTGGTTATCTTTATACTTGGCTATCAACTTTGTCAATCGAGAAAGCTACCTTCAAAGCTGAAATAAATCGACCATACAGCAGAATTCCCGGAGTCTGCCAAATACTTACATTTCTCATATCGAAAACATTCTCTATCCACTATGTGGAATTTCAAATAAGAACACGAATGAAAACTGGTAGAGAGTTATAGTGAATTCAATATTTTTGATGTCTCATATAAAAGCAGAGATTATTTATTAGCGTCTAAAGAGTGACGGTATAGAGATGTATCAATGGTCGATTAATTTTGATGAAAACCCGACGTTGAACGTGTATCCATTAAAAATTGGAAAGCCTGTAGAGCTACGAAAGATTGAAACGTCACCTGATTGTGATTGAGGAACATCAATCAACATCATCCAATATAACGTTTAGTTTTCAAAAAGGACATTCATTAGGGTGAAAATATGTGAAAGCAGGGACCTGCCAATCTCTGACAAGATAAATTAGGATGACTCAAATAAATTTGGTAATCTAATCTCCAACAAACTCTCTCATGTGATGGAATTTCAGTTTGGTATGCTCACATATGCTTATTTTTCTTGAAAAATTCTCTATTTCACTACACTTTTCGGTTCCAGCGTCATTCAAAGAAACAAGATAAATAATCAGCTCCAGTAGTTTTTAATAATTTTCCACAGTATTTTTCAGATCTCGAAATGTTTTTCGTGTGAGAGTTCAGAGCTTTTTATTACGAAGGGATGGCTTATGGAATAATCCAACATATGTCACCGACCCATTTACTCAACGAGTCATGAAACCGACAAAGGGTTGGTTAAACGACGGGGGCAAAAATGTACACGATAATCGAGAAAACAGGGATGCGAAAGGTGTATATTGGGGTAATGAAATCGTTCAACCCTCAGATTATGTAAAACTGGACGAAACATCTGGACGACCTATTCTGCTGAAAGAGAAAATTGAGTCATTTTGGAATTAATTGTTAGGTCTGATCGAAATAATTTGAAATGCTGGATAGATTAGGTGAATGAAGGTTGTATTGATGTTCTGCAATAATATGATACAATCAGCATACTATTTTTATAAATTGACATGATACCTAACTAAGTAAGGTTGAGAACACTGGTTGATTGTTGTGACTTTTTGAACTTCCTTTGGCAAGATATTTAGATTGTTGTAGATAAAGTATAGTATTCTACTCGCACAGAATGGCTATTAACGACATGGAAAATGATGAGATTTCACATAGGTTTCCATGAAAATTTTGCACCGAGGTGTATAATTTCGTGTACTTTTCAGTATGTATATTCCCAGATCAGTGTGTTGTTCACCACAAATTTTTTACTGCGTTTGCTTAAACCAGAGCTGCTCGATTTCCATCCTGGAGGGCTAATTTATCACGCCATACCGCCACCCCGAATCGGATCGATTCCACCCCCTTACCCGCCACCGGGAAAACCCCTTACCCGACTTTCCCACCCTGTGCTCGGTGCGACCTTGAAGCCATTCGAAGAACGGAAGGGAAGAAAGAAGGACTCCTGGCCGATGCCTAGGCATTTTGTGAATGCACGTGCCTTTTGCGAGATGCCCGGGAAACTGTAATTTGAAGAAGGGTGCGGGAGATTCAATAATAACACACCCCTTCCTTTGATGTTGGATTCTTCACGTCAGGGGGGTGGCAGAAATGAAAGGTATCTGGAGATGCTCGGGTGGATTTGGAGATTCAGGAAGTTACTCAATTTTTGAAGTATGGGGAGAAGAGGTTGGTAGTTCGTGCGAGAGTTGTTAAAGTTGATATCCAAAATCATTAGCATCAGCACTCGCAACAATCGAATCCAATGATATTGTCATGATGGACATCAATATCATCAAAATATACTCATTACAATATGCATACGAATTATTGAAAGTATATGAATCTATGTATTATAAAGTTATACAAGTTGTTTCAGAGTTAAAGTGGCAAATGCCTTAGAAATATTCTGCTCAGCAGAATATGGAAAAAGTTCATATGAACATATATAAAAAAATGCTTCTTTTCTGAACCACGAGGTGGTTTAAAAAAAACTTAAGTTGGAGAATAATTAAAGAATGTCCTAGAACTTCCTCTTTTCCTCTCGGAATTGTAGAGATGGAGTCAAAATATTACCAGTATTTTTATACAGAGTTAATCAAATGTATGGAACCATCCATATATCTCAGTAACCATTCGTTAGATCTTTCTGAATTTCTCTACACAGTGAATTGAAAATGTGCCGGTTCGAAAAATTACATCGCCAATATTGCCACGTTTCTAGTTTTTCATAAATTATTATCAACTTCCTTATTTTAGATAGAACACCCTATATATTTTCATATTATTTGATAGAGAATTCTTCAAAGAGTTAATTGATATACTATTTGATAGTTTTATTTACAATGTTTACGAATATATCTGAAAAAACTTAATATTGATGATGATTGGATAGAAGAAAAACTCAAAGAAGTTTCAGATCTCTTCAATACGACTCACCGAGATCAAGATTCACGTAGTACAGTATCCAAAACTTTGACACGATTCGAGCATACTGAAAATGTGAAGAATATTAGAAAAACAGGACGTCCAAAAACAGTAACTATACCTACGAGTGAAAAAGCATTAAATGTTGTAGTTTCATCTATGGGTAAACCTCATATTTGTACAACCAATTTTGAATAAAACTATCGAATAGGATATCAATGAACTCGTTGAAAAATTCTCTATCAAATAATATGAAAATATATAGGGTGTTCTATTGAAAATAAGGAAGTTGATAATAATTCCGGAAAAACTAAAAACGTGGCAACATTGGCGATGTAATTTTTATTGAACCGCCACATTTTTAATTGTAAAAAAAATCAGAAAGATCTAAGGACTGGTTACTGAAATATACGAATGGTTCCATACAACTCTGTATAACTTCGTAAATCTACAAAATAAATGAATGGCAAACTGGTGATTGATTGAATCAAATATTTGATGGAAATATTATACATTTTTATAGCATGAACTAATTTCATTTCAGTGAATCAAGTACAGAATTGAAATAAAGGTTGGCCCATCTTTGACTATGCAATCTATTCTGTGTCAGGGACCGTTACCACCTCAGAATTATCATCAAACAAGGGTACAAACAGTTGGACTCCATTTTATTTTTCACAATTCACATTCGTAAGAGTTTGCAACTTTTGTACACTTCATTAAAGAAGACATGAACGTTTCACTTGCACGGTGTATAGCGACCCATATTGTTACCATTTATCTAGCTCTGAGAGAGTAATGAGGGGAAAAATTGACTCTAACCAGATACCTTATTTGCCGCGACTGAAAGATCAGAACAAAGGATAATCACGGGACGTTCGCTTTCTGTCTCGGTGACTTTTCAAATAATAAACAAGATCTGACAGTGGAAACGTTCTGTGTAACATGACAACAGGCAGACACCCGTACAAATGGGATTTCGTGATGTGTTTCAGTGGCAAATAACATCTCCACATTTTCCATACAGGTTGTCCCCAAATTAGTGTGCAATATTTCAACAGGAGTTTTTGGTAATTTTGTACTCATAATGCTATCTATATTTCAATGAAAATTATTGTTTGTACCTATGTATTTTGATCCCAGGAACCGTGAAAAAACAATGATTTATGAGATAATCCATGCTAAAGTTCGATTGTTCACCTTCTATATGGCGATTTATCTAAGAAAAACATACCTAATAATGTATTGTTTCTATAATTCACCTTTTATTTCGCCATCTATACTGCATAGACAACGGCCATTCTTAATGTTTCTCTCTTCAGTACATGTCAATAAGAAAGATAGAAGAAATAAAACATACGAGGTGACATTTCTAACTCTAGTATATCCCGATAAGCACCTAGTTTATGAAAGAAGCTTTTTTTACTATAGATATTTCCAAAACACATCAAGATGATATGATGAAATTATACAATAAGCTGACTGATTAGTCGATGCTATATAATATACATTCTATAGAGGAGGAATAATTTCTAAATTCCATGTCATATATATTGGGGGCGCATCAAAAAGAGTAAGATTGATGTTTCGTAGAAATTCTAAGCTTTTATTTGGATATTCCGATGAGATGTTTGGACCGATATAAATATGAACTTTCCCTTTCATTTTCGGTAGAAGAAGCCTCCGTTGAAATATTGCCCGCTAATTTCTGGACGCCCTGTGTAGCGTATTATGTGCGAATGGAGGCAATGCCTTTCAGGCTCACAATACATGAATTTGATGAGGCAGACTTCTGCAGCCACTTGGTACGATTTTTCCCGTTAAAACTCTGCCCCCTTCTGATGCTACGTAATGTATTGCCAAATTTAAAGTTGGTTTTGATTTTGTATGCCAACCCAGTATCTTCTATTTTTTTCTCTGACGTGATGAAGGGATTTTACTGATCATAGGCGCCGATTACATGGGGGCACTGGGGCCCATGCCCCCTCTGAGAATTACCAGGGGGGGCGACGCCCTCCCTGAGATTATACTCAAATTGGACAACCTATGGTGATTTTGCACTCATAATTTATTTTTCGATTAACATTTTTGTTTGTACCTTTGTACCCATGTATTTATATAAAACATAAAAGAAGCCAAATTGTTGAAGTACCTACCTAATTGATTTGATTTATCAGGGATTAAGATTCAAAATATCTACGAAATGTAATTCACCTATTGTATGAAATATACAGGGTGCGGCACCGAAAACGAAACAGATCGAATATCTTATAGACACTTGTGTTGTGAAAAAAATGCAAAAACACGTCGATTTGTAAACCAAGGGGGACATCTTTCTACCATAACCTCAACTGTCATACCTCTCTCTCCTCCCCTTGGTCACTATCACCCATACAATTTAAATAGGGAAAGTACTAAGTGTGACACATCACTGAAAAGGTAATTTGAAAAGGAATTCAGCCATGTGAGTGTTCCCTTCGTAACTTTTCATTTTGGCGCCCTCTTGCGGAAAAAAAAAATTATTCAAAGGTACGAATGTCGTCAAATAACTCCAGAAATGCTCCAAAACCTCAGACGTTTCGAGACTAACTTATACTCATGTATGGCAGTTAATGGAGAACACTTTGAGCAGCTATTGTGAATTATTGTAGTTTGGAATGATTGGAGTAAAATTTATGCAAGCCTTTCCAATTTTTAAGTTCATACACTGTTCATACACTGTCATTTGAGGTTATGGTAGAAAGATGTCCCCCTTGGTTTACAAATCGAAGTGTTTTTGCATTTTTTTCACAACACATGTGTCTATAAGATATTCGATCTGTTTCGTTTTCGGTGCCGCACCCTGTATAACACACAAGAACCATCCACTGATATGAAATAGTGAAAAAGTAATTTATTTTGGTAAATTTATTTCTTATATTTCTATTAAAGTGAATGAATGATATTATTATTATTATATTATTATTATTTTGACTTAAGGAATCCGAATTTGATGTTGAAATCGTGAACAAACCTCTACTTTTAAATATTTTCCTTGCTAAAGTTCGAAATTTCACCTTCTTTTACTGATATCTATCATTCTATTTGACACTTGATTGAGTAGTTTATATATTTGCTATGAGTCCGCTATGACATCTACAGTATTCACCCAGAGTTTTTCAAAATGGCCGTTGTTTATGGAGCCTAGATGATGGTAAAATGGGAGGAAAATTATATGCATGTAGTATCTCCAGCGAGATTTTCATAGTGATCTTGGAATATACATACAATACTTGCAGAAAACTTTCGATTTCAAGAAGGTGAAATTTCATGGATAATTGAAAGGAAAAATATTACCAAATTCGGATTTCTGAGTTCCAAATACATGGGTACAAACAAACATTTTCATTGTAAAATAAATCGCATGATAATTGCAAAATTACCCAACCATTTATACCATTGCAATAAATTGAACCTGAAATTTTGGATGTTCCAATGTTGGAAATGTATCTATAGTATGTGCCTGAGATTAGTTTTTCGCTCGAAAATTTAATCATGGTTTCAATATAAGTAAGTTAATGTGTTATATTCTATTTTGTTACTTTTCGATATTGTATATGAACAAAATTCAATAATACTATTGTTACAATCTTCGTGGGTAGAAGTGAACCACGACTGGGTTTAAACTGATAACTAATTTATTTCAACGAACACTAACATTTATGACAGACTAATTTATAACAACTATTTATTTTGGAGGTTATGAACGTAACGCAACGTCGTATTCAACTGACTCTGCCATTATCTGGCCCTGTATATATATCGTGTTTGAGTTGTTCTAGAACTTTCTGAAACTGTTACTTTCCTGTCATCTCTCTTCATCTGATATCTTTCAGGATATTCCATCCTTTTCTCTTTTAGATCTTTCACGAACAATCGAGAGCTATCTGGAATGTCCAATATAGAAGGATATTTTGATATCGGCGATACTTCTTCATAACTTTGCCGAATTCCATTGCACTATTTTATTTTGATTCATTTTGCCCCCCCCCCCCTGGAATTCAGAAGTTTCGGCGCCTATGTACCGGTTGTGTAATTGATGTGTAATAGAATTCTGCTGCGTATAAAAACTCCCATTTTCTCATGGTAGATCGGTTAGATAATAAAGTTGGTTTCCCGTGAATAGGAGATCACTATACGCTCCATTTATTTTCTGAACTTCGGTTTCCACTAACGACAATCCTCAATCCTCCCAGTTTCCGAGATATCCGCAAGCTGGTCATTTCCATCTAACACACCTATAGTCAAAGTGTCCCAGCTTAGCGAACATATCGATGAAAATGTTTCGGCATTATGGGCAGAAACAGAGCAGCTCACCGCAGCATGCCAAACACGTACCTATCTGATACCTACGCGTGTTATCTGTGGACCGTTGAGCTAATCTCGGTTCTCAGACGAATTCATTAGATTTAATGTTGCCTGAACACCGACAAAAGGATGTTCGATATTGCTCAGACCTTTTGGGATTCGCACAGAAGATTATTCGATCCACATTCATTTCGGTCTGTCTGGATATTTTGGGTTTGTGTTCTTCCTCTTGCTTGCTGAATGCGATGAATTTATACATACAGAACACTCACATTTGCAGCTACAAAGAAATCAGTTGGTTTTATTATACCTGAATGTTACTTTTTGTGAATATATTGATAATACAGAAAAAGAAAAAAATATATTGGATATTATATTCAGTGTGAGTTTTAATCGAATATTTTCACAAGGAATGCAAGATAGAAACGACCCAAAAATAAATAACGAAATGAAAGCTTCTATGTAAGTTGCATAATGAAGGATAATCAACTTTTTTTTGACCCAATGGTATATTTTTTATTGTCCTGTAAGATTCAGTTTTTTTTTTCGAATTTATCGATATGTCACAGCAGAGCAAGACATTTTTGACAATCCAGATTAGGAAGTGAATGATAGTGAAAGTACTGAAAATAGGTCACGTACCTCAATATCAACCATAATGTTCAAAATCCGAAATATCATAGCGCAATCCAGTGGCCGGATAGATATCATTTCATATAATTATATTCATTAATTCGACATTCGTATTTAATTTGACTAACGATGATATATTCACGTCATAAATTCTAAAGTAGGGTGAAAAAATAGTAATTTCGTGTCAGGAAGGTGCACCATTCCCTAATGATGAAATTTTAGTCAGTCGACAAAAAGACCTCAGGATATTTTACCACGTGAAGGGGTTGAACTCATTGGCGTACATATACATCAAACAAAATAAATGTGATTCATAAAGCAGATCAAAAAAATATTACAATCATGTCACATTATTGTCAGGGACTTTTTTATTTCAGTAATATTCAGTACTCCTCTTCCAAAAAAAACTTGACACGTAAACATTTTTAGTAAATCTTGATGAAATGATTGAACTAGATTTTTTGAATCAAATAAACGTGATTCAATTGAAATTCGGAAATTCAACATGGAAATTTCATTACAGAAATGAAAGTGTTTGATATATAAAGGCATCAACGGGTGTTACGGACGTAAAGAAGTTGAATAATAACTAGAGCAATCAGACAACAAGGCAATTTATGTCGCTCTGACGCAGATCGATATACTTTCCAGCAAAAAAGCTACTTGGAACATGAAAATATTGTCGAGAATTTCCCATAAATTATCTACATAGTAGCAATCAACTACCCTGCTCAATATTGTAAAGGGGATTTATGGAAGCAATATTTCGATTCTCATAACGGTTTTTTACCCCAGTGTTGTAGATAGCGCTGACAGACTACATAAACTTCTGGAAGTGATATTTTTCGAATCAGAAGTACTTATAGGTGTTTTTCAAAATTTTGTAATGTTGCCTCCACTCTTGTTGCTATTGATAGTGCGATAATAATTGCTTGTCAATATATTCATATGAATCAGATACGCAGTCCTTTTCCAGTATTGATTAGAAGAATGTTTGACTTGAACTATTTCTTTTTATAGCCTACTGCATTGTAATGAAGCGTAGAAATAAAATTTCAGGCAAGGAAATATGTAGAATTGAAGAATTACGAATGCTGAGATCAAGTTTCAAGGTTCAGGAAATATTAATTCCAGTAGGACGTGTTTTGTGAAGTAAGTATAGGGATATACGAGGTATTCCACAAGATTAATTTCATTTCTTTTTTTTTGTATCCTGAAGTTTTGTCTCATCCAACAACAATAGTATATTATATGATACAAGTTTTATAAGACGATATTTTGTCGCACGCGTTATTTGGAGTACGACGAGCGAACAAGTGCGACAAAGTGTCTTATAAAACGTGTGTCATATGCAATTTTTTCTATTTTGAATTGATTTGAAGAAAAAAATAGATTTAATATCGATAAATCTTGAATGATTGATTTGAATTCTTGAGTCTATTAATTAATTCAAATCTTTTGCTTAATGACCAATTAGATTTGAATAATTCTACTTTTTTGAATTTGTTTTCCTAAAAATAGCTTAATTATATATTCATTTTATTTTTGTTATTTACCGCAATAAAGAGGATGAACATTCTTTAATCCCTACAGGTACAAATATTGTTATAACTGTGTAATTAGGTATAAATATGGTTGTTATCGTAGTAGTTAGTTTAGTGTACTTATACCTGATGAAGCTACAGTGTTAGCGAAACATGTTGTGAAAAAAAATATATATATACATATTTATCGTGAAAATCTTATCGTTTTTTGTTTGTTTACAATACCGAAAAAAATTCAAGTATTTTTCAAATCTCGACATGAATTTGATTAATTATTTGGATTTATTTACATATTATGTCTGATCGGAAGAATAAGTTATGTTTTCGAGACACCTTATATAGACTGCCATGTTTTCCAAAATTCACTTGAAATGTATGACAATATAGCGAACTCATCGGTATTCTAAAAATAAAACAATTTCGCACCCCCAATCATCAGCATCCCGAATCGCCGCCGCTGCAAAGCATCTGATGCGCATTTTTTCCTTTAGGCATCAGCCACATATTTTATGTGACACGTGAAATTTAACGGAACCACAAATCCCCAGCGGGCGGTCGGAAAATTCCTGTGAAAACTCGCGCGTCGAAAATCCTCTCTCGATGTGGTGTCGGAAAATTTCCCCGATAGATATTTTGTCTTCTTGGAGGGTGTCTGAACCATGAGGCACAATGTGGCAGGCATTCTCGAGGTCGATCGAGATACTGGTTGCATTCATCGAGTATTATTCTGCAAGGTAAGGTGTTATACAGGGACATTCGAAAAGTATCTACATGACGACAAGTTGGAAAAAGTCTTCATTTGTGATTTTTTTAAATTGTGTTATCGACTTAGGCTCATCTTGAGCCTCTATAAGATATACTGAGTGATTTTCAGTTTCTTCAAAAAACGCATTTTTCAAAATGAGCAAAATCTCAAAATTTTTTCATTTTTTCATTTTTCTTGGTTGGAGCTTGTTGAACAATGTAAAGGTGAGAAAAATTTGATGTCTCGAGAAATTCTACAATAATCGTCTTTTCAAATTCATTTATTGAAAATTCAGAACTTAAAAACTCCGTTTGTTTTTCAGAATTACCTTAGCGTTGTGATAATTGGTAAAACACTTACAAATTTTGAAAAATGTGTTTTTGAAGAGCTGAATATCACTCTATATATCTGATGGGGGCTAAGTAGGTTTCAAGATGATCCTAAGTTGATGATAATTTTCAAATTCTTGAATGAACACAAGTAAAGATTTTTTCATGTTTCATGTAGAAACCTAAGTTAGATCTATAATATTATTGATACATGCATATATAACCATGCTATTCAATAGTTCGTTCCTTGATAATTTTGAAAACAAAGTGAAAGATAGCTGGAAACTACAACCAAAGGAACAACAAGAAAGAACGTGAAAATTATAAAAATCAGCAGATATTCTCTCAACTTATATTTCAATGATATTGCGGTAACTATCATCAAATCATCAACATCAAGTGAATAAGTAAAATCATTAATGCTACTATTCAAAAAACTTCTATCAACCGTAGGATTGTTTTTCTTTGCACCTGTATCGCATTAAGTGATATGAATTGTAATGAAAAGGTTTGAAGAACAATAATTGTTTTGAGAATTGATTCGAAATTTATTATAATTGAATGGAAACAATGACATCTTGATAGAACCCTGGATTCATTTGATATACTTCAGAACTCAGAAGGAATCCTTCCCGGGCCCTTATTGTTGAATTCTAGGGAGTAGAAAAACTGATGGGTGAGAAGAAAATATATCATTCATCTGTCAAGAAGAGGGATAGTTGTCCTGTTTTCTACTCCCTAGAATTCAAGAATAGGGACTCTGACGTCTTGAAGATCACAATAGTCATTCTAATTTTGAAAATGGGAGATAGAAGTATGACTGAGAACGACTGTCTACCATCTGTCGAATTATGGAAATGAAATTCGAATATCACCTCATTCTTTTGATGAAACTCGGAGAAAACAAAAGCTTGATTAACTTTCAGTTTCAACGTACTGCTTAAAAAATGCTCAAAAATGTATCGACACGAGTTGATTTGTGTTGTACTCAATTTTCTACCATGAAAGTGATAATTTTGCATTGAACACATAATTCAATAGTCTGTCCTCACGTTTTATGTTTCCAATCTCCTAAGTACATACAGCAACTCTCTATTCGATGCATCAGGGATATGGATACAGAAGAGGTTTCATCGTGAGTAACAGTGTTTATTCACCGTAACTCCAGAGATAACTTTCGAACCAAACTCCCATAACTCAACAAACTGCTGAACATACAATAGAACAGGAGGAATACTCACATTTGAAAGTTATTTCGTATTGAATGAAAATCAACAATAACAGTTTTCCACTGATATTATCCAACTCGTATTTTTTTACTGACAACCTATACCATTATCCAAAAGTTTTCATATAAGGATCGGCAGTGAGAATAAAGTATTCTGACCCACTCCCATCATTATTCTGTTCTACTCGAAAATAATAATGGACACAACAGAGAGATTTCGTTTACAGAGAATTTAAAGTGTTTTTTAGACTCGGGCGTTCCTTCCGTACTAAAAATATTGCGGCTTCGTACTTCGTACTTTTTCATGCTTTGATTAATTGGATTCCATGATAGTTTTAGGGTCTTCTCTGAATTAGTATGGCTCATTCTGTATTCATTTCGGATGTTGAATTAATATCATTGCACAGGGCCGGATTGAACAGTAGTCACCTTTGTCTCAGATCCCTACAACATATCAAATCGATAAATTTGAAAACTGATTTATATTTTATATTAAGTATGTGGTTATAGTATATTACACAACAAGTGTGGGAAGTGACATATTTCACACGAGTAGTTGTTTAGCACTAGCCGCGTAGCGGTGAGTGCGGAAACGTAACAATTGAAGGAAATGCACTTTCCAACGAGTTTTGTACACTATTTTTCCTACGACTCCGAATACTTTCATTTCGCGGGAGGTCTTGTCAAAAATGTAACTTGAGCGGTCTCTAGAATTTCAGGTGGTTTTGATTCAAGTACTGTTTATTTCCATATTCAAGGTGATATTTGAATACTTCTCCGACAATTCCTCAGTATGTGAATTACTGATTGATTGAGTTAGTTTAGTTTGGACAAATTTTATTGATATTGACACCAGCGTACATAAACAAACTTGACACCATACGCCTGCTAGCGCCAGTAATCACGCAACCAGGAATACAGAACAATAGAAGTACGTAGTTGATATGAGCTACTTTCTGAATAACAAAACAGTGTGATTATTGACGTTTTCATGGGTGGTCGTAGGAAAACACAACTATTTTTAAAGTTAAACTCTTGCCATTCATATTATTCACTGTGCAAATGATGAAACTTGAAATTCATTTGAAAATAATGAACACCATATTATTATTATTATATTTTCTTGGAAATTCTTGGGAGTGCAAGTAATTCTGTCTTATTCATTTGGAAAGACAAAAATTGTCGCCTTCAAGATCAGCTAGACATCTCTTTGAAGGGCATCACTCCAATTTGTCGACAATAAATATAATTTTTCAACAACAAACAAACAAAGGAAAACTAATTATCTTCCCTCTCATTTTCGTGAAAAGGACGAACAAAGATACATGCGGAAACATTGCTGAAAAAAGATGTCATCACCCCTTCAGGCTTTATTCGTAAAAGTGCGAAAACGGCACAATGTCAAGCCTCGCTAATGGAGTATTGCTGTCACAGAGGCGACCTATGACGTAAACAAAAGGAAGCTGTCACATCAAGACCCTTTGATATTTATGATTACATTTTCGAGGGCGATGCATTTGCCCCTCCCAACTCACTAGACGAACATTTTTTATGGATCACGTAACCAAATTTCAAGTTTTTATTGTTTGACATTCATAAACTAATGAACAGAAATCAATTTATGCAATCTGATGGCAATATGCTACACGCAAGTTGATTTAATTACTTCGACAGAAATCAACCCAACATCATTCGGATTCGTGCTTTCAACTCATCAACATTAAACTCTACTTTTTTAGTACCCGCATAAAAGTGGTCTGAGGGATTGACATCCGGAAACCTTGGAGGCTAAACAAACAATAGGGCCGCTTTTATCAATCCATCTGCCTGATGGAAAAACTGCAACCAGATATTCACGGACAGGTTCTGAAGAATGTTTTCAATCTATCTACTCCAATCATTCTTTCATTATTCATTACAAGGCAAGCCGCTGATTATAGTTGAAAATTGTCCATTTTGAGATTTGTCACGTTCCATTACTAGAAAAAGACACGCACACTACTTCTTTACAGTTTCTATCAATATTTTTAAATAAACAATTCCACTGTCCCATATCCTCTATGAAGATTAAAAGTTTTTTATCAATCGGGCCGATAAAAGCACATTTTGAAATTATTTCACATAGATACACGAAACGAAAGAGTTTTGTAGTTTCCAACATCGAATCGACTTCCTTTCGCGTTGCACATAGAGACAACTTCAACAATGGCCCTTCATATTCCGTTCCATTATTGTTACCTCTCAACAAGTTATTCGAATCCCGTCAGAGTGGCTTTCATCGCGCCTTGCAGAAGCAGTCGACAGCACAAACAATAAACAAAAAGCCCGGACACCAAGAGCTAATCGATTTTGTCCGAATATATAATATGCAAACCGACGGTATATCACACCTAACACTTTTGATGTACAGCCAAGTTCATATTCGTGTGAAAACAATGGAATATACGATTGTTTAGAGGTAAAATGATGTACTTACTTATTGTAACAAACAGGGAAATTTGTTATAGTATATTACACAACAATTAAGTGTGGAAAGTGACATATTTCACACGAGTAGTCGTTTAGCACGAGCCGCGTAGCGGTGAGTGCGGAAACGTAACGAGTGAAGGAAATGCACTTTCCAACGAGTTTTGTACACTATTTTTCCTACGACTCCGAATACTTTCATTTCGCGGGAGGTCTCGTCAAAAATCTAACTTAAGCGGTCTCTATAATTTCAGGTGATTTTGATTCAATATCAAGTACTGTTTATTTCCATATTCAAGATGATATTTGAATACTTCTCCGACAATTCCTCATTATGTCAAT
Source organism: Chrysomela aeneicollis (assembly GCA_029955515.1). Taxonomy (NCBI): domain Eukaryota; kingdom Metazoa; phylum Arthropoda; class Insecta; order Coleoptera; family Chrysomelidae; genus Chrysomela; species Chrysomela aeneicollis. Next base: position 20,043,985 of record JARUHQ010000010.1, read on the forward strand.
TACTGATTGATTGAGTTAGTTTAGTTTGGACAAATTTTATTGATATTGACACCAGCGTACATAAACAACCTTGACACCATACACCTGCTAGCGCCAGTAATCACGCAACCAGGAATACAGAACCATAGAAGTACGTAGTTCGCAAGCGCGTACGAGTTACTCAAGTTAAGGCGTCCTTGACTCTTTGCAAACATCTGTGATACCAAAGAATCTTCTCGTTGGTGATACTGTGATATTAAACTGATGCAAGCAGCAAGCCGCGCATAAAACTGTAGCCGTACTCTTTTGAATGATCTAACCATCTGTCATCAACATCGAAATAGTTCCAGCAAAGAGTATAGGTTCCAGTTTTAAAGTGAATTCAGAGGTTATGTATCAGACACATTGAAATTAATAGATAAAGAATTCTCGGTATAATTCAAAACGAGACAAAAATTTCAATAAATAATGTGAATTTGATTTGAGAACGCTTATATATTGACAGTGAGTACCTTCACAATATACCTGATTATTTCTATCAATTCAAGCGACCGTTGTGATAATTTTTAATATCAACACTAGTGCTGTTTTTCTTTCAAATAAACAATACCATGGTGATATGAGCTATTTTCTGAATAACAAAACAGTGTGATTATTGACGTTCTCATACGTAGTCGTAGGAAAAATTCATAATAGAATAGTATTATTATGATACAAGTTTTATAAGACGCTATTTTGTCGCACGCGTTGTTTGAACAAGTGCGACAACGTGTGTCATATGCAATTTTTTCTATTTTGAATTCATTTGAAGAAAAAAATGGTTTCAATATCGAAAAATAACAGAAACATCTTCGATTGGTAACCATCGTGATATTGAAATAATTAAAATCTGACGCACAAGCGTAAAGCCCAGTTTACAGTTGAGCGATTTTGATTATTGCAATACCAGCGGTGAAAAATTCAATGTTGTTATTGTTTTTATTGGTCAATTCAAATCAAATTACAGTCTGAATTGAAATCTACCAATCAAAACACTCAGAAGTAAACTGGGCCTAACTCATCTGACTTTCATTTGACAGTTCGATTGTACCAATCTCCGAATAATAAAAAATGTGTATCGAAATAGAGGCTATATCGACACGCATTTGCGTTGCACAATGACTACATTATACAACCAAAATAGAAAAAATTATTTTTAGCAATTCAAATAGAATAAAAATGCAAGATTAGACACCATGATGCGAACATTTCTAAACACATCTCGAGTCAAGAATCGATATTATCGAATGATTCTTTCTCGTAAATCTCTGTTACAAGCTTTTCAAGGAACTGCACTTGCATTGAATATACAAACTAATGAATATCATTTGAATTATGAAATCCATAATCAAAATTTTGTTACAATAAATCAACTTTGTACATCTACTCGTTTATTCTACCACTATCCACGAAATAAAGTAACAATATTTTTGTCTTCCAATATCCCGTAGGAAAATTCCAAGGTTGTTAAATCTGGGGACTTGGCCTGCAACTCCACTCATTTCTTACTCCTATCCTGTGATATGTTCTCGAAGTATTAAAAAATTCATGAAGCTTATGAGGTCTTTGGGTATGATTTTCTACGAAGAAAATATCAGGTTCCACTAAATTACCTATACAATTCTATAACATTTCCATTGAAAAAAGCGAGATTCATCAGAGAAACAGGAATTGTGGGATAAATTACCATTCCTGTTCAAACTTCTCATACTATAAAGTTCGTTTATTTCTTGTACCAATTTGATTTTATGCGTTGAATGGAATTTGTGGGCCATTACAATTCCATGAACGCTGCTCTGGCGTAATTACGATTTTAATATATCCTGAAGATATTTCCAAAAAAAGCTCACAAGATTAATGTTTTACTATATTACAATTATTCCAGTGTCTTGTAAATGGTAAATCCCGAAAGTTTAGAATATATTTATTATACTCAGAAACAAACGAGAATAATAATAATATTTATAGAAGATATTTATCACTCGACCTACCTTGACATTTGTGTGAGATAGAGAAATTAAGATAATTTCAACAGTATCATAATAAGTATGTCTCTCTTGAAAATACGTTTGACGCCGTATGTTAGAGTGCTTTTCTTGGTTGGGACACCCTGTATTTGATACAATTTATATTCTATACTTCTTTCGATAGCAGAGACAATTTTTTTTCTTTCGGTCTTCACCTTCTTTGAACGCATCAGTAAACAATTCGCTCTACTAAAATGAGATCGAAACGTATCTGCGAATAATGTATGATTTCATTATATACAGGGTGTAATGTGTAATGTATGCATAATTAGTGGTTAAATTAATGAAAAAAGCGAAATCAGATCATTGACTGTATCTTACAAAAAAAAATGCGAATTGCAAGTAGTAACAAGAAAAAAACATGATGAAACTATCAACAACTCACAAATAAACATATCATGAAGTTTAAAGAATGTGAGACGCACTGTATATGTATGAAATGGAAATGGCAAACTTTCCCATCCGATTTCGAAAGAGTTCGAAAAGATTTCAGATTTTTCTTTCGAATTTCCGGACGTATATCATCGCTCCATATCTAGCACAAAATTGACTGTGGAAAATGTATCTCGTCACCGAAAAATATCCGAGAGTGGATATCCCGAAGGCAGAAATGATGAGGTAACTTATCTCAAGCCACCGCAGGAATATATGGGACGCAGAATTGATAATCATTATTTATGGAATGGCGGCAGTTATCACCTAATATGTTTTCTCACTAGGTCATGAAGATAGAGCAGTATATATACAGTAGGTTTAAAAATAATATTCTTAGTAATGCTGATATTCATTAGGAAATCCATCGAACAGAAGGAACATGTTGCGTGTTGACTATCGACTGACTTTGCCTGTTGATGTTTGGTAAATGTCCTAATTGAGTCTGATGGTATAGCGAGAGAGATAATGATGTTCGGTAAAGTTCCAACTGACTTCACAAATGATCGTGTCGGATAGAATTCTGAAGTAAACTCGCTACATCATCAGGGTTTCGAACTGTTTGAAGTTTACTTATTTCGTGCAGGAACAAAATGTGGTTTCCATTCACAAAAGCCGCACTACATTCAAAGTAACACACTGTCGATGCATGTAATGAAAGACAATCAATTTTTAATGGAAAAGCTTTCAACAAAATGCATGGGGAAGAGATATTTCAGTAGATCTTCATTTAACTATCGAGTTTATTATCATCGAAAATTCCGGAAGACGCGGAGGTTTTCCATGAAAAGTGTGACACGCTGTATAAAATATTTCGTTATTTAAAATTTAGCAAAGTAATGGATTTCCTGAAGATGGCACAGAAAATCTTCTGTACATTTGTAAACTTTCCATCCGGGATTTCGTCCCTTTGAGCTTCTCCATAGGGACTCCTTTTGAAACAATTCAGTGAATCCCATTGTTCTCAATTAATCTATTGAGGACTAGACCATTAAATCTTTGGTTCGTTAGACGTTAACTTTACTTTTGTCATTGATTCCCATTCGGCATCCCTATTTTCATATCGTATACGTGGGTGTTTTGAGAATATTGATATTTTAGTGAGAATTACGGTGAATTTAACGATTTCATGGCACTTTTTCTCGTGTCGATTCAAAGAAAGTATGTGAATTTCGTTATTTTACTTTGATAGGTTTTTACAGAGGGGTAAAAACCTCTGGCATCACACATTACTGAATTGCTCCTCCTTATCAATTAGCACTGATATAAACTAACGTTTTCCAAGTGGCACCATTAAAAAAAAAAAGAGGATTCAGAGCCTGCAATATTGGTGGCCAAGCCTCAGAATTATTACTTAGTCATTTTCAACTCTCCTGAAAATATGATTCAAGATACTCCTTTCTGCTAGCAAAAAAAGATGCGAAACTACAAATGGATCTTCAAAACTAGCATCTTCAAGGCTCTGAAAGAAAAAAAAAAGAATTAGAAAAAGTGATAATGAAATTAATCCAGAAATATTTGTTTGATTGTCATGTTATCTAAATATCAATACAGCAAATTATCCACTTTGAATTTTCTCGGAAATCGTTTGCATAAGATTAGTTATTTGTTTGAAGAAGTTGTGGTAAATGTTTATGATGCAAAATAAATCAACGCCAAAAATTTTATCGGAAAACCAACCACCAACTCCTACACCTTTTCTGAATCGATGAATCATTTTCTTATGATAAGATGATGGATCAAGGGCAAAGAAACATAAATACACTGTGTCCGTAAAGTATGGAACAAATTCATTTTTAGCTAAACAGGTCATTTCAAGAAATAATCCTGATACACGTCGATTTTTGATCATAATTTACCGTATTTTAAAATAATAATCTAACATACAGGGTGAATTACGTTCGAGTACCTAATGACGTCATCGTCTTTTTTTTTTAAATGGAACATCCCCATTTTGTCTCAATTTTTGGATTACTCTAGCTGAGCTGATTCCAAAAATGTATCACATGTTGATTCCAATTGGTACAGGGTGGACGAAAATAATAAAAATAATGTATTTTATATTCTGTCTGCTAGACCACAAGTACCAAACATGTTTGGAAACAGCTCATTTTTATTACTCTAAACAAGTAGCAAACTACGGGGTGTTACATTTAAACCAATTGCCGCTAGACAATAAGTATTTTTGATAATATTGTTAATTTACCTACTAAAGAATGTTACGCGTTACTTTATTAACACACACACAACTACTGTATTTTTGTCCACCCTGTACCAATTGGAATCAACATGTGATACATTTTTGGAATTAGCTCAGCTAGAGTAATCTGAAAATTGAGACAAAATGGGGGTGTTCCATTTAAAAAAAATGACGATGACGTCATTACTCGAACGTAATTCACCCTGTATATTAGATTATTATTTTAAAATACGGTAAATTAAAATCAAAAATCGACGTGTTTCAGGATTATTTCTTAAAATGACCTGTTTAGCTAGAAATGAATTTGTTCCATACTTTACGGACACAGTGTATACAGGGTGTCCCCTCTCAATTGGAAAAAACTTCTGGGGCATATTGAGGAACCATAGACAAGCAGTTTGAGATAAGAGACTGATGTCCGGAAGTGCATGGTTTTCAAAATACAGGGTGTCAAAGTTTTTTTCAAAAAACTTTTTTTTATTAATATTTCAAAGACACGTTAACCGATTTTCTTGAAATTTGCTAGTGATGTAAGCTTTAATAAGACGCTCAGTTAGCACTGATTAAATGTTAATTATGACTTCCAGTGGCGCCGCGGGGGACAGTGTCACGAATAAAAATGACAAAAAATGTACGCTGCTGACTTTTTTTAAAAATTTTATATATTTTTTAGAAAGCTCAGTTAAAAATACAACTTTTTTGTCACTTGATATTTTTTCGTATCTCTCTCCGTTTTCGAGAAATTTTTTTTATTAAAAACTTTATTGAAAGGTTCATTATCTGAAAATCTAAAACAAAATCTACGGGAGACCGGCTCATTCGTGGTAAGTATTGCAGAAATGGCAACTTTCTGTGTTTTTTTCTTGCGCGTTTCTGTTTTACAGCCAATCTAAGAGGCTTTGTTATCTTTGCAGCCTATTCGAGAATTTGCAAGGCAGTTTCCGATCAGAGATGCCGTTGAGGATGAAGTCATGGCACGCATTCAGAATGAGCCCAACACTAGCACTCGTCTGATTGCGTCGCAACTTGATTGCAGCAAAAATACTGTCCATCGAGTATTGAAAATCCACGATCTCTATCCATTTAAACTGCAAAAGGTGCAGCATCTACTGCCTGACGACGCTCCTCGGCGGCTCGAGTTCTGCGAGTGGTTGCTCCGTCAAGCGGATGAAAACGCTGATTTTTTAAGTATAATCTTCACGAGCGATGAAAAAGGATTTTCGCGCGAGGGGACATTCAATCCTCGTAATAACCACGAGTGGAGCGAACAAAATCCCCATGCTACGCACATCAGAGGATATCAGCAGAAGTTTGGTGTTAATGTTTGGGCAGGTATTCTTGGCGACCATTTGATTGGGCCGTACGTTCTACCTGATCACCTCAACGGGAATAACTATCTAGTTTTTTTGCGAGATATTCTGCCCGAGCTGCTGGAAGATGTACCCCTCCAGTTGCGTAGAGAGGCCTGGTTCCAACACGATGGTTGTCCAGCGCATTTTGCGCGCACCGTGAGAGGTTACCTCGACCAAACCTACAACAACAGGTGGATTGGTAGAGGTGGTCCCGTCCCTTGGCCAGCAAGGTCGCCGGACTTGGCTCCCCTGGACTTTTTTCTTTGGGGCGAAATGGAACGGTTGATCTATGCAACTCCTGTGCCGACCATGGAGGACCTAGTTGCTAGAGTTGTGGTGGCAGCGGAATTTATCGCGAACAATCCAGGCGTGTTTGCTCGGGTGCGCGAATCCTGGCTCGACAGGTGCAGAAAATGCATCGAAATGCATGGTGGACACTTTGAGCATTTGCTCCACTAATTAATAATAAATTATTTGTTAAAAAGCCTCCTTGTTTTTCTTTCTAATAATAATGAACCTTTCAATAAAGTTTTTAATAAAAAAAATTTCTCGAAAACGGAGAGAGATACGAAAAAATTTCAAGTGACAAAAAACTTGTATTTTCAACTGAGCTTTCTAAAAAATATATAAAATTTTTTAAAAAAGTCAGCAGCGTACATTTTTTGTCATTTTTATTCGTGACACTGTCCCCCGGGGCGCCACTGGAAGTCATAATTAACATTTAATTAGTGCTAACTGAGCGTCTTATTAAAGCTTACATCACTAACAAATTTCAAGGAAATCGGTTAACGTGTCTTTGAAATATTAATAAAAAAAAGTTTTTTGAAAAAAACTTTGACACCCTGTATTTTGAAAACCATGCACTTCCGGACATCAGTCTCTTATCTCAAACTGCTTGTCTATGGTTCCTCAATATGCCGCAGAAGTTTTTTCCAATTGAGAGGGGACACCCTGTATTCGATTAGTATCGTATGTGGTGTATTTACTGTAAAATAATATACCTTGATTAATTTACTCAATGCAAATGGAAGAAAATAAAATTTTTGTCTACCTTCATTCTAACATATTTTCTCTCTTTTTCATGATGCTGTTGTTGTTGCTACTGTTGTTGCTACTGTTGCTGCTGCTGTTGACCTTCAATACTGATTTTGATCTGATCCAATCTCGTAGAGCCCAATTAGAGTGAGTAATTCACCAATATCACAGGAAACGCGATTGATGCGGATGTTCGATAATTCCTGACGGTTTCCTCATTGCAGGACGACAGGCAGCCCACAAGCGAAATCTCCTGCAGGAGGCAGCCAAAGTGGGGGGGCAGTACTGCCCCCAGAAGCACGTACCCCCACCGCCTCCAACAAAGCTCTCCACAATGCCAAGGGGGGGGATCATCCATCGGTAAGCCAGGATGTAAGCATGACCCCTTATCTATGTCTCTATGTTATTTCCATTGCTCTTTTGTACAGGGTGGTCTTTTTTCGGAATCCGTCTTCAAGGTTTTGAAAAAAAATCATTTCTTCATAATGCGGAATTCCATATGTGATTGGAAAATGATCACTCTGTGCAGTTATTTTGGATTGTTTGATCTGCTAAATGATTCACGTGATGAAAGATTCAAATCAAATTTTTATTCAACTCCAAGCATTCTTTATTTTGAAACCCGCTAACCATGATTTTTCATTATTTGTTTGAACTATCTTCAAGAAGGGATCATTCTTATGATGCACTGAAAACAACCGACACCACGTAAATTCGAATTTGAATTTGATAATGATATTTGATGATATGTTAGCCAAAGACAATATATCATGTTATTCGCATTCCATTCAAAAACCACTCTGATCATTTGCAGATTATGCAGAACAACTGTTTTCGTTGATGTTGCAGATCATCCGCCATTTATTCCAATTACAATTTCAAAGCGGTCTTTCGAATTTGTCAATCAGGCTTCAAACGATTCTGCCCAAATGGTACACGTGTCCTAAAATTTTGCTTCATCAGCGATGTATCACGAAGCCATAATAATCTGCATGTATGTATTCAATAGGCGTTTCTCTCATTTCAATTTGTGAATATATCCAGCGTCAGCCAAAGTCAAAATTAACAGATACATTGTTGGAATGTTTCATGTTCATGAATCCGTTAATTCAGGGATAATTTGATATTTCGGAAGATATTATTGATTTGATATGAAACCCGTGTCATTATTTTCAATTTTGGCGAATGCGCTGTAAATGTTTCTGATTTAACTATAGTGCAAAACATTTTTTGTCATGTTCTTATTCTCAATGAATACTATTACCAAACTAGAATTGATTGATAAATGATGGTAAGTGAAATCTGTTGTGATTCATGTTTGGATGTTTGTGTGTCTTTGTGAGATAGCTGTAACAACTGTCGAACTATATAATGTGGCCTTGTTATATGTTATAAATCGATGTTATATGTATATAGTGAGCACGTGAACTCTGCTATGTATTCTTTGAAATCTCCACTTATTGAGGTAAACGAATTGAAGATTCGCTTAATGAAATCAACGATTGTTCAATTCTCCGATGAAAATTTTTCTAATTTTTTTATTGTTCTATTCTTTCAACGGTTCTTCCGATGTTATAATCATTTAAAGAAACTTTTTTATTATAATTGGTTACTCCATATGGGTGCCAATTTTGGATTAACGGTTATTTTATGTTAATTCATATGGATCTTGCATTTGCTCGCAAATATTTCAGCGAATCTGTTCTAACTTTTATGTGATCTTGTAGAAATATCATGAACTTGATGTGTAGTAGATTTATTCTCCTGTTTCCATAATCATCATGAAATTTCCTACCAACGATTTTAGTCAGTACTTAATACTTTCAAATTGAGAAACAAATTCAATCCTATCAAAATGAATTGAATACAAATAAATGTGAATTTATTGAAAGGTCCATCACGGTAAGCAACAGTCGGTTTAAATTTTGTGCAAGTAATTAATATGTCAGAAATTCAAATCGAATTAGCTTTTCAGTCCAGTCGTTTATCATTGGACCTTTCAACTTTCCCTTTGAAGTCAACTGAAACACAAATGAGTTCCAAATTGAAAGCTTAACAAGATTACTTCATTCCTATGCTGGTTTATTACGTTACGTACGAAATTGGAATTTTCTCTTTCCACTAACCTCAAAATTGTCTCTAAACTGTGCTGTTCATTCCCATTGACGAAAATCACATTCGTAATATTCGTGGATTTGTTTGTAGAAATGAATGAAATGATTCTTCGATTTCTTGCAGATGGCATTTCTTCAGAATCGCTCAATATCTCTGGTGGACATGTACATTGACAGTTCCGAGCCCACCGAGGACGTTGGACAGATTCAATTTTCACTAGAATACGACTTTCAAAATACGACACTGATACTCAAAATAATGCAGGTGAGATAATATGATAATGATAGTTCATGTTTGTAATCCACAATTCAATTCCTCTCATTTCATTATTGAAATTCATTTTATGTAACAAAAGTTTCAGTTTTCATCACTCGGCTATAAACATTTGCCTACCAAAATATGAATGAAATAAATAAATGATACGTCCATGAAAATTTACGTTTACGTTTCCGTTTTTAGAACCCATCAGGAAGAGAAGATAATAATACAAACAGTAGATCTGTTTTTTGGTGCCTGTATATAAAACCGTAAAAAGTAAAACAAAAGCACTGTTGTACACATTAATCTCCGGAATCCGCTGCAGAACACAATATGGTTTTTGCTTCGTGATTAATTTGTTTTCGTCGTTTTCGAGTGTCGCACAAATCGGTTAAAAGGGACTCCCTTATTTTGTCATCATCCCTCTGGTACGTTTGGTTAGAAAACTTCAGCGATATATCTTCTGGATCAACATAACCGTTGAATTATGTATCTCATCAAAAAGTTGGCCGAGACGAGGCAGAGAGGGAACCCTTCACAGAATTAATTAATCACTTAATCATTGGCATAGCACGGCGTATAGTCGATGTCAAGGACTATTAATTTAGAACCTGAAGAGACCGACACGACGGTATTATCCTTTTTTTTTGCTTGTTCCGCCATTATTCCGCTCTTTTCAGATTAGGGCGAAAATTCGATTTTGGCTTTATTTTCTGTTTGGGGTTTCGTCCTAGAGACTTCGGAATTCTTCCAAGAATACGAGAATAATTTAGACTGAATTATTCTATTCCCATTTCTTGAGATGGGATGATGCTTGAAATTTTCCAGATGCGATTATTTCTTGTAGATTATGAGTGTTTCACAGGTCAATGAAAATTTGTCGATGGCAATAATTGGTCCCAACCACCTTGTTCTTTGCATCCCTACTATCTGAGTGATGTTTGAGGGATTCATTGCTAATTATTCTTCTATTCCTTTTTATTCGTTCGGTTCCTGATTCCTTCTTTGATTCCTCCATCAATTTTCCCCAAGATATTCCATTCCCATATTCAAACCTTGGAGTTCCCTTAATTTTTCTTGATCCATGTTACAATCATTGTTTTGTGTAGCCAAACTTTGGCAGCTTTTGACTTCGACTTTTTCGAATATATTCCTGCAGCCTCATTTCCTTTTTTTTTAGTTATTTATTCTTTTTCTTCATCTTTTCCTAATGTCAGTCTCAGATATTCTTTTTGGTCTACTTCTTCTTTCGAGTACGTATATTATTATGTGCCATGCACTTCGTTTAAGCCTTTAAATTTCAATCTAGTGGTGTTATTTCCTCAGCGTTGTTGGTATAATTAATTTGCTCACAGCACCGAACAAGATAATATTTTTACTGACGCTTGTCTATAATAGTTTTCTCTCATTATTTTTCATTCAAACAAAGCACACTTCTATCTCTTCTTCAGTATGTGCATACTGATGTTTTCTTTTCCTCAGACCATTGTAATGTTTTTCCATTTATCCATCTTTTTCATTTCCGTTTGAGAGTTAGAAATACTTCGCGAATGTATTGAGTGAGCATTCCTTTCTTTCTTCTACCAAATATAATATATGTCATATCCTTTACTTCAATCCTTTTACATCCCATGATAGAAGTTTCTCAATTATTTGTTCTGGTATAATTCTTCATTCTTCTATGTGCTCCATATGGTTTTTCTTTTTCCTCCTTTATAAATTTTTGGAAAATGACTGCATGGAATAGTTATAAACAATAAGATGTCCATCAGAATCTAATAATCATACTATTATATTGATACCTGCAGTAACCTGTAAATTGGGTTGAAAACTCATTAGACACACGTTGATCGAAGTAGGTGAAATAAAGGGTGGATTCATGCACAACCTAATTCAACTCGAATTCAGCCCTGATTTAATTTTGCCCTAAGAATCATAATTGAGTGGTTCATACTCGACCAAATTTAGTATAATACAGGGTCACTCACGGTCGATGGTACCTTAGACGTTTACGGAGAACGAGACGTAGGATTATTCTGAAAATTTGGTTTATTGGGTAATCAGTTTTGTTCTATCGATCTAAAATACTTTCAGCGTTGCTGCTTCTATCAAAAAGTAGCAACAACTTTGTTATTTCAAATGAAACATTCTGTATTTAATTTCATTTTTAGATTCTTCCTGAAGAGCTGATTTCGTCGATCTATCATACTTGGGGTATAGCGAGAAACATTACAGAGATATAGGGTGTGAAAATCGAGATTTTTCAAATTTAGGAATTTTTTGTGCCGAAACTATACATTCTTGCTCAAAACGGCTTACTCTCAACTTTCCATTTACTATCGATTGATATTTAATTGAAACAAATACTGGTGGTTCAAAATTTTGAGTTTTGCATCACCCTCTATTTGTTTCTATTAAATGTCAGTAGATAGTAAATGAAAAGTTAAGATAGGGACATGTAAGCCGTTTTGAGCAGAAATGATTAGTTTCGACACCAAAAATTCCTAAAGTTGAAAAATCTCAATTTTTCACAACCTATATCTCTGTAATCTTTCTCGCTATACTCCAAGTATGATAGATCGACGAAATCAGCTTTCCAGGAAGAATCTAAAAATGAAATAAAATACAGGGTGTTCCATTTGAAATAACCAAGTTGTTGCTACTTTTTGATTGAAAGTATTTTAGATCGATAGAACAAAACTGATTACCCAATAAACCAAATTTTCAGAATAATCCTACGTCCCGTTCTCCGTAAACGTCTAAGGTACCATCGACCCTGTATACATGAAATGTTTGTCCATTCTCTCTTGCAATTTCATTTTTGAACTCATAATTTGGGTATAATATTCGTTCTTCTTTGTTTTTGGAACATTTCGTAATAGGGAACTTTCACTTTATTCCTACAAATCCTACATTTTGTTGATTTATTGACAAGGATAACTTTTGAAAACAGCTGATTAGCTTTAGAATTGGAGGAAAATTTGAAAGTTGGCCAACTTCTTGAATCCTTAAATTATGCTCAAATTCGTATCAATCCTTAAGGCAACTGCATGAACCAATATATAGAAAAGGTTTTATTAAACTTCTAAAGCTTAAATTGAATTCGGGTTAAATTAGGTCGTGCAGATATTTGAGACCAGGCCCTGGATAGAAATTGAATTCACCAGTCAATATTCTATCCATCTCTGTTAGAAATGAATCGAGGTATTTCTCAGCAAGAGATAACCTCGAACCGTCTTTTCCACCACGATGTGACACCTTAAAAAAAAAAAAAAAAAAAAAAAAAAAAAAAAAAAAAAAAAAAAAAAAAAAAAAAAAAAAAAACAAAAAAAAAAAAAACATTCCTAGGGCAAGGACCTTCCGGCCAAGGACCTTTCAGGCACTTCGGACCCTTACGTGCGTGTCACGTTGCTGCCAGACAAAAAGCACCGGCTCGAGACGAAGATCAAACGACGCACATTGAACCCTCGATGGAACGAGACCTTCTACTTTGAGGGCTTTCCCATCCAGAAGCTGCAGTCGAGGGTGCTGCATCTGCACGTCTTCGACTATGACAGGTTCTCGCGTGACGATTCCATCGGCGAGATCTTTTTGCCGCTCTGTCAGGTGAGGATTTTTTGGTTTCAGGTGATGTCGAGTTTCGTGTTTTTTCGGAATGTGCCATCAGGCTTTTCCTTTTCTTTTTTGGAAATAGTTCTAGTGGATGACTTATTGGATCAGTTCTCAATATCTGGAAGAGTTTTACACTGAAAGAAACATCGAATCTCTGTTTGTTGTCAAGTAGTTTCCTGATATTTTGAATTTTGCGTTCCAATTCTCCTCATATATTCATTATCTTGAATTCTTTTATTGATTTTATGAATGCACTACTGAATCAAGGTCACCCTGGAATTGTCAAAGATGCCTTCTCCGTGTTTATATGAATTCACTTTTCACCTCATGTAATATTTGATCACAAAAAAATATAGACCATCGCGATATTGTCACAGAATTGATACGAAATTATCAAAATTTAGCATTTCAAAGAAGATCCAGGATCCAGTGGTGCATTCTGAAGTTGAAAATCTTCTGATTGTGTGAAAAATTATGTGATTACGTCATTTCGTCTCTAAATTCTAGTGACTGAAAAAATGTCTTGCGATAATTCTTTGATATAACGAAAAAATCTAATCTCGAAGATAATACTATCAAATAAAATTTGTTAATGAAAGTATTTGATCGAAATTCCTCGTAATATATGTGAAGTTTTGATGTTTTATCTTTGATTACAATTCCAGACATCTCAATGTTGTGATTGATTCATAAATCATTATTCATGTAGATGTGAAATTGCTCTAAAAATATTCACCTAGCTATGATTCTTACCTACTTATTCAGTCATTTTCTAGTGAATCATTCAGAAGAAGTGACTCAAGCAAAAAATAATCATAAACAAATCAATTATATTTTTCCAGAGAGTGTGTGACTTTTGAAAATCATGGCAACTATATAAAAATTTATATTTCCGAAATCCAATCGATTGATCAGAAATTGTACAAACATTCACAAATGCATTATTTATTTATTCAATATCCAACGAATAAAGCACGGTCATAAAATATCTTTCACCAGATATATTTTTATTTAATGTGCGATAAAATCCAACTGTTAGTGTTTTTATAGCAGTTGTTTTCTTTCAGATCCAATATTTCTAATGGAATATCCTAATATCCAGATAGAAGAGATTCTAATGAATTTCGAACCTTTTATGTTTATTTCACGAGGAAAACAGAGTTCAACTAACAAAATTTACTCGGAAAAGTACTCTCGTGAGGCCTAGATCATTATTTTTGGAAATACTTTTAGAAGCGAAAATTAGTTTATATAAAAGTTTACTGCAAAAACTGTCTTCAGCGCATCGTTCGCATATGGAATGTGGGCCTAACGAGATATGGGCCTAACGAAGATGTAGGTATAACGGGATGCTCACAATATGTATAGTAAGCTTTCAAAAAAGTACTTTCACCGTCACGGTAACAGAGAATAGATGAAAAAAATAATCGTAGTAGTTGCAGAAGATTTCTTCATCGAAAGAAAAAAGAAAGACCGGCTGTCCACAAAAAGTTTCTCTTCAAGATATTCAATCTGCTGAATTTCCGGTGCCTTATAGAATCCACCCTGGATGTTCTGGCACAGACTGGATTGATTTCATCATAATTTTTTTGACGAGAATATACAGTCTGAGCGGTCCAAACCGTTTCGATCGTTTTTTTTTTGTACATCCTATAGGTGGACCTGAGCGAAAAGCCTTCGTTCTGGAAGGCTCTGAAGCCACCAGCGAAGGACAAATGCGGCGAGCTGTTGACCTCGCTCTGTTACCACCCGAGCAGCAGTGTGTTGACCTTGACCTTGCTCAAGGCGCGCAACCTCAAAGCCAAAGACATCAACGGCAAATCCGGTGAGTATGGGGGTGGGTGATTGTTATCTGAGCTTATTTTGGTCATTGCTGAAATTAAAACCATTTCAACGAACGATCATAAAACCTTATTCTTAAACAAGGAAAGCAACAACAGCATCAGTGTCTTATTGCTATCTTGGAAGGGTCTGAATTTGAATAAATTGACCTACTAAAGAAATTATCGTATCCATTTTTCCTAAGACTGAATGAAAACAATGTAATATCAAAGTTTTATGAAAATATACATCTTAGATTTATTACCCGAATGATAATAGATTTAATTCACTGTCACAACTATATATTGTTTATTTTCTGGCAATATAAAGTTTCAAAGTGTCGAACTTGAGAAATATAACATCAAACATGTTGTCATTACTTTTCAATTCTACTAAATATAGGCTTATCTACTGCTCTGAAAGTTTTCTAACCACTTGGGCCAACCATTTTGTCACTTGTAATAAAATGATGCGAGCAAACTCTAGCGTCTCTTGAAATATTACCTTTCCCGATCATATTTTTACATATATCCACTAACTTTTCATCACGGGGAAAACCGAGAATGTTTTCAAATTACAAGAAATCGTTTAGCATATGAGGGTGGGTGAATAGTGTTTATAACAACCAATGATACGACACTGAGTAACTCACCAGTGGAATGTTGTGTTCTGGTCACCACTTTTAAATCGTATCTTACAAATTTAACAGCGTTTCACCATCCTTTTAATTCGATTTGAACAGAATAAATGAGATTTTAAGTAAAATCATATTCAAATTTTCACACAAAACTGGAAATATGCCGTTTAATGATTCATCAAACAAAATTTTATTTGAAAACGAAACGTTTCGCGCTGTCACTGTCAGCGTTCGGCCGATTATCGGTTGAACGAAATTAGAGGCGTTGGCGCATTCACCAGAAATGCCACAATCTCCAGAAAGACGTGCTATCTATAAACCACTTCTATGTAAACAAGGCCCTGTATTATATGACGAACATTCAATACATAGCTTTTGATACACTCATATGACTCATATAAGTAACAACAGAAGGATATACACTGTGTCCGTAAAGTATGGAACAAATTTATTTTTAGCTAAACAGGTCATTTTAAGAAATAATCCTGAAACACGTCGATTTTTGATTTTAATTTACCGTATTTTAAAATAATAATCTAATATACAGGGTGAATTACGTTCGAGTAATGACGTCACCGTCATTTTTTTTAAATGGAACACCCCCATTTTGTCTCAATTTTCGGATTACTCTAGCTGAGCTGATTCCAAAAATGTATAACATGTTGATTCCAATTGGTACAGGGTGGACAAAAATACAATAATTTTGTGTGTGCTAATAAAGTAACGCGTAACATTCTTTATTAGGTAAATTAACAATATTATCAAAAATACTTATTGTCTAGTGGCAATTGGTTTAAATGTAACACCCCGTAGTTTGCTACATGTTTAGAGTAATAAAAATGAGCTGTTTCCAAACATGTTTGGTACTTGTGGTATAGCAGACAGAATATAAAAGACATTATTTTTATTATTTTTGTACTCGAACGTAATTCACCCTGTATATTAGATTATTATTTTGAAATACGGTAAATTAAAATCAAAAATCGACGTGTATCAGGATTATTTCTTAAAATGACCTGTTTAGCTAAAAATGAATTTGTTCCATACTTTACGGACACAGTGTATATATTTGGGAACCTTGAAAAAATGTGGTCTTTGAATGAATATCACTTTCAAATGTTACGATGTGGCAACCTCTGTGGGGGAAAAAACAGATGAATATGAAATTCATGTTGGCTTCAACCAATTTGGGGTGTTACTGTCCTAGTGGGTTTGTTGTTCGGATATTTCAACCGATATCATGGGCGCAATAATTTGACGTGTCGCTCGATCGATTCCAGATCCGTACGTGAAGGTGTGGCTGCAGTACGGCGACAAACGCATCGAGAAGCGCAAAACGGCCATATTCAAGTGCACCCTCAATCCCGTGTTCAATGAGAGCTTCTCATACACGGTCCCTTGGGAGAGGATAAGGGAGTGCTCGTTGGACATTATGGTGATGGACTTTGATAACATTGGAAGGAATGAGCTCATCGGCAGGATACTTCTGGCTGGTGAGTCAATATTTATCGAAAAAAAAAATATATTCGGAAACGCTACTGATTTTTCTATCCCTATGTGTAACTCATGATTTTATCTCGGATAATAAATAATACGGTGTTTTGATTGCCTTCCAGTGTGAAATTCTGGCTACGCCGCTGGTCTAATTCAGTTTTGCAAAGAAAACGATCAATATAAAAGCACAATGAGAATGAGAAAAGTTTCGGTTCTACCTCTATCCTCAATGAAAACTTTTTCCTTTAGGGTCGGTAGGGTACAAAATTCCACGTTTCAAACATTCGAATTGGCTCTAGATTTTTCTTCAACTATAATAAAAAATGTTTTTTTTTTGTTCAGGTCTCAGCAAAGCAGGAAAAGGTGAGTTGAATTTTCAGTAGTAATACCACAAGTGATTGGATTTATTACATACGAAACTGAGTTGCTTGCAGTTGAGTTATGAAATAAAAAACAGACTTATGAGATGAATTCAATTGCGAGTGGAATTTTATTAGACTATTTCACAAACAGACTGAATGATTGAAATTGATTAATTCGATGAAATGTATCCCGAATATGCTAATTTTGAAATGTGTGCACAACGTGATTATTTTTATTTGACTTTTAACTGTCACATACGAATCTGAAAACACCAATCAGAGTCAAGTTTGTGTTATCGATAATCCGAACTTGACTACAGCTCCTGATTGGTTAAATTGACAAGTGCGTGAAATAGTATTTCAACGACATATCCCGAGTCAGATTCGTCTCTAACTATTATATTTCATCATTTTTACAGCAAAAGATGTGTCATCTATTTTCTTCTAACAATGAATTCTGTAGGAAAAATGAGTCTAATTCAATTGAAAATATCAAACACAGTTTGAATTTGAATGCCTGGTAGACAAACTGTGTTTGATATTTTCAATTGGATTGGAGACCCTTTTTTCTTTCATGTCATTTTTTTAATGTATTGTAGGTTATTTATGTAAGGTGTTTGGCAATTGCTTTCCCCCTTGCGAAGTTACAGGCGCTTGAATTTGCACCCCTTGTATAGACGTAGTTCCCAAATAAATTCAAACTCAACATTTGGCAACTTGAGCTATACATGAATGGTTTTCTTCATTGTCGTTCTAAATGGAAAACTAGTAAGCTGGAGCTATAATAATTGTCTGTTCACTCAAGTACCAAATGTCTGCCAAGTTGAGGTCGCTACTTTATAGAAGTCGTTCGATGCTCATTTGTTTCAGTTTTTTCTCTGTCAGCTACCCAATTTTAGGTTGAAGTTATGTTCATCTTTTTTTTTCTAACTTCATATATCTATCATAGTCTTACACTTTTTCACTTTTATACATATTTTTACTCAAATAGGTCCAATACCAGTTTTTAGGAACAATAATAAGGCATATTCCAAGGAAAAATTTTGGAGGTACTCACGTATTTTAGCCTCCAGAACAAGAATCCGAAATTCTTGTTTTGTAAATACACCCACTATTTGGCATCTTAAACTTCTTCTACTAAAAACACAAAATTCGTCCTTCTTTCTATTAAAACACCACACACGTTTACATTTACTTGTTTTCAAGACTTTTCAGCGAAAGAATTCAATATTTTTCAAAAAATGTACTATTCTTCGGGAACACGAGATTTTAATCTGTCAACTTGACACTGTCACAAAATTTTTGGATTTTTTTCAAATATACTAGTTTATTCTACTGAAAATTGTTGAAAACAAATAAGTGTGCGTGGTGTTTTAGTTCGAAGAATGACTAATTTTTGTGTGCTTTCTTCAGTGGGGAATGAATTATGCGTGGAACAAGATATACGGTAAAACTTCGTTTATCGCACTTCTATGAGTTCGGGAAAAATTTGTGGTGGAACTTACGTATTTTGACCTCCTGATCACAAATCTGAAGTCAAAACGCGGCGGTCTTAAGTATTTTCGGAGATACGGCCCCATTTTTTCTCAAAAATGCACCATTTGACATGTCAAATTTCTGTTATAAGGAATACACAAAATTCACCCTTCTTTGAACCAAAACACTATACACGCATATATTTACTTGTTTCCAATACTTCTCAGCCGAAAAAACTATTATTTTTCAACAAATTCACCCTTCTTTGAAATGTAAACAAAACAACCTTTTTTCACTGATTTTCTGGTAATTTGTATTTATGATGTTGGCAACGTGATTGTTTGGCTCATGGTAAGACGTTGCCAACATCTTAAATAAAAATGACCAGAAAATCAGTGAAAAAAGGTTGTTTTGTTTACATTTCAAAGAAGGGTGAATTTTTGTGAAAATAACAGTTTTGTATGCAAAAAAGTGTTGGAAACAAGTGAATGTGAGCATGTGTGATGTTTTGGCTCAAAGAAGGATTAATTTTGTGTGTTTTTATCAGCAGAAAATGGAGATTTGAAATGGTGCATTTGTGAAACAAAATGGGGCCGTATCTCCGAAAATACTTGAGATACCGCCGCGTTTTGACTTCAGATTCGTGATCAGGAGGCCAAAATACGTAAAAGTTCCACCAAAAAATGTTTCCGAACTCATACGAGTGCGATAAACGAAGTTTTACCAAATATACAACTCAACGTCAAAGTGATTAAAATTGTATATGCCAATACATTCACTTGCCTCGCTATTGAGTTTCTCATGATGTTTTT
The DNA here is from genome assembly GCA_029955515.1 of Chrysomela aeneicollis. Classification (NCBI taxonomy): domain Eukaryota; kingdom Metazoa; phylum Arthropoda; class Insecta; order Coleoptera; family Chrysomelidae; genus Chrysomela; species Chrysomela aeneicollis. The sequence goes on from JARUHQ010000010.1 coordinate 20,063,636, forward strand.
TTTTCTGTTTCCTGATCAATGAATCAATATTATGCTTGGAACAAGAGATTTGCTGTGCTAAAAGGAGCGCGTAATTCAAAATGTAAATAAAAACGTTAGGTTATGCCCAGTTTGACACTGAACGTTCAAAATAGTTCACGGTTATTATGAGAAGATGTCTCTGCCTCACGGAGAAAGTGACGTCATTGTTTCCAGTGAACAGACAAATATTATACCGTCTACTATAGGTGTTCATTTAGATCGACAATGGTTTTCATGTATCTTTGTTTCAGGCAAAAACGGCACTGGCGCTTCAGAGACGAGGCAGTGGCAAGACATGATAGCGAAACCAAGACAGACCATCGTGCAATGGCACAGACTCAAACCCGAATAGAGGGAATGCTCCTTATTTTATCCCTTCACTTTGTGTGTGTGTGATGCACTACGAACTGCCTCTGTCACTCAAATCGAAAGCAACCTTCAATTTTTTGCTTATCATTTTATGGCGTGCCATTCAAAAATGTGACAATAATTTTTCCAACTTCTCGACCGCTCCCTCTTAAGATCGACCAATCGAGATGATCAGGGATGATGATTCATTAGACGGTGTCGAAATAAGTGATGACGTTGAAAAAGTTCTGATAAGGACCTAAAACCAAGATTTTCACGCAAAGATTTACTAATTTCACGCAGTTTTCGATAATTATTAGTAGTAATATGAATCATCCGGGAGACTTTGATTGGTCTACAAGAGGGAGTATTTCTCCAACTTCTCCATATTTCCTCAATAACTTCCACTTTTCATGAGTTTACAGTAAAATGCTTTCTCTTGCCCCTCACAAAATATAATCGCACAAAATTTTCCACGTAAATTATACGATTTTCTTACGTTTTTATATGAAGATTGTTATATACTCGAATCGAGAAATTTGTCGATATCAACAAAAGGTACCCTATTATTAATGAAAATCTTGACGATTGTGAAAAGACTATTTATATTTTCTTATGACAGAAATTCGAATTATCATGCAACTTCGTTCTCGATGACGAACACGACTATAGGAAACAAATATTAATGGAACTCATGTCTAAAGTGACAACTGAACTGCATATAAATATATATATATGAAATATATATATATTATCTCTGAAATGAGAAGTATTTTTTGTGATACCTTGTAATGTTGAACATTGTTGAAATAAATGTGAATATTATTAGGATTAGTTCAAGTAAATACTATACAGATTTAAGGCAAAATATCTTTGCAGAAATGTTTCACATGCAATATGAAATCACATGAAATAACCCGAGATTACTTATTGATACAGTTCTAGAGAGTTCGTAAAGAACTATATCATAATTATTCCAAGTTTATTATCTGAGATTTAAAATTCATATCAAGGTGAATGATCTATGATGCGAGGGTCTTATTTTGTAACCACTTCATTTTTTTAATATATCAATATTTTTTTAATAGACATACTTTTTCGTGTAAATGGAACACCAAAAATACAGGGTCACTCACGGTCGATGGTACCTTAGACGTTTACGGAGAACGGGACGTAGGATTATTCTGAAAATTTTTGGTTTATTGGGTAATCAGTTTTGTTCTATCGATCTAAAATACTTTCAATCAAAAAGTAGCAACAACTTGGTTATTTCAAATGGAACACCCTGTATTTTATTTCATTTTTAGATTCTTTCTGAAGAGCTGATTTCGTTGATCTATCATACTTGGGCTATAGCGAGAAAGATTACAGAGATATAGGGTGTGAAAAATCGAGATTTTTCAAGTTTAGGAATTTTTTGTGTCAAAACTAATCATGTCTGCTCAAAACGGTTCCCTATCTTAACTTTTCATTTACTATCTACTGACATTTAATAGAAACAAATAGAGGGTGATGCAAAACTCAAAATTTTGAACCACCCGTATTTGTTTCAATTAAATATCAATCGATAGTAAATGGAAAGTTGAGGTAGGGACATGTAAGCCGTTTTGAGCAAGAATGGATAGTTTCGGCACAAAAAATTCCTAAAGTTGAAAAATCACGATTTTTCACACCCTATATCTCTGTAATCTTTCTCGCTATACCCCAAGTATGATGTATCGACGAAATCAGCTCTCAAGCAGGAGGATCTAAAAATGAAATAAAATACAGGGTGTTCTATTTGAAATAACAAAGTTGTTGCTACTTTTCGATAGAAGCGGCAACACTGTATTGATGAAAATATTTTAGATCGATAGACCAAGAGCAACTACTTGAGAAACCAAATTTTCAGAATGATCCTACGTCCCGTTCTCCGTAAACGTCTAAGGTACCATCGACCGTGACCCACCCTGTATATTTTGTAACCACTTCAATTTTTTCTGTAAATGAACCACCAAAAATATACATATAGGATATTTCATTTGAAAATTAGTTGGCCATAATATTTTTTTGTCTTCAACTATTTTTCTGTTTAATATAAATGAAATCCATAAAAAAACAATAAATACTTGGAGACCTTATACGAGAATAACATTGTTATTTTCGTTCGATTGGGAATGGAAATATTTGCTCCATATACAAACACTGAAATAATAATTATGACATTCTGATGTTGTTTGTGAAACATTTTTGAACATAAAATATTATCACATAATGTGTAACACAGAGTACACCCTTTATTTTTCTCTGTATAGGTAAAAATAATTCATCAGTAGGTGAGAAATAGCTATAGAAAAAGAGCGTTTATTCGTTAGAGGACGATGATGAGGAATTGTGATTCGTGTGTTTTTGCAAAGAATATATTATCTTCGTTTGCTTTTTGTAATGTAGTCATAGATTCTTCGATATATACTTATTGTGACATTCATATCGAAAGTATTTTTCCTATGTGAGATAATTAAAAACATTTTTATGATAAATGTGACGCGAATCTTTGAATAATATTTATAGACCAATGAACCATCTTCACATTTGTTGTAGTATATAGGTATGTATTATAGCGTTCAATTTTGAAAAAATGACAGTGTTGGACTTGGTCGATGTCTTTCTAAAAGACGCCGGCTTGAAAAAAAAATATCATGTTTTTATTGCCGAGTGCAGCAGAGATGAACAGTTGATGACAGATTACGAAGTAAGTTATTGCGATTCAAACTGCTCAATAAGACTTTATTCCAGTTTTTTCAGTTTCATTTCCAGAAAAAGAGTTTCGTTGGTTACTGAATGGCACTTGGTTGATTTTCAAATCGCAAGTAAAATAAGCTCTCAAGAAAGAACAATTTGAATGGATTCAAAATGAAAATTTGTTGACCAGAGAAATTCAAATATCGCCAATGTAGTAAACGTAAAAAAATTCTTAGATTATCCAAGTGAAACATCATCCCTATAGAAAGGTTATCTCAGAGAATATTCAGAACATTCTTTTCACATTCTGAGAATACTTCTGATGAAAAAAGTATGCTGTGAACGTTGAGATCATTTTCTCTCAAATGTAATCAACCAATCTTCAAATTTTCACTTCGAAATAATAAAAAATTTTGTGGAACATTGTTTTGATTCTGAATAATCCCATTGGGACAAGACTTCAAAAAGCGATTGAGTACTTTTTCAGACATGTCATCAAATCCTGATGAATACTATAGGGAACGTAATCAAAGAAATATATTGTCTTATTGGGGGTGGCAAAGCTAAAACGCCAATTGTTGATCATCCGATGTTTGTTGTTATATGAAGATTATTTATCGTTTCGTTTACTTGATGTTTGAATAGGGTGTCGAACACGATATGATGTTTACCACAATACAAAACGTATAAATACTGTTTTCCTCTGATGTTAATAATTTATCATATTTATATATGTTCACGTTATTTTTTTAAACCTAGATAGTAGGAGAAGCGCTTAGAATGAACGTTGACACTGTTATAATGTGGCCAATATACTGATAATATCGATGTTATTTATCTGTTGTAATATATTTTAGAATTTTATCAAACGAAAAAATTCGACTTTATTATATTTCGGAAATGAACCCTTCCCGACGCTACCCCCCTGTTCAAAGTGGGGTAACTGAATTAAAAAGACAATCTCTTCTGGACATGATACAATTTGCTATACATTCATCAACTGAAGATTTGCGAAAATGAGTTGTAGAATCATCAGTGATACAAATAAATACAATGAGTAATATCAAATGATGATTGCCAAACCGGTAGGTATACTTACTTATAATATTCCATTAATTTGTTGTTGTTGAAATATTATTGGTTTTGAAGTGACGAAGAAATAATCGAAAACAGATTCGATGGACGAATTGAACTGAAGAATTAGGGCAGCTTGACAAATTTTTAGCGAATAATTGTGATGTCCAATTTTTTCTGCTCTATGATCATATTACGAGAATTATCAGAGCTAAAAATGAACCATGTCCGCGGATTCGTGTTCGACAAGGCTGAGAACATTCCGAATCCATCGAGAATTTGGAAAATTCTAAGGGGTTTATTGGGTTTCGTTGGATTAGGTTAGCCTATATCTCGAAAACTATTAGAGATAGAGGAGAACCGAGTTGATATTCGTGTTCAGCAGGTTGATAACACTCTGTATACGATATATCAGCTCAATTCGAGTCCTTCAAAAAGTTGAAAAAATTCAAAGGGGTTAACCTTGTTTCTTATTCGGACCCAAAAATCAACGTTGTCGTAAGGCCGCCAAATTTCATATACAGAGTCCTCTAGAAGTACAGCTCTCTAACTGCAAAAATAAAAAAATAGCAATTTTTGAACCCACTTTCGACTTGATTTTTTAAAGATCTGATATCTCAGAAATTATTAGAAATAATGGAAACAGCTAGACAATTTTTATAGCTATTTTTAATATTTTTTTTTTCGAATGTTCACATGGAGGAGAGATTCGTGTTCAGCGGGTTGCTAACACTTCGTATACGAGATTTCAGCTCAATACGAGTCCTTCAAAAAGTTGAAACAAGTTCAAAGGCCACCAAATTTCATATACAGGGTCCTCTGGGGTTTCTCTAATTCTAAATAGAAGCACAGCTCTCTTATTAAAAAAGTAGCAAATTTTAACCCCACTTTCGACTTGATTTTTTATGGATCTGATCTGAGAAATTATTAGATGGGCCATCTCATTACCATTGTTAGGTTAGCTACATCCAAGATGGATAGGATGGTGAAACAGCTTCCTATTAACAAGCACTAGAATAAACTGTAGACCTTTGCCTACTTGATTTCATACCGTAGTAATATTTCCTGAAGTTATCAGAGATGGCGACATACCTTGTGTCGGTAAAACAGGATCTGTCCATCTGTCACCTTTTTATCAGTATCATCTATTCTAGATGAAAAATGACTGAGAGTAGTCAAAATATCGATAATTATTCCAGATTCACTGAAATTATTGTGTTTTGATGTCATTTCAACTCATGTCTGTCAGATGTGAACCACAGAAATACGTTAGCAACAGAAATCTTCTTCGATAATCGATCTCACCGCCATCTTCATTCAAGTCGTGGAAATATTAGTACCTTCTCAAACGGTCTACAAGTTTTTCGCAGAAACAATTGAAGAGCTGTTTCACCATCCTATATCCACCTTGGCTACATCATTCGACGTATAACGTCAAAAACTATAACAGCTTCTCTGAGAGTATAGTGAGCACCGCCGCCCTCTAATTTTTGTCTCGCTCTGTATATTATGTGAGTGCGGCGTTGATTTCTCTGATGAGTGGCGGGGACTGACCTTCGCACGCTCTTTCAATTTTCAATTCAATCGTCAGGTGGACGTGGTCGGAAAGGTACGCGAGCGATAACGACTAGCACAGTACACCGAGTGTTCAAAATGGCCACGGCATGAATTCTCCATCCAGAGGTGAATGTGAATGTGCACAATAACTCTTGAGGCTCCTCGAATTTGTGTCTGTGCAACGCGATTTATCGAAATCGGCCTATTAAACTAAATACATACGCGATTCGTGTGTGTGTGTGTGTGTGTGTGTTGTTTGTATGTATATATATACCTACGTGACAGCGATGCCAAATATTCGAATTATGTGAGTTGTTGGAATGCGCTTTCAGTTTTAACCTACCTGTATATGGTGTCTGTCGGTGGATGTCTACCGTTTCGAATGTATTTCGGAAGCCGACATGTACCAGGATGTCGTTCAAGAATTTCGCTTTCTTGAAAACCCGGAGTTAGCGAAGTAAACATCCTGTTTGTTTCCGGAGACTCCGACTCTCGGTCAGACGAGAAAACGTAGGGCGAGCCTTATACTATATTGATTGCTCATTTACTCAAAAATATTCGATAACCAGTTTGTTTTATGGTTCATTTATTTCTATACCTACTTCAAATTTATGATTCATTAAAAATACTACAACTTTTCCATAGTGATTAAGATGTAATTATCAGTATATGCTATATACAGGGTGTATCTAAATAACACCGAAAAAATTAAAGGGGTGATTCTGTGATGAAAATTAATGTGAGTGTTTGGTATAATTTTTTTTGAAAAAACCCTCCCCGGAAAAGTTACACCCCTTCGAAAATTAAAAAAAAAATGTTTTTTTTTTATTTTCCCTGTATATCAAGCTAAAGACACGAAACTTGGTAAACATTATCTGTCAATAAGAGTACACTTTTTGAAATTTTTTCAACCCTGAAGTATACTTAGAAGGGGTTGATTATTTCAACCCCTAAGATATTTTTTCGTACAACTTTTTTTTAGATGAAAATTTTTTCTTTAAAAAAGTATTACTAAAAAGCCCAATCAATTGACTAACTTTTTTAACTCTACAAGTTTTTTTCGAAAACTTAAGCATTTATGAGAAAAAAATAAATAAGCTCATGTAAAATAGCATTTTATTAAACAACAGCCAACCAAATTATGATTATGATTATGAGACTTCTACAACTAAAAACAAAAGTGAACAAACAATGAACAAAAACCTGTCTAAGCATACTTCAGGGTTGAAAAAATTTCAAAAAGTGTACTCTTATTGACAGATAATGTTTACCAAGTTTCGTGTCTTTAGCTTGATATACAGGAAAATAAAAAAGAAAAACCATTTTTTGGGGTGTAACTTTTCCGGGGAGGATTTTTTCAAAAAATTTTATACCAAACACTCACATTAATTTTCATCACAGAATCACCCCTTTAATTTTTTCGGTGTTATTTAGATACACCCTGTATATATACCTATCTATTTATTCATATTTAAACAATACAGGTAGGAACCGAAATCTGATAAAGACCAAGAAAAAGTACTAAGTATGGTCTTTTCCAACTAAAAATTCACATATTCTCAATTTGCGAGTGTCACAATGGAGCAAAGGTCAAATTAATGACGGGTCGTTGATCAAAATTATCTGGAATTTTGCAAAAAAACACATCAGTAAATAATTTCACGTTGTCTTCAATGTCTTCAAAACATGACATATGAACTCGCATATGAGGTATGACCTATATTAGAGTATGGCTTGGGGTATTTTATAAGTACCTATACTTATTACTCGGAAAAGTATGGAATCTTTTTGATATATTTAATTATCATTCAAGGACGTTCAACTGACTAAAAATTCTAAAATGATAAGTGTGTGTCGTCTCAAATGATTGTGTCTCATGACGCATCTCGAAGATATTTCGATTATGTTAATATATAACACCTATTGAGATTACATTTTGAAATGATTCGAACACATTATTTCGTTGATTACAAGGATACCTATTTATTGATATATTTCAGGAACGTTTGGTATTTCAAGAATTTTATGAATTTAAATAAAATCTCAAAGAGTTGATTATCAACAGAGACCGATTTATTCGCTCTGCTAAGCTTTAAATATCAATAAGTCAAATAATCACATCAGGATTTCAAAAGATTTCCAAGAACTTGCACAACATTTCAAGGGCTAAATTATTCATTATATAATATGGAATTCCAAGGATTCGAAACCGTTTGATTATATATAGGTATTAACGGGTATTTGCAATGAAACTTATGTTCTTCTATGGCTACTAGTTTTTATCAAGTAGTTTAAATACCTACCTAGAAAGTGAACTAATTTTCTGAAGCCATAGGAAACTAATTGAAATATGAAAAGTATTTGGAAATACAACTCACAATTGTGCGTATTTAAATTTATTGTCGTGATTACATTAAACATTAATGGAAAATGCATTCGTAGATTTTTTCACGAAATCAACGTTTGGGAAACGCAATAATTGAACAATAAAATATGAGCAGAAGGGAAGGAAAGTTAGTTTTTGCCAACCAGTTTTCAACACATTCCCAATATCTTCTCATATCTGGCCGGATACGTATAGATACGTAAGGTGCAACTTTCTATTCTATATAGATTTCTGTACAAAAGAGTTGCATGACCTCACTCGCATCATGTGTGTTGTGTAGCTGAAGAAAAATCATCTTGTTATTTCTGTGCTGATGACTAGATCCATATAATTATGCTTATGGCAGTTTTTTTTATTACTCATTCGAAGCGGCATCATGCAAACTTTCATCTAGCTATAACAAAAGAATCGAGATGGGTGTATAATTTCATTCATCTACTCGGTAATTAGAATCGCTTCTAAGTACTTTTTTCTGAACAGAATATGCTGCGTCTAAGCAGGTTTGGACAAATTTTCAATCATGTGGTAACCATTCATCAATGGATATTCCTCTGTTTCACTGCACACATAAAAAGAATTACTTGATTTGATTTGATATGCTTTGATTCAAGAGTATGGCTTGTTTATATATACTGGAATAAATGTCTGCTCAATTCAAGACTATGTATGTTTCCAACTAAACTACGCAACACTAATTACGTCGCACCCCGAAATTTTGCCCCTGTTTAAGTTTGAATAACTTTTTTCTTCTTTGAACAATTTGAATTCTGTTTGCACTGTTCGCTAGCTCAGTCCTTCAGCTATGATTTCGTACTTCTTCGATACATGAGGTTATTTTCATAAAATTGCTACAGGATGTTTTTTGGAACTGTGCAAAATTTCGAAATTTTCAAAAGGATCCCAAATGAAGAAAAACAGTTTTTTTTCAACTTTAACAGCAGAGGCATGAAGATTATCTCATTACCTTTGGCCATCTCCAAAATTGTCTCCGTATCTCTTTTATTTACAGAGTGATCTCAAAAAATCAATTTTTTGGTTTTGCAGTCATAACTTTTTTCCTCTTCAACCGATTTTCAAAATCTCAGGCTCATTTTGAAGCTGAAACCTCATTTGAGAAGATTTGAAGATCATAATTAACTCAAGATTAACATTCAGAATCGAGGGTTTCCTCAAAGGTGACCCAAATCTGAAACACTCTGTAAATCCCGACTGGGAGGAGAATCAAATGAAAATCAACTTGTTTTCGAAAGGATCTTCCATTCTGGACACATCCAGATCTTTTTTTCTTTTAGTAGTCAAAAATTGTGCGTAAGAAAACCGAAATGGAACGCCATGTTCTAGAAAAAAAATCAACCCAAAAAAATGCATGGTCCGTAACCAACGTAACAAAAATCATATTGAGTGACTGACAAGACAGGTTGAAAATTACGTTCTCGTGAAAATAAAGACCAGGACAGAAAAAACTATTCGTAGGTCTTCCTTTTCTGAAGATATAAGACTTCATTAAAAAAATTCAAAATAAAAAAAAATCTGAATACAACAAAGTTTCAGGGTAACCTTCTCACCCCCTATGCAAAGTCTTCCATCATGTTTTGGATTTTTTTCAAAGAATTAAATTTTTTAGACCCCCAAAAAAATGTTATACGTACGCCTATGAAACAATTTTTTTTTATCTCTTTGATCAACTTTTTCCGCTGAACATAGCTATGGGTACCGCTTATATCGATTCTGAAAAATGACTTTTTTTCGCCCTGTACATCAAACTATGATACTTGGAAAACTCGAGTTTGGGCGATTCTTAGTAGTTTTGTACGAAACTCACGAAAATTATATGTAAAAAAATCACAAAAATCTCCTTCCCCTTCATTCGTACCCAAAGTACCCCAAGGGGGCAAAGGGGGCGAGAGAATTATATTTTTATTTAATATCCGATCCCGATGTGGGGGTCAGGTGAAATATGTTTACCGATATATCTAACCGTTTGACCAGCAAAAATTTTACCCGCAAAAAAGAATTTGGGGGGGAGGGGGTAAAAAATTTTTTATCAGTATTTTTGGTGGTGATATTTTCGTTTCGATCAAACAACATTTTGGATATTTTTCTTTTTTAATCGGGATTTCGAGGGGGATTTAGATTTGGGTCACCTTTGCAGAAACCCTTGATCTTTAATATTTATTCTTAGTCAATTCTAATCTTCATGTCTGTTCATCTAACGTTTCAGCTTCAAAATGATCCTGAGATTTTGAAAATCGGTTGAAGAGGAAAAAAGTTATGACTGCAAAACCAAAAAATTGATTTTTGGAGATCACTCTGTAAAGAAAAGTGATAAGAAGACAATTTTGGAAATGGTCAAAGGTAATGAGATAATCTTCATGCCTCTGCTGTTAAAGTTGAAAAAAAACTGTTTTTCTTCATTTGGGATCCTTTTGAAAATTTTGAAATTTTGCACAGTTCCAAAAAACATCCTGTAGCAATTTTATGGAAATAACCTCATGTATCGAAGAAGTACGAAATCATAGCTGAAGGACTGAGCTAGCAAACAGTGCAAACAGAATTCAAATTGTTCAAAGAAGAAATAAGTTATTCAAATTTAAACAGGGGCAAAATTTCGGGGTGCGACGTAATTAGTGTTGCGTAGTTTATATACACTCATACCAATGTTATAGATTTCTTGATTCGTAAATGAATGGAGTTCTTCGTGAGAATAACACAATATTTCAGATTGATAACACAATATATTCAAATCAAGACAATCATAATCTCTCAATGACTCGCATTTTTCTTGAACTAAAAGAATCAGATTTTCAGTTTTAGCTGTAGATTGTTTTGTATCAAGAATTTTATCAAATTAGAGGAATTATATCGATTTCTTGAAATGAGAATCATCCTCAACTTCCGTTCTCTTATTGGGGCTCTCATCAATCACATCATCACTTGCAGACCTTCTTCTTGACAACCTTTTCCCCTATTCGTAGAGATTATTTCTGAACTTGTCCACCAGTTTACCTCGCAATAAAGTTGTATTCCTCTGGTTTCAAACTACTGAAAAATATAAAATATATCATTCACAACTCCATGTAGGTACAATGTGAGAGATAATCTGACTCAGCACAATGTATGGTTATTATATTTCTTCAAATCTGGGTTCACATTCTTACTACTGAATTCATTTTCCTTGGATCGAAATTAGGTAAAAAAATACCTAAGATGTCTAATACAAGTTCAAGAAGCTCTTTTCCACTGTTCAATCAGTGTTTGGACAAATTTAAACGTTCATCCGCACATAGGTACCTAACCCCAATTTTCACTCACTATGCCGATCCTGGTTATTCAAGTTTTTCACGAATTATCAGTTTTCGAGATGATATAGCTACGTTAATTGATTGGATACACAATAATACCTACCCAAGAATGAACGTCGATAAGATATAGGCATGTAACTTACCCCTAAAAGTGGTAATTATATCCTCAGATATCTCCTAAGACCTTAGTTTTTCTTTCATGGCAAGCCAATATTTCTATGCCAATAAAATAGGTTGAACTGGTTGAACAATGATGGATGAGCACCGAAACAACACACTCACACCGTTTGGCAACATTCTCGGCTCGAAGGGATCGCAATTATATTCAAGAAAATATTATGGTCAATCCAAAGAAACTTTCTCAGAGATTTACTCATTCAGAGATTAAATGTTGAATGTTATTTTGAAAGAAGACATTCCGTGATATATTTTTCAAGAACTTAATTATTTTTTCTGGATACTTTGAATTTCTTGAATTGAGTACATTTTGTTATACCAAATGAATATTCCAGTGAAATAATTTTCTACAATTGACATATTCAATAAATTCATTTCAAATAAATTATTTCAGAAGAAGAATGCGCTTTTTCAAAACAAGAATTGGACGTTGAACAAATATATCGTTTTCATTTGAGAATTTGTTTTTATGTGTGTGGGTGAGCCAGTTGATTAAAAAGCAATTGCGATTTGAACAAGTTTTCTAAAGACTTTTTAACGAGTCTAGGAAATACATTTTCTACGATACTCTACATGATCGGCTGCAATTAATGAGTTATTGGTCATCAGTCGAATTTCACAAGGACTTCACATGAAAAAGCTCAAATTGGATGTATCTACTACATTGATAAATGGAGTTATTTCTATTCTGATAATTGAATTTCACAGTTCCTTCATAACGTTGGAAGAACAAGGTATCCTTCAATACAGTGTTAACAATGGTCGATCAATAAAATGAAACTTAACGTTGGAAAAACTAAAGCAATGATAATTACTACTAAATTCAAATATAATCAAATAAATACAAACATAATTATAAAAATGGAAAATGAACGTATAGAAATAGTAACATCAGTGAAGTATTTGGGGTTTCAACTTGATAATTGTTTAACTTTTGACGACCACTTTAAGTATATTGAAAAAAAGATTGCAAAAAAATTATATTTTTTCTCGAGAATCGCCTGTAACTTATCAACAGATACAAAAATTTTGGTATTCAAATCAATAATCCAACCCCATTTTGACTACTGTGCATCTATTTTATTCTCTTTTAATTTGAACAAAGTGCAACAAATGCAAAAACTAAAAAATCGGGGAATGAGAATAATTTTAAAATGTAACAGGTATACACCAATTTCTACCATGCTATCTGCTTTACAATGGCTCTCAGTATCCCAAAGATTACTCTATTGTTCTATGGTGTTCATCTATAAAATATTAAATAAAATGACCCCACCATACTTGTTATCATTAATAACTTTCAATAAAGATATTCATCACCATTCAACCAGACACAACAGGCACATTCATATAAATAGAACAAATGCAAGAAGTAGTATGTGCAGTTTATTCTTCAAAGGTTTTTTCCTATTCAATAATTTGCCTGATTCAATTAAATCTACTCCATCGTTGAATATTGTATATTTCTTTTGTCCAGTTCAAACACTATATGTATATATACATATATTGATATTTGTATAATTATTATAAATTTAGTTTATTGTACTATATGTAAGTTAGCTAACCTGTATATAAGGTAATCCTATTTCAAAATAAATTCTAAATTCTATTCTATTCTATTCAATCATTTTTTGTCATTATACCATAATCAGATAAATCATGGGTTTCTCGGACAATATAATTTTCTACGATGTTTATCGGAATGGATAAATTATAAAGAAAAATAAAAACTTTCCACTCCTATTCTCGTGCAGTCGTAATTATTATTCCATAAAAAAATCCGTCTATACCTGGAGTCCATCAACTTCAGCTCAACCTGACTTTTGGGTGTCTTCAAATCGACCAACTTTGAGTTTTTTCCAAATCGCCCAGACTTCCAGTCAACTTCAAATTGCCCAGACTTGCAGTCGACCAAACCAAACCGACCAAATAACGTTCTGCCGCGATGACGTCCGTCTCCTATATATTGCAGACGCCTCGGCGAGTAGACTTCCGACGCAGTCGAAGACGAAGACAAAGACGATCGACGAGATGCTGCACCAGCAGCCATCAAACTCGTACAAGTCCATGTACCGTCCAAACTTCTACGAGAGCACGTGTCTGCGTTGCAACGAGACCGTCTACCAGGTGGACCGCATCGGACCGCTGAAGGACTTCACCTTCTTCCACAGCGGCTGCTTCAAGTGCGCCACATGCGGCACCAAGCTCACCCTCAAGACCTACTACAACAACCAGCACCGACAGGAGGACAAGGAGGTCTACTGCCATGGGCACGCGCCCAAGATCGGCCCCGGCCACTTGGACGGCTCCTCCGTAGGCATCAGATCGGCTTTGAATGTGCCCAAGAGCTCGAACTTTGTCAACGAGCAGATTCGCGGCCCCGCCGAGGTTGCCGTCCAGGTGGGGCGCGCCCACGCCCACGCCAACGGTCTTTCGAGTCCGACGCCTCTCGCCCATCTGAGGCACAGCCCCATCGCCCAACACCAGCAGCAGCACCATCAGTACCAGCAGTACCATCGCGAACCGTCGCCTTCGTACCAGTATGGGCGGTTCGATGCCAGCGCCCTTCATATCGCCCACGCCCTTAAGCAGACCGAGCTGCAAAAGTCCTACAAGGTCAGCAGGGAGAAGCCCATCGATTGCTATCTGGTGAGTTTTCACATCACACTGTCGTCGCTCATAGTCTGAATTTGTAACTGGTAGAAAACAACTACTTTTCGCATGTAATACAACAAGTGTATTGATGATTATCGAAACAAAAATTCCTTCGATTTTGAGAAACAAATCATGTTGCTTGTGCGCTGTGCGCTCGTGTAGTTTCCCAAAGCAATATGATTTGTTTCGAAAGAGAGAAGGAATTTTTGTTTCGATAATCATCAATAACACAAGTTGCATTTGTTCAGATTATTTCATAAATAAAATCGAAGACATTTTGATGATTTCCTATTTTAAATGTACAGTTTATGGAATTAGATATTTTGATTATGCATTGTAGTTCGACACAAAAAGATTCGTTATGCAACCAACAATACATGTGTGTATGCCATTGTATGATGTAGGCAAGATTACCTATGCACTAGGTACTACTGATGAGCTAAATTCATTATGATTGTTGTCACAATTTGGGGGTTAGGTTACATTAGATTAATTCTATGCTGAAATTATTTAAAATTTGTGGAAAATGAAGTTAGTGTGTGTTTATCGTGGTTCAGACGAAAATTTGGTGTAGTGGCATTCATTTATTAACCAGGAAATCGGAAAATAATATGACAGATTGCAACTGGTAAGTCGTTGTTTAATTGAACTACCCTACTCCTACTTCCTACGAAGTACGAATCAGAAAGCGAAATACAGAAACTAAAACACAGCATGTAGGTATCCAATAGCCAATCAGGAGCCGAAATACAAAATCGAAAACATGGTGTTATTGCTTATCAACACAATCATTTCAACCAATCAAAAACGTGTATTTTAGCATGAATGAAATAATCTGGTAAATATCACACCGAATTTTGAATAACATCTGTTCGTAGTACATACAAAGATTCAAACTGTGAGTGCAAATCACAAATGTTTTTTCCTTCGAGAGGTTTCAGATTTATTGGGCCTCATCAGTGCAGGGTAGTCAACCGAGTTGATCCTAAGATCTCCATCACTCAAAGCGTTTTTCCATCCCAATGCAATCTTCCAACGCATTTTTAACCACACTGAGCCGCGTTATGAAAAAAACACTTGGAATTAGCTCTAATTTAATTATTATTCCTCCCATTTTCTTCACATTCCTGCAGGCGCGCATACAAGGGGGGGTAGAGGGGGTAATTACCCCCCCCCAGAACACGGGATGAAGGTTAAAAAAAATGAAGTTGAAATTCTCATACTTGACGCTAGTATTGGCAATGAAAATTTGGCATTTCTGGCAACATTTTTTTAAAGACTAACAGCGGCCATCTGAATGTGCATCATTCATTTTTGTTTAGTTACTTACCTACTTTTCCTAACATCTGTGCCCTTACCCTCACCCACAGTAGGTAGGCGGCAAGCGGCAGAGTGGCTCTAAGCTCAACTCAAACGGTTGTATTTACTGAGAACCCGCTGTGGTGAAAATTCTTGATTTTTTACGTTGGTATAAGTATACAAATTCATTCAGAAAGTGCTTCTATCAAAAGGTATGGTTTATTTGTCGAGTTGATCATATTATGTGATCGTCTCATTTCATTTCACACGTTAACACAGAATCATACAGGTAGATGTCGAGGATGTTATTACCGATGTGCCAATAAAAAAATCATACTAGATTTTATTTTGTCGTCGCTTTTTCATTCAATGGTTTCCTTTCTCCAAAGAGTTATTTTTCAAATCACTTTTTTGTAATTTATTCTTTGTTTTCATTCTTTGTTCGAATGTTGATGACCATTTTTGTTGTTGATTTTTTTAATAGATTTTTATTTTTAGTTTTTATTTTTATTATGGCGGACACTGTATATATCTGATCATTGGACATTTACCCCCCCCCCAGAACTGAATCCTAGATGCGCTAGTGCATTCCTGCATTCTTCTTATTTCTTCATTCTCTATATCTTTTTTAGCAAATACATGTTTGGATTGAGTATTTTTGACGAAATCTTGAATAATTCGTTGTATTTGATTATCTCATGGAAATATGCCCTTCCCATCAAAATCTTAATGAATTGAAACTAATATAATTTGTTGGCTAATTGCGATTCCGTGCATGACTACATTGATTTGATTTAATATCGGCATAAAAATATTCTATAGCGACGTTGTCATCGAAATCAAGCATTGTCATCCAATCTGTGAATTCATGACCGGGAAGTCTCATTGTGCCCAAACAGTCTTGTCTGTTCCGCTCTCCTTCCGTCTTAGAAGGTCAGCACTCTTTTTTACAACAATTTCTCACGGTTTCATTACAAAATTTTTGATCAACTAGATTAGCTGTCCAAATAAGGTCTTTTGTTTCACGCCTCTTGAAAAAACCTGAGATTATCTTGTTTATTTCTATAGGGGCAGCAATTCAAACGGTATCTATTATTAGCATTTTTAACAAAATAATTGCTGTCGTTTTTCTTCATATGACCTACCAATGAATGTTCTTTTAACTTCTATCGTGTGACCCCGTATATATGACGGAAGCACTACAAAGTTTATCAGTCGACGACTGGCTGTTATACCTCCATTTTCATTATGCATAACCCACGTAATAAAGATATCGCAACCGATATCCCGATAAACACAATGTTTTTCCATACTTTCGATGTGACGAAACACAACGAAATAATTGAATTTATTCTGACGTCAGTTGCCGACAATCTGCGGGCAGTTCCTTTCCGGGCCACAGAGAAGATTGTCCGGCCGAGAAACGTGGGATCACTTTTTTCCTGTGGGCGTTTTGCATAACGTTCACCAACCGCCAACCGGTAACCACACGATATCAATGTAGTTGGTGGATTTCGGAGGCTATTTGGGAAATGTTTCCGCCGATTATTAATTGATTAACTTTAATTAAGAAATATAAAAA
This sequence comes from Chrysomela aeneicollis, assembly GCA_029955515.1. NCBI lineage: Eukaryota > Metazoa > Arthropoda > Insecta > Coleoptera > Chrysomelidae > Chrysomela > Chrysomela aeneicollis. Next base: position 20,080,758 of record JARUHQ010000010.1, read on the forward strand.
CTATAGTATAGGAAATATAACCTGTTTTATATTAGTATTCGAAGAACTCATCCTTTAGGTTACATTTATTGATGCAGTGGCATTTTGGAAACTTGTATCGATATTTGATAAAAAAAAATGTGAATTTGTCACGTCTTAGGAAGAAAGAAACATTTGCGATCTGCATTCACAGTGTGGATCGTTGCATGGACTACGAACAGATATAATTCAATGTTCTGCGTGGTATTTACCAGGAAAGTAGTTGTTTTCTGCTCGTAGTCTACCAGACATTCATTTCAAACTATGCTTGATATTTTTAATTGGATAGACTATTTTTCTCATTCAAAAAAGATATTTGATCATTTTTCCTTTTTGATAAAAATATGGCTTACGCGTTTGTCTAGAATTCATGAACAATATCGTTGATACAAACTACATAGTGACTAGGTAGATTTCTTAGGCTACTTTTGTAGAAGAAGCGGTTGTGAGTCTATATCATTTCCATTCCTGATTTGTGTATTGGACTCTCTGATTTTCTTATGCCATCAATTGAATAAATGCTATTTTCGAATATTCCTCTCACGAGGAACTTCTCACATCTAATTTTATTTAGATTAAATACATTCGATTGTATTATCATCATATTAGATCAAATTCAAAATGTTTCTTATTAATGATATATAAATACAGTTATCCTCATCACGCACACAAAAGATATGAATCTGGCTTGGAAACCGCAATTTTACAGTAATGAACGCAATTAAACTTCACAATGGTAAAATAGATGGTTGCTCATATGATATACAGGGTGGATCAGTTGTCTAGAAAATGTATGGACTCAATAGAAAAATATACATATTTTGAACACACCGTTTCTAATAATCAAGCAATTTTCTTATTGGAATTAAAATATGCTCTATAGGTTTACACTCGAGTTTCCATTTTACTGCAATTCGTAGCTACATGAATCGATATTTTTCAGATACTTAGTGTCAAGACCATATCGTTGAGACGGTGTAGTCAAAATAATTCTGAAACAACCAACAGCATTGTCCTCTTTTTTTTTTCTGATCGTACCATTTGGATGTTTATGACAATATTTTCTCATGTAGGACAGAGATGAACAGAGGAGACTGGAGATGCGCCATAGAAAAGAAGAAGATGATTTGTACACTAAATTCCAAAGACAGAGGGAAGAGGAAGACAGACGGATTCGCGATGAAATCAGGGTAAAACACTCTTCATTATTGCATAAAGCGATAAATTAATTTGTTTTTTTTTCGAAGAACGAATGGGAGAAAGAATTGGAAAGACTAACTAGCAGGTTCGAGAGGGAATTGCAGATGAAAAGAAGACGGGACGACCAAAACAATTTGACGTTGAGGCATCAGCAGGAAAAAGATGACCTGGAGAAAAATATGACGCTGAGGCGAGACAAGAAGAAAGAATCGCTAACCAGAAAAATGCTAGAACATGAAAGGTATCTATATTGTTATGAATTTCAAAAGAGTAGTCGTTTAGCAAGAGCCGCATAGTGGAAACGTAGGAAATGCACTTTCCAAAGAGTTTTGTACACTATTTCTCATGCGACAATTTTTTTTTATTTCGAAGGAAATTATTTCAAATATTTTAGTTGAACGACCTCTATGATTTCAGGTGCTGATGCCGATTCGATATTATTGTCTATTTTCATATTCCATGTAATTATTGAAAACTTTTGCGATGATTCCACATGTGAATTACTGAAATGTATTCGTTTGCACAAACAATTCCATTTATCCGTTGTCGCTAGTAGAATCACGCAACCAGGAATACAGCAGTGGGCAATGGGCAATGACATTAACACGTGCGGTTTTTTTTTAAATAACAATACCATGGTGATGTGAACTACATTATTCCAAATCACAAAACAGTATGCTTTATTACGTTTTCATATCTGGTTGTAGGAAAAAAATCACCTAAATTACCCAATAACTCTAATAATAATACATTCTTTTAAAACAAGAGCATAATTCCAAAATGAATTAATAAAATCACCATGTCCAACTCTATTATGACACAATCTGTGAGGCGTAAAAAAATCACGCGGTTCATCAAACATTAGTTTATTGTCATTTGATCGTAATTTAGATTGATGAATTCAAACCCGCTCTCTAAAATCAAATAAAAACTCTTCAATTCCCTTTTTTATTATCTAACACTCGCTTATCTATTTCCTTCTCAATCACCTCGACTTATCGACACATCCTTTCATGTGATTAATTCTCTTAGGGCAGCGACAGCAGCACTGGTGGAAAAACAGAGCAGCGAGATGTTGGAATTGATCAACGAGAAACGCAGCGAATACATGCAAGCGGAATCGCTTTACCTGGACCAGAACGACGGCTTCACCGAAGAACTGCAGCCATATCCGAGCCATGCTCCGGATCCCTCTCCACCCACGCTCAGCAAATTCCAGGTGGGTCATTTTTTCATGAGAAATGCATAGGGAATTCAGAAGTGGGATTCAGAAGTGGGATTCAGAAGTGGGATTCAGAAGTGGGATCCGATGGATCGTAATTCAGGTGATCCAATAAAATCGCTCTCCTCATCCGTAGGTTTATAGTGACCCGATCGAATTTGCGAATGTGGATCAAATTGCGATATCTGTGGCCCAAGAAGATCAAAAGTCCTTCACCGACTTGGTGAGGCAACTGGTGGGACGGTGTGGATCTGACATAGAGAAAGCTAGGTGAGCCAAGCTAAGAGCCAAGTTTCACAACTATCTGCTTTTCCGTGCTTATTTCGTTTTATTTTCAGGACCATATTCCGGTGGATAACGGTGAAGAATTTGAACACCATGTCGTTCGATGAAAACTTGAAAGGGGATTCCCCCATGGGACTCCTTAGAGGCATAAAAAATGGCACCGAGAGCTACCATGTCTTGTTCAAGAGGTTATGTAGGTGAGAAAAAGTTTCTCAATTAGTAGAATAACTTTTTCTGCTCATTTTATGAAATCGCGATCATTTGAAAACAGGGTGTTTCATGAGGTAAAAACAAATTTGACAATATACTCTGTTTAGTTGTTGAAATTTTCAGAATGTAGTATCTGAGGTCGTCTACGAAACTGGTACAATAGTATTTCATTTTTGTGCACAAAAAAATTAAGGGGATTTCTTTTTTTTGAAAATGTGTATACAAAAGTTTCTATAACATTGAGTGGGAAACTGACTGAATAATGAGTTGTTATTGGTAATCTATTATAACTAAATGATTACTTATCTCATTGAATAATCTAGTACATTATTCAACGAGCCCATAATGCATAAATCGAAATATCTTTAATCAACATGAAACAAAACAGGTTAATGAGAAATATGTGACAAACATTGTCAGGCCTCACTTTCGATTACATAATCATTGATAGTAACATGCTATTTTATAAAAATGGTATGCTAAATGTATCATATTATTGCAGAATATAAATTTTAGAGAAGAAACGAAGCTTTTGCATCCCTATCTTCAGTTTCAGCGTTTCAAAGGAACATCGAAGTACTCACTAATTTTTCCAAATTTGAAAAGAATAATATAGAATAACTCTTTCTGCTCATCTTCAGTTTCAGTGTTTCAACGGATGTAATAAAACTTATCTCAGGGCTTATATGTTTTGGGTTAAACTGATTTTTCCTACTTTGAGAAGTTGATTTATTCCATAACAATCTACAACTTTCAATGATTACAAATTAGATAAATAGCATATGAAAAACAATAAGGTTAAAATATACCATCAGATCAGCATTGCGATCGTGAAAAAAAAACATAAGGACTCGTAGAAAGAGAAAATAGTCTATCCAATTAGAGTATCAAACATAGTTTGAAATGAATGTCTGGTAGACTACGAGCAGAAAACAACTACTTTCCTGGTAAATACCACGCAGAACATTGAATTATATCTGCTCGTAATCCATGCAACGATTCACACTGTGAATGCAGATCGCAAATGTTTCTTTCTTCCTAAGACGTGACAAATTCACATCGGGACAGGCACGCCTAACAACCTACAGACCGGTTTCGGGCTTATTGGCCCTCATCAGTGCAGGGTAGTTATCCGAGTAGAGACCGTAAGATCTCCACTCGAAGCGTTGCCTGTCCCAATGCACCTTCGTCGCGTTTATTTGACCGCACTGAGCCGCGTTCCAACAGACAATTGGAAGTGGCGACACCATGCGGCAGAAGAAAGAAACACTCCAGAACTAAATCTCCCAAATCACAGAACTTGGAAGTGGCTTATAGCTCGACTAAGCTAATAAATGAAAAATGGAAAAGCCATAAATTGGACTACAATTTTAGAAAGAGAAAATAGTCTATCCAATTAGAATATCAAACATAGTTTGAAATGAATGCCGCATGGTGTCGCCGCTTCCAATTGTCTGTTGGAACGCGGCTCAGTGCGGTCAAATAAACGCGACGAAGGTGCATTGGGACAGGCAACGCTTCGAGTGGAGATCTTACGGTCTCTACTCGGATAACTACCCTGCACTGATGAGGGCCAATAAGCCCGAAACCGGTCTGTAGGTTGTTAGGCGTGCCTGTCCCGATGTGAATTTGTCACGTCTTCGGAAGAAAGAAACATTTGCGATCTGCATTCACAGTGTGAATCGTTGCATGGATTACGAGCAGATATAATTCAATGTTCTGCGTGGTATTTACCAGGAAAGTAGTTGTTTTCTGCTCGTAGTCTACCAGACATTCATTTCAAACTATGTTTGATATTCTAATTGGATAGACTATTTTCTCTTTCTAAAATTGTAGTCCAATTTATGGCTTTTCCATTTTTCATAAGGACTCGTACTATGAAACAACGTAAACAAAATGACCTATACCTTTCAATGATGACCAGGCGACCACTTCTAAACAATTAGTTAGCAATTCTTTCAAAATGGGAAATCCAGAAGGTTCATACCAAGGTGGATATAGGATGGTGAAACAGCTCTTCAATTGATTCTGCGAAAAACTTGTAGACCGTTTGAGAAGGGTAGTAATATTTCAGATACTTGAATGAAGATGGCGATAAGATCGATTATCGAGGATGATTTCTTTTGCTTACGTATTTCTGTGGTTCGCATCTGACAGACATGAGTTGAAATGATACCAAAACACAATATTTTCAGTGAATCTGGAATAATTATCGATATTTTGACACTTCTCAGCCATTTTCCATCTAGAATAGATGAAACTGATAAAAAGGTGACAGATGCAGAGTTTTACCGACACAAGTTATGTCGCCATCTCTGATAACTTCAGGAAATATTATTACTACGGTATGAAATCAAGTAGGCAAAGGTCTACAGTTTATTCTAGTGCTTGTTAATAGGAAGCTGTTTCACCATCCTATATCCACCTTGGTTCATACATTAGTTTGTTGTAGTTTGTTCAATAATCCTTGGGAAGGTAAATCGAATAAGCTCCTATCATTTTCTCGCGTATTTAGTGGCGAACCAAAAACCTGGCGGCCACAAGAAAACTCTCAAAAAATGTCCGTGTATATACCGAGCTTCGTTATTAAGGACAACGATGTACAGGGCGGCCGGTATATCGGTGTCCTACCTCTATTCCCCAACTAAGATGCATGAATTTTACATAAATATGTAAACACAACGTCACACGGAACATCAGTACTTTGCCAAATTTGTAGAGAATGATAGAAATTTCCTTTCAGTTAGTTTTCCAAAACAGGTTTCAGGAACTTTTGTGATATTTTTCCAGCTACGCCGGCCTGCACTGCGTCGTCATAAAGGGCTACTCGAAGTCGGCGGGCTACCAGCCCGGAGTGCGATTCGAGGACAACCGTTTCCGGAACTCCTGGAACGCCGTCTACGTGGCAGGCGCTTGGCGCTTCGTGCAGTGCAATTGGGGCGCAAGGCATCTCGTCAACGCCAAGGAGGCACCCAGGGCGGGAAACAAGAACAAGTCGGACAGCCTGAGGTAGGTGTCCGAGGTCGAAACTCTAAAAAAACTAACATCTACCCTAAGACCTCGATGACTTTCACTTATGCATACAAATTTATTTTAAATTATCATGGGACATAAAAAAATTTGTTTCAAATTGAGCTTTAGATTCATTGACCATCCATTGAGCTGTCAATTGATTTTTAGCAATTATTGGAATATTTTCCTCATGTCTCAAAACAGCTCTTGTCGTTCCATTATTTGAAGATGATAATTCAGAAGATCCGAGCAATTTCAGACCAATCTCTTTACTTTCAACTCTTTCGAAAATTATTGAGAACATTGTTAAAAAGGGTGCTTTTCTTTCTATAGATAGTCATGATATTCAACCAAGTATACAATTTGGTTCTCGAAGTTCAAAAAGTACCAATGGTGCAATTTTCAACTTACTTGAGCATGCTTAACAAGGAAACTATAGTAACAGTATTTTGTGACTTTTCGAAAGCCTTCGATTGATTGAATCATGTAAGTTTTGAAAAAGCTCTACTACTGTGGTTTTAGAGCTATGACTGGTTTGTCTCTCATTTGAGTGGTTAAAAATAAATTGTCGAATCAAATCAACAACTATCATCCATCGGGTGTCCCACAGGGATCTGTTCCGAGTCCAACTCTTTTTCTTTCATATTTTGGCTTTCATCCCAATTATTGGAGGCAACTTCACAATTTCTGCAGGTGATATACTTTGATTCCAGTGACTTATACATATTTCAATGCAAAGGAATCATTGCATTTATTGAGATAATTTGAGTCGGAACGGAAAAATTTTAGATAACAAGAGTCATTAAAAATTCCTAGGAATATCAATTGAAGAACAATTGGAATTTGATCATCATGTCAGAAAAATCTAAACAATCTTTATATGAACATAACATTCTTGTTCTTTGCAACAGAAGCAAATTATAATCTTGAAGAATTTTACATCAGTCGTGAATCTCTGCCATGATTTTAATCTCGATACCTTTTATATAAGTATTATATTTTATTCGTTTCGATAAATTTTTCTGTATTCTTTATATACCGGGTGTAACAGGATCATGGTACACCCCCCGTATCTTCGTTAGTTTCAAAGGTTTTTCATTGAAAATTGGGACATGCTATGAACATAATAAGCGTCACTTTTTGACCTACAAATGATTTGTTTTTCATACCAACTTTCGATTTTTGAATGGAACACTTTGTATATTATTGCATTTCTGAAATCTGCAAAAATTTCTGAATCCAATGATATCAAATAAGTGATATTTCCCAGTCAAAATTTTCAAAAATTTTATTTTCCTATTTTCTTTTTGTTGTAATTTCCATTGTATTTATCGCACATTTTATTACCAGCTATGAATAAATTCCTTATTGGTAGTACTAATAAATGGTACCACGGTACCAATATGGTTCCATTTGAAAAAAATTAGTTTCACCGCAAAATCGACTACGATGAAATTTATTTGTGCTCATGAAAAACGCAATATAGTATTTTTGACGAGATTTCGATTTTTCTAGCATTAGACGCATCAATTGGAATAAATCGGAACCATCATGGCACACCTAAATAGAAAACTAAAAATTGAATTTCAAAAAATTTTGACGTTTGAAATGTCACTTATGTGGTATCATTGGATCCAGAAAATTATGCAGATTACAAAAATGTAATAATATACAGTGTGTTTCATTTAAAAATCGAGATTTGGTATCATTTCCTGCGATACCGGAAGTGGAAAAAAAAATCATTTGTAGATCAGAAAGTGACGCTTATTATATTTATAGCATGTCCCAAATTTCAATCAATTACCTCTGAACCTAACGGAGATACGGGGGGGGGGTGTACCATAATCCTGTTACACCCGGTAGGTGTACATTTATTTTTTAGCTGACATATTTATATCTTAACGGTTCAGTGTATGCTATGATTGTCTCTCTTCTTTTGTGAATCCTTATTCAAATTTTTTCACAAGCTTTGTCAATGACCCTAATAGCACAACTCAGTCAAATGGATGTTCAATGGATGTCCTCCTCAGGACATCTCAAACATCCACTGGACATCCAGTTTTTGTACACCGGATAACGTATGGACATCCATAGGATGTCTCATTTCCAACTTTTTGACTATCCATACGGTATCCATCATGGACATCAATATGGTAACATGTAGGCCATTGAACATCCACTTTCCACCGCTTTGGACATCCATGGAATATCCATAGGATGTCCATTTTATGACGAATAAATGAAAAAAGCTACTAGCATTCAAGCGCGGTCACCCATCCAAACTCTAACTTCGCTTATCGTTGCTTTACCTCTGTGATTCATCCTTCCTTGCATGGTGGCTGCTGCTGCTGTCTTCTTATTTATATTATTAAATCCATGAAATTTGGCCAATAATGAGAATGATTCAAATTACTCCATTAGTGTTGATTCTTGCATGTCAATTTGACATATTTTTCATTTTAGAGAAAATTTAGGTATTGTACGATGATGGAGTAGACAATGTGTGGTATTTTGATATCTCTACTTCTATGTTGTGCGAGCCCAATTAGCCAAATTCGTGCATGGTGGAGAGAAGCGAGACCAACAGCTGATACTGTAATCCGAACCACTTCTATATATAGGAGTAAAGTAATTTAACAGAATTCCAATTGGTTTATATTACTTGAACATGAGGGTTTCTTTCGATGTCAATTTTGAATACTTTTTATGAATGCAATGGTATGTAGTATGTATATGTGTGGAAAAAATTCAAAATGTGAACGTGGGTACATTGAATGTACGCCATATGTTCTGAATATCCAACAAACGTCTCAATTTGGACCTAAAATGGACAACATATAGTCTATAATTGTAAGCCATATGGACTACCTTAAATATATGTTCAATGGACATCTCCATGTGGACATCGATTGGACAATGGCTATCGATATTTTGAAGAAGAGGTCGCATTAAATGGACACCAAATGGACTACCTTGTCTGGACGTCCATTGGATATCTTCATATGTGTATATCCTATGGATGTCCAAAATATATCCATGGACACCTTGGACATATACTGTCCAATGGACATCTTGTGCTATCAGGGCGAGAAGTTGATTTTTTTGGACAATAAAGTATAATCTTCACATTTCACAGGTACGAGTACGACGATCACTACTTCCTCACCGATCCCAAAGAGTTCATTTACGAGTTCTTTCCGCTGCAGGCCGATTGGCAGCTGCTCAAGAACAACATCAAGCTGCAAGAGTTCGAGGAGTTGCCGTTCGTCCGGTCGCTCTTCTTCCGGTACGAGCTCTACTTCTCGGACCCCAACACCAAGGCAGTCATGTTCACGGATTCCACCGGTTAGTCACTTTATTATTTTATTAAAAACCGCGCGTTTCATGGAATAATTCAATCACAAATATATCCTACTCAATATTGGTCTGGGGCCATGCACCCAGTGCTTCAAATGTATTTGGTATCCAAAGAAGGGCAGTAAGAATTGTTGATAATCTTTCCTATAGACAGGACTGTAGAAGCAGCTTCATAAATAATAGAATACTTACTCTACCATCATTATACATATTACAATGCTTGCTACATGTGAAAAACCATATTACGGAATATACTACCCATGAAAAAATTCATAGTCATAGTACTCGCAATAAAGCAAATCTATATCTCGATGGTCACAGAGTAAACAGAACTAGAAATGGCGTAAATTACTTTGCTCCAAAAATGTTCAATCTACTACCGCAAAATATAAAAGATCTACCATTGAATATATTTAAAAATAAAATTAAGGAGTATCTTATAAAAATAGTAATTTACGTAACAAGTCCGGAAAATACTGTTTTTTTGGATGAGTGGACAAAATTCTAGGACGAGCGTAGCGAGTCCTGGAAGTCTGCGAGTCCAAAAAAACTGTTTTCGGGCGTGTTGCGTACACAATTTTTTCGGCAACCGTGTAGAATAACAAATCAAAGGAACACATTTCTTTATTAGAACAAAATTTCGAAAAATTAGAACAATTGTTAATATTGAATGGATTCAATTTGTTTGAAATGCTTGGTATATTTAAGTGCCTTTTGTTGAAGTCAGAACAAGAAGGTAAAGTTTCCGTTTCACATTGATAGTTTTCATCTGATAATTTTTTAATGTTAGCTAATTTTATGTCAGATAGCTGTCAGTCGTTATTTTGCTGCTATGGTAATGATCAACTGCATTTATCAAAACCATACTACCAAGATTTTCATATTTACAATGACAACAACGATGTGATTCTTTTCGGCCTAGTCCGGAAAGTACGTACTTCGCAGACTTCGCAGACTTTGCAGACTTCCAGGACTCGCTACGCTCGTCCTAGAATTTTGTCCACTCATCCAAAAAAACAGTATTTTCCGGACTTGTTACGTAAATTACTATTTCGTCTAGTGTCAATTTCAAATCGTATCATTTTTATTTCAAAATCAGTCTACTACAATCTAATATGTGATATACAGTGTGACCCATTTTTAATGGAAACACCCTCCTAGATTTTGAAGTTGTAAACAGATTTTATATTCTCTGAATCCAGTGGCGTAGTGATTTTTTCAATAAAATAATCGCTAATAAGAAATCTTGATTTTCGACTAAGAAAAAATATCGTAGTATGCCCTGAAAATTGGAATAAACATTTAAAATTTTGTCCCAAGGTAGACGTTCTAGTACTTGACATTTCAAAAAAAAATTATTGAAATCTGTTTACAACTTCAAATTTTAGGGGGGTGTTTCCATTAAAAATGGGTCACACTGTATGATAGGAAACAGGAGCGTTCCTTTAACAAGGTGAATGAAAATATCACTTTATTCCCCATCTAACGTTTGACTGTGCTTTTTCAGTTTTTTTTGCATTTTTAAATAGGTACATTTGATATTTTTGAAATCCAAATGACTATTTGGAAGTACAATTGACGCATTTTGAAATTGAATTGATAATTTTGAAATATATTTCATGCTTTTTCAAATTAAATTGACTAATCTGAACTACAATTGACGCATCATGAAATTGAATTGATAATTTTGAAATACATTTGATGCATTTTAATGCTTAGAAACGAGAAAAGTGGTGTTCTCCAAGGGACAGTTCTAGGGCCCATCCTATTTTTGATTAGATCAATGATTCGTTACAAACTAAGTTGTTTTTTTATGCTGGTGATACAGTTTATATTGGTAGTGGAAATCCCTGTAAGAAGCAGCATCAATAGCTGAATTTGATTTGACAATCATAAAAAAAAGGTCTCGTATAACGATTTACTTCAAACTTGAACCAATTTTGTGACATTAATATTTAATGAAAATATGACATTTCAGGAGCTGCTACTGTTCGGATTGCGATGCCCGCTCACATGCAGGGCAGCCTTATTTTCCACTACAATCTCAAATTTTACGACAGCGAAGGTGATACGTATGATGGGGTGTCCCTCAAACGTTTCGTTATGCAGGTGAGAGGACAAAACTTAGGCATGATGACAGTGTTCTGACAGTAACCAATAATCACTAAAATTATTTATTTATCCAGAGCATCAGGATTTATTATGGATTATATGAAACCTATTTCGTTCAGTTGCTATTGAATAGCCATTCAAATCGCTGATGGTTTTATAGCAACCTAACCAACTTCTGGTGAAACGGAGTCATACTCGTTTATAAAAACGGCCCTTTTAGAGCAAAAGTAATACTTTTTTTGGTGCAAAAATAAAAAATTATTTGTATTTAGTGGATTCTAACGATCATTCACTTATATTTGTGATACAAATGTGTGCTCAAAATCAAGAAACGTTATTCATGGGGCAATGATTTGCCTAGGGAAATAGATCCAAATATAATAATAACGAATCTATGAAATGGAGTAAAAACTTATGTCAAAGTGATCTTCACAGAAATAAATAATTGTAGAATTTAGACATATAAAGTTCGCGACATTTGGAAGTTTTTTTTATTTATAGATATAAAGAAAATTTGACTTCCCAGTTAGTTTGTGCTTGAAAAATGAGTGAAATACAGCATCTTTCCTTTTTTCATGTGCTATTATAAACCTGTAAAATTTGACATTTTTTTCGAAAGTCCTCAAAAAATCTGTGCCAGAATAAAAAGCTGCTCAGTTTCCAATTTTATACATTTGTTCCAAATTTGGACTCTCTACTGTCATTTCGACTTTTTTCCATTTTTTTTTAATTTTTCAAATCTTTCGCTCTATCGATTCGAACGAAACATGATTCAATCATCAAGGAAATACCCACAGAAAATAAAAAAAAATGCATCTCCAGAAATTCGTCTTTGTTGTTGCAAAGTTCATCTAGTTTTTTCATTTCATTGTTAAACTGATGTTGATTTTCAATGTATGGACGTTAATATGTCAGTAATCGAATAATAAATGATTTTCTCTTCATTCTTATTACTTGTATTTCTTTTTTTAATAGATTTTCATCCAGTTTGATTATTTTTCTGACCAATAATTCAATTACAAACAAACCCGAAATATCATACTTTTCTGTAAACTAAACAATGACTTACAGTTTCATAACTATTCAAAAGACTTTTGTTCCATCGATTTGTACTAGACATTATATAAAATTTCGTGTTTTTAAACAATACAAGACTAATGCAACATCTCGAGATGAAAATAATAGGTACTGATCAAATCGAAATAAAATTTTCACTTAGTATAGTAGTTGAAGTAACAATAGAGAGTCCAAATTTGGAACAAGTGTATAAAATTGGCTTTTTTCTCTGGCGGTTTTCGAAATTTCCAGAAAAAACATATTTTTTTAGGATTTTCGAAAAAAAATTCTAATTTGACAGGTTTAGAGGAGCACATGAAAAAAGGAAAGATGCTGTATTTTACTCGAAGTAAAATTTTCTTTATGTCTATTAATTAAAAAAACTTCCATATGTCGCGAACTTGATGTGTGACACTGTACTTCCGAAAATCAAAATTATTACGAAATTGATAAAAAATGTATAATTTTCAGTCCGTAGTGGGGAACGTGGTGGCGTTCAGAGTGCACGCACCGTGCAGCGGCGCCTTCCTATTGGACATCTTCGCCAACGCCGTCACCCCCAAGGAGTACCTGACCGGCGAACCGATGAAGTTCAAAAGCGTGTGCAAGTTCAAGATTTGCTGCGAGGACCTGCAGACGGTGATGGTGCCGTTGCCAGACTGCGCCAGCGGCGAATGGGGTCCCACCAAGGCCACCAGGCTGTTTGGACTCGTGCCAATCACACACCAGGTGAGATTCAAGTGTATTTCAAAAATCGAAGCTCAGATGATAAAAAGAGACTGAAAAAAATTCGGTAAAACTTCGTTTGTCGCACTCCTATGAGTTCGGAAAAAAATTTTGGTGAAACTTACGTATGTTGACCTCCTGATCACGAAACTGAAGTCAAAACGCGGCGGTCTCAAGTATTTTCGGAGATACGGCCCCATTTTGTCTCAAAAATTCACCATTTCAAATCTCCATTTTCTGCTAATAAAAACACACAAAATGTATCCTTCTTTGAGCCAAAACATCACACATGCTCACATTCACTTGTTTCCAACACTTTTTTGCATAAATAACTGTTATTTTCACAAAAATTTGCCCTTCTTCAAAACGTAAACAAAACATCTTTTTTCACTGATTTTCTGGTTATTTTTATTTTAGATGTTGGCAACGTCTTACCATGAGCCAAACAATCACGTTGCCAACATCTCAAATATAAATTACCAGAAAATCAGTGTAAAAAGGTTGTTTTGTTTACATTTCAAAGAAGGGTGAATTTTTTGAAAAATAATAGTTTTTTCTACTGAGAAGTGTTGGAAACTAGTAAATATATGCGTGTATAGTGTTTTGGTTCAATGAAGGGTGAATTTTTTGTATTCCTAATAGCAGAAATTTGACATGTCAAATGGTGCAGTTTTGAAACAAAATGAGGCCGTATCTCCGAAAATACTTGAGACCGCCTCGTTTTGACTTCAGTTTCGTGATCAGGAGATCAAAATACGTAAGTTCCACCAAAAATTTTTTCCGAACTCATAGGAGTGCGATAAACGAAGTTTTACCAAAAATTCAAACAATACTCTTTGAATTAAAAACAACGAGCGGAAATCAACTAGTATGGGTGTGAGTGAAAGGGTGTTTGTTTTACAAAAAATAATATTACGATATATTTTCAACCTACCTTTTCAAACCTCATGGCGTGATGTATTCATAAATGAAAATATTCTCACCGTTACTTCCATTTACTTGTTTAAATTATTATGCCATATTTACCGGATCCGAAATAAACTATAGAGTATTTTAGAATGCTGTCATATTAGATCTGCTGGACCAGAACAAACATAACCACACATATTTTCGCTGTCATTCGAGTTGATTTTTTTTTCTGTTGGAAGTATTCAAAATCAGTTCTTGAGACATGTTTGGTCCCGAAAGAGTCAAAATACTGATGATGTCCAAGCAGGCAACTTTTGGAAACAATTCCACGTCAGTTTACACTTCATCATTTTTAATAACATAGGGATCAACAGAATTCATGACTCTTATTTTATCGATCCCTATATCACTCTGCAGCTTCACTACCAGAATTTTCTGAACCCAATAAATATTTACTTTTACCTTAACAAGCCATGAACGAAATAATCTTGAAAATATCTGGTAAATCAGCAACCAACTTTCCTGTTTACTGACATTTACTTTGTATTGGCATAATTTGGCGCCATGTTTGGTCCTTAGGTCACATATGCTTACGCTAGATACGGTATCCAGGTTATTCATTTGGTAGGTCCAGGGGGATTTAACGTACTGCCATTGATTGATCGTTCTAATACCAAACAAATACTACATGATGCCGGATCTAGGGTAAGCCTTTGGTCCAACAAGGTCATGTGTTCTAAAATGCTCTAAGGTTCTGATATACATGACCACAATACAAGGCATAAAAACAACTTGTTGCAAAAAAACTCCAACCACACTTTCCACAAAAAATCACCTCTGATGACTGGAACTTCTTATTTCAATAGGCTTCCTGACTGTATTAAAAATAGTCCTACGTACAATATCTTCAAAGAAGATTTTAACTGAACATTCATTTTATAACTTGGGAAAATTTGATGACTTTCTCTCTAGTGCTAACTGATTTTATTATGTATACCTATTATAAATTGTACCATATATTTATATGATATGTCTTATACCAAACACTCACATTAATTTTCATCACAGAATCACCCCTTTAATTTTTTCGGTGTTATTTGGATACACCCTGTATATTGTCTTGTTTTATCCTATAGTATACAATGTTTGTATTTTACACATTTTAAGACACGTCCAATCCATGTATAAAAGGAAAACGGATTTAATAAATTTGATTTGATTGATTTGATTTGAACTACTTTCCTGGTAGGACATCGAATTGATCTTCTCGCAGTGCATTCAACGATTCACTAGGTGAAACTAGTAAGAAGACATAGTGGCCTGTTCTTCGGCGAATTGTTATAACGATGAGTTTTCTCATTTATTTTTTACTCCTTGTAATTCGTGGCTTTTCATTTGTATCAAATTACTTTGGCGAGCTAGTAGCCACTTCCATGTTTCAAGACGTCGGAGCCTTGTTTCTGAATTTTTTTTTCTTTTGCCGCTTGATGTCGCTGTTCCATTTCAAAATTCGGCGTAAATACTTCGAGTTCAATCCAATGTTCTGTGTGGCATTTTCCATGGAAGTTTTTGTTTTTTGCTCGTTTTCTGATTTTTAAACGTCTTAGATGTTTTTTTCAGTGAATTGGTGTTGAATATAATTTAGCAACGCGGTGATTCAAGTTCAGTTTATGTTATATTATGAACATATTGTATTTTAAAAAAGGAAAATAAATATCTCAAAGTCATCTCCACATCATTATCAGAATAATCTAACATAACAAGGTAGAAAACGAGAAGAAAACAACTACGTTCCTGGCAAATACCACGCAAAATATTGAATTATATCCACTCGTAGTCTATGCATCAATTCATATAAATGAATAAAAATACAAATATCTCTTTCTTCGAACATGCGTTTATGTAAGCCGTTTTGAGCAAGAATGGATAGTTTCGACACAAAAAATTCCCAAATTTGAAAAATCTCGATTTTTCACACCCTATATCTCTGTAATCTTTCTCGCTATACCCCAAGTATGATAGATCAACGAAATCAGCTCTTCAGAAAGAATCTAAAAATGAAATAAAATACAGGGTGTTTCATTTGAAATAACAAAGTTGTTGCTACTTTTTGATAGAAGCGGCAACGCCGAAACGCTGAAAGTATTTTAGATCGATAGAACAAAACTGATTACCCAATAAACCAAAAATTTTCAGAATAATCCTACGTCCCGTTCTCCGTAAACGTCTAAGGTACCATCGACCGTGAGTGACCCTGTATATATGGTTTCGATTGAAGCAGTTGATTATTATCATAGCAGCGAAATAACGACTAAGATAAAATTGGTTGACATTTTGATGTTTGAAAGTTAAAACGGTTTTTGGTCGCGATTATCGCTGTAAACTATGGAAAGCAGAAATTTTCAATGCAGCAGCAGCAGCTGCTGCTACTGCACAATAATTATTGCCTGGAAAATCGAATTAAATCCCTCCAACACTAGCAATTGATGATCGAATTATAACATAAATATTAATATAAATAAAAATCAGAATGTTTCTGTGTTCTACAAAGAAATAGTAATTTACGTAACAAGTCCGGAAAATACTGTTTTTTTGGATGAGTGGACAAAATTCTAGGACGAGCGTAGCGAGTCCTGGAAGTCTGCGATTACAAAAAAACTGTTTTCGGGCGTGTTGCGTACACAATTTTTTCGGCAACCGTGTAGAATAACAAATCAAAGAAACACATTTCTTTATTAGAACAAAATTTCGAACATTTCAATTCTCATTTATATCAATATTTATATTAAAATTAGAACAATTGTTAATATTGAATGATGGATTCAATTTGTTTGAAATGCTTGGTAAATTCAAGTAGGTACCTTTTGTTGAAGTCAGAACAAGAAGGTAAAGTTTCCGTTTCACATTGATTGTTTTCATCTGATAATTTTTGAATGTTAGCTAATTTTATGTCAGATAGCTGTCAGTAGTTATTTTGCTGCTATGGTAATGATCAACTGCATTTATCAAAACCATACTACCAAGATTTTCATATTTACAATGACAACAACAATGTGTACTTCCCGTACTAGGCCGGAAAAATGCCACTTTCTCAAAAAAAATAAACCGAAAATAGTAATTTACGTAACAAGTCCGGAAAATACTGTTTTTTTGGATGAGTGGACAAAATTCTAGGACGAGCGTAGCAGGTCCTGGAAGTCTGCGAGTCCAAAAAAACTGTTTTCGGGCGTGTTGCGCACACAATTTTTTCGGCAACCGTGTAGAATAACAAATCAAAGAAACACATTTCTTTCAAAAATTGAAATGTTAGCTAATTTTATGTCAGATAGCTGTCAGTCGTTATTTTGCTGCTATGGTAATGATCAACTGCATTTATCAAAACCATACTACCAAGATTTTCATATTTACAATGACAACAACGATGTGATTCTTCCCGGCCTAGTCCGGGAAGTACGTACTTCCCTGACTAGGCCGGAAAAATGCCACTTTCTCAAAAAAAAATCGTCTGGAAAGTATGTACTTTCCGGACGGTTGCCGAAAAACATTATTTTTCGGACTTGTTACGTAATTACTATTTGGAATGTGGTGAAACTGAGGTAAATGTTCCAGTATTCGTCATTCAGCCAAGATTTACCTAATACCAGATAAAGTCCAGGCGTTTTCCGAAGGCAAATAGGCAATAAATTGTTGGTGAGACCCGATCGACTTATACGTACTTATACCTGAAAAGAGCTTTGATTTTTGTCGGGTCTAACCAACATTGTATCGCTTACTTCGCCTTCTAAAACGCATGCACCATAGAAAAACAAAGTATGTGAGAATCCGGTGATTGAACTTTTTTTATTTTTCCAGGACGCCTTGATTTTCGCCGATTGGGAGCTGGAACTCCAGTTCAGGATGTCGAGGAAGCTGACAGACTTCATGGCGACGCTCCACAAGAACGGCGTCGAAGAGAAGGCGCTTTCGAAATTCGTGTCGCACAGCATCTCGGACGACATTGTCACGTTCAATATCAGTTTTCCGGAGGAGGGTCAGTACGGCTTGGACGTCTACACCAGGGAAATGTCTTCGACCTTGGACCACAACGGGGAGAAACACCTACTGACGCATTGTTGCAAATATTTGATCAACTCATCCAAGAGGAATTGAATCTCAGCGCAGAGCATAACAGACCCTAACATCTAACAGTTCAGTAGGTCATAAGAGGAATTTTGCAATAATTCCAAAGTGCAATATATATATATATATATCGGGTAGGCAGACAAAAAATGTGAATATTTTCATTTCAGTTCCAGTGCAGTCATTTTTGGTTGAAATGGTTAGCTTTTGAGAAATGCCAGAGGAAAGAAAATTTGTTAAAAACTTGAGGCAATACGAAAATATATACACTTTTTTGGGCCACCCGCTAGAAGTCACGGTTAATATACCATAAATTGGATAAGATTCGAATAATATCGGTTTGTTACGACCGAATTTATCTGATTTATGTATATTAACAGATATAAACTAATATATTCGTTACAAATTATATTTTTATATTCAAGATTTTATATTCTTCAACAAAAGTTCGGAAAATCGGAAGTCAACCTTGCTGAAACATTTTGCAATGTTCTCATCACTTCTCAAAGTTCGTTTGTAGTTATTTATCGTATAATGAAGTTACCGGAGATGATAGTTTATGTCTACTAAGGGGGACTGTGAATAATAAGAAATCAAGAATATATTTTATTTCAACAGTTTGAATCGGAATGAAAAAACTCCACAAGGCAGACAATATTATATTTCAAAAACGCCAACTTATGGTAGACATTAAGCGTGTAGATCCATTTCACTTTATTCAGGATTTCTATTTCATGGACAAAGACGGAATTTCTGGACATCCTTTATTTATGAAATTTGTTGTACTGTTATTGTTGCATTATCATATTCTGATTATATCAACATAAAATTGTTATTATAAATTCAAATGATCATTTTGTCAGTAAGTAACAAATTGGCACTCAGTGTATTTATATTAGTTGAGTAATAATCCATTCTAAAACAGAAAACTTTGATAATAAACTAGTTATATTTTCTCGTTGCTATTATTAGTCCCATCATAACTGAATAGTATATTATTTCATTGCGAGTCTGGAAAAAGAAAGGGATTTTTCAGAAGTCATGCAAGCACGAAAAAATCATTTCTGGACGTGTGATGAACGATATTTTTCATTATACTTCGTTGGAAATGAAATCATAAGACACAAAAGAATCTTGGAACATTTTTATTTTCACAGTTGCAGGAATGATAAAAAACTTGGAACTACTAGAGTAAGAATATTGAAAATCAACTAACTACAACTATACTATCAAAGCAGCATTAACAAATTATGTTTTTAATTTGAATTATTATTAATGGTTATATGTTTATTGTACAACTCGCATTATTGCACAGGTTCAGGCCTTTTGAAGTTTCAATTTGTGAAAATGCAGTTACTGAAGCACTAGGATATTATCGGGAATTTCGGGATTTTCTTCTGAGTTCATTTTGTTGGCACAAATTTGATTGACAGAGAATTAACAATTCTAATAATACAATGTTTGGCATGTTTGATTTGTTTCCATGGTTGTTCTCAAAGTTTTTCCGTGCGCTGTTTCCGTGCGCTAGCCCAATAAAGCCCATCTTACAATATTACTAATTTTAGATGAAAATAAAGTGATTTCAAAGAAGTATAATAAAAAAAAATACTTATTTTCGAAAATTGGAAAATTGCAACGACATGTCTCCAATTTTCAGGTATTCGTGATTCCGCAATAATGTGCTAAATGCACCAACGTTAATGTCAATGTTAATGACCCTTTGAATAGATATATAAAAACTCTACCAGGAAGACATTTTTGCAATTTTGGGAGACGATGACGAGCAACAATGCAACAAGTGATGGATAAATGTTATGATCTAGCATAATTCTCACTGATTTGTTAACAGTAATAGTGAAGAGAATTTTACATCTTCTCTCCTAATACACTAATAAGATGTCTTTAAGATCATTTAATGAATGATATCAGCCAATCTAAGTATTTACTGGCGTCAGTGAAAACGACATAGTTGCTCAAGTCACATGATCTAGTAGTTGGGTCTCTCAATGACGTAGATACAACACCTCTCAATGTCCACCTTCCATTTCTTTTCATTATGAATCCACTACCACTATCTCCATTGCATGGCCCATTACCATTTCGAAATCCTGAAAAATAAACGACATATTATATTATATTATAAAAGTTACATTCATCTGACATTCAGATGAAAATATATTGTTGAACTCGCACCTGCACAGAATGTTCTGTTGGATGTGACATGTAGGAATTCATAGGAACTTCTTAGGCAACCAACAACTACTCCTTCCATGCCTGAAAGACGATATAAACTATAGTGACCCAGCCAAAAATAAAATTTATCTAGTGTTAGCGACAGTATTCTAAGAACACCCCGTATTGAGATAGAAACCTGTGGAGTCATCGTTGGAATGAGGCGTCATCATCACAATATGATCATCATGTAAGAAGAAGCGAGTCACTTCGATATGCGAAGATGATAACAGTTAACTTTGAGAGAGTGCCGGCAAATGTATTGCTTTGTGGTACAATGGGGAATATTCTCCAATTCGGTTTATTACAGCAAATGCAAGTATAAACTTATTGATTATGAGTTTCATTCATGAATTTATCGAATTTGTTGCGGAAAGTATCTAAATTGATTTATCAAATATGGGGTTTTAAATTTTAAATCGCTTTGTTTCTACTTCACAAATTGGCAACAGCGCCTAGTAGGTTAGAAGAACAACAACTCACATTTGGCCACACTTTCATTATGTACACTTGATGTCAATGTATAATTCAGGAATCAAACTGCTAATATAAAAAAATAATCAGTCATAACATGAATTTCAGTCCAACAAAAACACCAATCCATCCACGAGTCAAATATAAACATAACCTCAAAAACTTAGTAGCATATCCATATCTCTTGAGGAGCATGGAACAGAAATAAGCAGAATGGCACCTAACCCACAGAACTTATTGGTAGTATAAGTTCTGTGTTCTGATCAAAATTTGACTATCTTTATTCACCTAATCAACGTTATGGATTTGTTGTCCTTTATTGTTTATGAAATCTGCAGTCGATGTTGCCAAATGGTGAAATGGGAACAAGGTGCTTTAAATTTTGAATCCCCGTATCAAGACTATTTTTTTGAGCACTTGAAATGTTTTTTTTTTAAAAGGTTGAAATGGTGAGTTCGAAATGCGACGTTTTGAAAATATTTAATGAGAAGGTAATTTTGCACTTATCATGCGATCTATATTTTGATGAAAATGTTTGTTGGTTCTTACGTATTTTGACCTGAAAAACACGAATTTCATAATATTATCGTGAACATATCTCTATAGTTTTCGAGATAATCGATGCCAAAGTTCGAAATTTCACCTTCTTTGTATGGCAACTTTTGGGCAAGTATTGTATCTTCTTAGATCCCAGGACATATTACATGGATTTACAATGGTTAATTATGATTTTCGTGTAAGAAAAATATCATAAATATGTAATTTTTCCGTATTTTTCCTATTATTTCTTCAACTAGGCTACATAAACAACGGCCATTTTGAAAACCTCAGTGCGAATCTTGAGGGAATAAAGGTGGATTTATAAATTCCTTATAGCAACACGAGTCAGTGATATGTGTTCTCTCTCTTCTATACATGTCAAAAAGAAAGATAGCTATCAGTTGAAGAAGGTGAAATTTCGAACTTTGGCATCGATTATCTCGAAAACTAGAAATATGTTCACGATAATATTATGAAATTCGTGTTTTTCAGGTCAAAATACGTAAGTACCAACAAAAATTTTCATCAAAATACAGATCGCATGATAAGTGCAAAATTACCAATGAGAATTACTTAATTATTATCCGAAGGAGAATTCCCAATTAAGTTGAATTATAAAACAGTAAACTAATACTAGATAATTCTGTTCCCAATTCTGTTGGTGCTTTTATTCCACTCACCAACAATATCTTGCAGATCTGTATCCTCTCTCCAAAGACACAAGGGCAGCACAAATTTGGAAAATTGAACGGGCTCGCTGAGAACTAGCACCGCAATGTCAGCATCAGCGCTGGACTCTTTGTAATCCGGATGTACTAAAACTGATTCCGGTTCTATCATTATCTCGCCGTCTCTATATCTGCCCCATCTTTGCAGATTCAATTTTCCGAGGATAATGACAAGCTCTTGAGGTTTCAGCACTCGATTGTCCAGGTTTTTTACACAATGAGCAGCTGGAAATGTATAAGGATAAAACCATCATGATCTAGAGATTCATGTATAAAAACTGAGTCACCAACATTGAAACAACTGAAAGAAATGAGCATCGGACGACTTATAGTAGTGACTTCATCTTGGCAGAAATTTTGGATATCCTTGGAGATGTTTATAGAACTGAATCTGAACTTAGCAAAGTGCATTTCCTTTCAAGTCGACCGATATAAGTTTGATAATAATAATAATAAAGCATTTATAATAATAATAATAAAGCATTTATTGCCCAACAGAAACCATTTACAAGGCAATTTTAAAGGATAACTAATGAAATATAATCAGTAGTAACAGTGTAACAACATAAAAAAAAGATGGCATGGATACAATATAAAAATAAAAGATTTCATTAATGATTGATTTCCAAATTGCTTATAGATGTGCACGAGATTTATTTTTTAATTCACTCTTACTGCAGTTGAAAATATCACATTTGATATTTTGTTAGCATTGAAACACATCAGATTAATTGGTGCTTTTGACAAAATATTTGTTTGTGCTCTTTTGCACTTGAACATGGTATTTGATCTAGATTCTAATCTCGGCACATGAAAATCAATTTGTGATAACAGTACTGGGGAGTCCACTTCACCATTCAACAGCTTATACAGAAATATAATGGATGCTTCATTTCTGCGTTTTTCAAGATATACAAAATCGAATCTGCGAAGTAAATTCATATAATCAGATCCTCTTGGGGGATAGAGTGCAGTTATATCATTGAAGTTTTTTTGCACGATTGATCATTTTTGACTGTTTACCGTGACAGATTTTACGTCAGTAGGTGACATTTATACTAGCAACTCGACGGTAAGTAATCCAACTCGACGGTAAGTACTCCAACTCGACGGTAGTAGGGTATATATACCGGTGAAGACAGAGGCGCAGGCGCAGGCGGCGCATGCGCAGGAGGCGCAGGCGGAGGTGCAGGCGGCGCAGGCGCAGGAGGCGCAGGAGGCGCAGGAGGCGCAGGCGGTGCAGGCGCAGGCGGTGGAGACGATCCTCCTCACTAGGAGGCGCAGGAGGCGCGCCTCCTGCGCCTCCTGCGCCTGCGCCGCCTGCACCTCCGCCTGCGCCTCCTGCGCCTCCTGCGCCTGCGCCGCCTGCGCCTGCGCCTCCTGCGCCTCCTGCGCCTCCTGCGCCTGCGCCGCCTGCGCCTGCGCCTCCGTCTTCACCGGTATATATACCCTACTGACGGTAAGTAATTCACTTACCGTCGAGTTAAAAAATCTCTTGATTTTAATTTATTTTTATAATTTATAATGGTATCAATCGTGCAAAAAACGTTATGAGCATGTCGAACGTTAAGGGTAACCGGTATAAAACCCTTACCGTTCTCCATACTTAATGTACTATTACAATTTCTGAAAATGAAACCATATATACGATATGCTGATTTAGTAATTTCATTTATGTGAGAGTTAAATGTAAGCTGGTTGTCGAAGTGACCTCCTAAGTCTCTAATATTATCAACATGCTCTTGAATCAAATTATTAATTGAGTATGATGGGTAAAAAATAGTATTGGATTTTCTAGTGAAAGTCAATACTTTTCATTTAGAGATATTTAAGAAAAGGTTATTTTTCAAACACCAATCATGTAAAGAGTTGATTTGTTCCTGTAGAATAATACAATCATCCAAATTAGAAACAGAAACATATAATTTTAGATCGTCCGCAAACATTAATTTATTACAATCAAGTGTCTCGCATAGATCATTGATAAATATCAAGAACAACAATGGCCCCAAGTTGGAACCTTGGGGGACTCCACTGGTTGCAATATAGTTTCGTGAACAAAATCCGTTGTAAGAGACATACTGTATTCTATTATTCAAGTATGATTTCAAAAGGTTTAGAAAAATATTATTGAATCCCAAACAAGTAATTTTCTTTAGAAGTATTTCA
Source organism: Chrysomela aeneicollis (assembly GCA_029955515.1). Lineage (NCBI taxonomy): Eukaryota > Metazoa > Arthropoda > Insecta > Coleoptera > Chrysomelidae > Chrysomela > Chrysomela aeneicollis. The sequence continues at coordinate 20,105,127 of JARUHQ010000010.1, forward strand.
TCATGGTTTATTTTATCAAAGGCCTTGGAGAAATCAGTATAGACCACATCAAACTGTCCTCGTGGATTTAATGATTCACATAAGTATTGACTAAAAATGGATAAATTACTGATTGTAGATCATGATTTCATGAAACCATGTTGAGATTCAGAGATGATATTTTTGGTTGCCAGATAAATGCGATTATACAATATAATCTCCAAGACCTTATTTGCAGGGTTATTTAAGATTGAAATTGGTCTATAATTTGATGTTTACCTGTCACGACGTGGCGATTGGAAATCAGCGAGCCGCTGCAGATGTACAAGAATCCCGATGGCTTGATGCGATAAAGGGCCCCTAGCCAGGGGTACGCACCCCTAGGTACAGCTTCCCCATTACTGATGAGAGAATTCATCAGAATGGGCAGCCCGCATTCGAACCCGCCATAGACCTTCGGAGTTGATGACTTCGGTAAGAAGATCGTGCTTCTGTGTGTCGAGGTAATGTCTTCTTTTCTGTGAGACACTTGGGGTAGGGTGGGTCTAGGTGGGGTGTATATTGGTGGGGGAGGGGTCAGTTCGTATCGGACCTGCATTTTCTCTGGAACAGAAAATTTTCAATTTTTCCGCTAGACTTTATTCAATTATCGAAAAACAAAAGAGATAACCAGATAGTTTTCTATCAAATTATATATCACGTACCTATTGATCAGAACGTGATATGATCCTTAGATATATGCCGATTTAAAAAAAATAAAAGAAAATCACCAAAACAAAGAAATAAATCACTTCATTTCAATTAGTTTTTTGGAGAACATTTTTTTTCGATCTCGCATTTGGCGATATTTATTTCATCGGATATTTCTTGGAATGTTGGCCAAATATCAAGATACAATAATTCATGTTGTCTGTACTTACCCATGACAATAATGAAATGTGTATTCGTGAATTTAATTATATTTCATCATTTTGAACTCGAGGCATTTTTTTAAAAATAAATGAAGTACTAGTACCTACCTTTGGAAGTTCCTCCCGGAATATGGGGCTCCTGCTTCGACATGTTATTCGACGGCTTCTCAAAAAACGGATTGCCGTGTAGGGTGGGTCTAGGTGGGGTGTATATTGGTGGGGGAGGGGTCAGTTCGTATCGGACCTTCATTTTCTCTGGAACAGAAAATTTTCAATTTTTCCGCTAGACTTTATTCAATTATCGAAAAACAAAAGAGATAACCGGATAGTTTTCTATCAAATTATATATCACGTACCTATTGATGAGAACGTGATGTGATCCTTAGATATATGCTGATTTAGGAAAAATAAAAGAAAATCACCAAAACAAAGAAATAAATCACTTCATTTAAATTAATTTTTTGGAGAACATTTTTTTTCGATCTCGCATTTGGCGATATTTATTTCATCGGATATTTCTTGGAATGTTTGGCCAAATATCAAGATACAATAATTCATGTTGTCTGTACCCATGACAATAATAATAAAATATGCATTCGTGAATTTCTGCTTAATATAAAATTATATTTCATCATTTTGAACTCGAGGCATTTTTTTAAAAATAAATGCAGTACTAGTACCTACCTTTGGGAGTTCCTCCCGGAATATGGGACTCCTTCGACGGCTTCTCAAACAGCGTGGTAAACAGCAGACGGATCAGCCGGCATCACGGGATTCAACTTGTGCTGATTATTCTTCAGCGAATGTGAGGTGAGGGCTGCGAGTCTTGGTTAAGATTGGTGGTCGTTTTCACTTGTACTAAAGCAGGATTTATACAGGGTGATTCATTAGGAATGGAAGAACTCTGCGCCACAATATGAATATTTGGCCTAACCCCAACATGCCTCATTAAAATGTTATTGGATTTTAGGAGATGCAGGTGTTTGTAGTTCAGAGGTGGCCATTCTCAATGAATCACCCTGTGGACTGGAGGCCGCTACAGCCACATCAGTTGCAGTATACAAGTTGTGGACATTTTTAGTAATCCATACTTTTTTCCTATATGACGTTGAAACTGGAGGCGTCATCCTTCGTTTGAGAAACCTAGGTGTTTTTTTTTTTGAAACGATGTAAGGAATTGGAAAAAACTATTCGAACGTATTTGGTGAGGTTTCCTCCTATCAATTCGACATTAATATCTACTTTTTATATGATGGCGATTTCTCTTCGTTGTTTCAAAACATGGAAATATTCACACTACATTATGTTAACAAAGCAAATACCTACCTTTGGAAGTTTCTCCCAGCCGATAGGGTTTCTCAGATGATTTCCCCAAAAACGGATTGCCGTTATAAATCTCGGACGGATCAGCCGGCAAAAAGGGATTTAACAACCGATTATTCGTGAGCGGCGGCGGCTTTTTGGTGGGCGGCGGTGGAGAAGACGTCGAATGTGTGGGCGGCGACGGTGAGTCATCGAAGGAAATGCGGTTCGAGGTCATAGTATGACTTAGTCTGGCAGTCGATATCCCTTGCACTAAATTCCCTGTAACAAACGTTCAAGAAAAATTGCACAAACATTCGCATCACTGAGTTATCATCCACTAAAATTTACCACCTGTGGAAGCCAGAAGGAAATGAAAACTCTGAGAGCTGTCATCCTTCGAGAATAGGTTTTGATAGGTATAGGTACGTAATTTGAGAAATGATAGGAGAATAATTGGAAAACTTATTCAACCATTCATTTGGTAAGGTTTCATTTTAACATTTATATTTCCTATTTATACGTACCTGTGCTTCTATTCTATCTTCGGAGATGATTTTTAAACCAGTCTATTCCATTATTCTTCTTCGATTAATCTATTATATTATTATATTCAGTAGTAAAATATTCGGGTTATACATTTTCAAATATAGTGTCAGGTCCTGTCGTTGAACTAACGCGATAGCTTTCATTCAATCATGTGTATTTATTTTCTATATATATTCTGTAATATATGTTGCACTTGATAATTTATTTGAGCATCAGATAAAGCATTATAATTATATCTATCTGGCACTTTATTTTCTTTCCTGGATCCGTCCCTGATCTAAATGGTAGTTTATGATAATTCTGATTTGAGATTGTTAATAACTGTACTTACTCTGAAACGGGGGTCCCGAACATACCAAATTTCCATTTACACTTATTTTCGTGATTTTGGGTGGGTTCATCCTCCAATTTGGGAATTTTACTTTGTATGTTGTCGGTTTGAATTCGAGTATATCTTGGACTACTTGTTTTATCGGTTTGGACAGTTCAATTTTTCCGTTTTGGCCCTGTGAATGGTAAAATCATCTTGTTTATTTTTTTTTAATTTTCAATATCATCATCGTGGTATGTTTGTGTACACGAAAATCCTACCCACCGTTTCTGACCTATTATTATGATAGAGATATCGGCAGGAGGAATCACATAAAATATTTATCTTCTTTGACTTGTCACGGATATAACATATAAGCTGAGATTATTTTGTGTTGAGTAATCAATGATGCGTATACTCAAATATTCTGAAAAACTAAATAAGAGTGGATTTACTTGTAGACTATGCAACAAGAATTATGTTTGTCAATGAAGAATCACATTGAGTCGCATATATTTTCATTTTCTTCAGGGATCTGTGAAAAACTCCAGAGTGGATTTTAATGTATTTGTATTATATGGGTATGTTAAAAAGATTACAATAAATTTACATATTATAACGCTATTATTATCGTTTTTATAGTCGAATAACAATGTTATTTGGCATTTAATCAGAAACTACTATTTATCCTTAGAAAACTCAATATTTCTTGTAGACATATTGATATCTTGCCTTCCCACATTTTTTTAAACAAAAACGAACGAAGAAGTTTCATTATAGTTCGAATAGATGTTAAAAATTTTTATTATAGTCGTTCTCACCTTAGTCGGATTTCCAAGTGACAATTCAATGTTGAGCTGTACAGTTTGGGCTCGAATACCTTTGATTTGAACTTCGCCGTATAAATTTTCTTTTTGATCGTATCGGTAATTGAAAATGTTTGGACATGGACTCTCCAATGATTTGCTCCTTCCTCTCATCATCATTGACAAGAACAATAAGGAAATTATTATTCCTGAATAATCATTTCCCGCCAACATTCTATGCGAAAATTTGAATGACTATTTACGTATATAATTTTTGCTATTACGAAGTCACAGGAATTCCTCTTCAAGCTGTAACACCGTCATTTTATATACAGTGTGTCATCCCCAAAGTATGCACCACATGGGAAACTTATTTATTAAGTGTTTTTCGACGAAAAGTTATTCTTGACAAAAGTTTGTGCATCCCCTAAAACTAAACATGCACCAACAAAATACAGTAAAACACACGTAATGTACGAGGAGCCTTCAAATATTTGATTTTGAGACAAGAGTAAAGTACTCTTATTTTGAAAAATCTCGGGAAATGTTATTTGGAAAAGTTGTTCAGCATAAAAAAATACATCTAGATTTGAAGTCATTGCCATCTAAATGAAGTTTTATTTTTTTACCCATTTTTTTTTAAATCAGCACTACGAAAAAAAATAATTCGCTGAAACGATAAATAGACAGCATCCTGTATACGACGGTTTATTTTAAAAGCCTGTAATATTACAAATTACACAACTATGGTGTTAACCACGGTCAATTTTTTTGAGGAAATTTTTGTTGCAAAGTTATTTTTATTTTCTGTTAACACCGAAAATCACTCAAAATTATACAGTTTTGTAACAAGAACTCAATATTCAATAATATCAAATCACAAAACATCAAAATAAAATAGGTATTTCGGCAAAAATGGTCATTGATTTTCTGGAGATTTTCTTGTCCAAAATAAGGCTCCTCGTACATTACGTGTGTTTTACTGTATTTTGTTGGTTAATGTTTAGTTTAAGGGGATGCACAAACTTTTATCATGAATAACTTTTCATCGTAAAACCTTTAATAAATAAGTTTCCCATATGGTGCATACTTTGGGGATGACACTGTATATGGTATCATTTAATTAAAAAATTATTATTATACTCACTTCACAGTTCACACTGTCAAAAATAGAAAGCCATCGGGCAAACACTGTTTTATTATCAACTATAAAACGCCTATTGACGATTTATCCATTCTTACTGCTATATTAATAATATATTCCCATCACCTGTTCAACATATACTCGTATTGATGAATATATCTAACGATAGAAATCACACTTAAAAAAAAACAAATTTCACTTGCAATAATATTGGTATATACCACGTCCCGCAATCACTGACTCATCCTTATTTCTTCAGCGACCTACCTCATCGCAGTGGGTCGAAAAACAGTGATTTTGCTGGCGATTTTTATACATTAGAGACAGGTATGCGATATTGGGGAAACACACTAAATTATAATTGGTCTGTTCATCAGTGGCATTACCGGAATTCAGGGCCACTAGACTTCGCTATTGGTAATTTCAACATGCATAATAGGTTAGCGATTTTTTTTTATTTTTTCATATGAGGTTTATTTCCACAGAACCCGCACTAAAATTGTTTTTTTTTGTCAGTCCTACCCAAATACCACATTTGTACGAACTTTGGCCACCTATATCTCAGAAAATCAAACCTAGAAAATCATTTGAACATTAACATTTTCAGTCAATTCGATCGAGAGAAAATTTCACTTTTTTTTGTGTGTTTATCAATATGCAAAATTTTATTTGTACCAGATGCTTTTGTTTTGAATGTTTTTTTGAACCTCTTGTAATACCTGACGAGTACGCACTGATGATGACTTGACATTCGAAAGCGTATTGCTATTTAAAAAAAAAATTTGGACACAATATAAACCTGCTTGGATATTGTTGAAAGCTGTAAAATGTTAAAGACAGGCTTCTAGGTGAAGAAAGTCATCATAGAACTAGGAGAGGAAAACATGCATACACAATAAGAAGAATAATCAATTATATCTTCTTTAATCATATTCATCTGCATAACAAAATGAATAAACTAAAGATGAGAAATTTTTCTTATAAATGACTGGGTGATTTACAAATCAAATTCTGGTTCTTTCCTGAAGAATTCCTTGATAAAGTATCTATTCTGGTAAAATGGTAAAATTCTGGAGTTGACTCTCTCTATCGGCCAACTATTCTTCTGAAAAACTCTTCTATGGCAGGTCTAGGATCGAAATAATGTGTAGTTCCATGTCCATTTCAACGTGTCCTCGTTTCAAAACAGTTTAGGCGGAATCTTTATATATTATGGTGTGAAAACACTCTTTTCAGTTGTCATGGAATGTGGTTGGTTACCCACGAAGATACAAGTTTAGTAACTTCTAACGTGTGTCAGCTTGTTGATATTTGGTGCCATCGTCAAAATAGTAATTTACGTAACAAGTCCGGAAAATACTGTTTTTTTGGATGAGTGGACAAAATTCTAGGACGAGCGTAGCGAGTCCTGGAAGTCTGCGAGTCCAAAAAAACTGTTTTCGGGCGTGTTGCGTACACAATTTTTTCGGCAACCGTGTAGAATAACAAATCAAAGAAACACATTTCTTTCAAAAATTGAAATGTTAGCTAATTTTATGTCAGATAGCTGTCAGTCGTTATTTTGCTGCTATGGTAATGATCAACTGCATTTATCAAAACCATACTACCAAGATTTTCATATTTACAATGACAACAACGATGTGATTCTTCCCGGCCTAGTCCGGGAAGTACGTACTTCCCGGACTAGACCGGAAAAATGCCACTTTCTCAAAAAAAATCGTCTGGAAAGTACGTACTTTCCGGACGGTTGCCGAAAAAATACGTTATTACACTCGTGAACTTTTTTACAAAGATTCGCGCATCTGGTTGAAATTTTCCAAAAAAATATTCACCGCACTTGTGTTATTCACGTCGACAATTGATTACCCTGTCAATATAAAATGCCGCCTGTGGAATTATATCTAATACGCCTTTACTCATATGTATAACGTCCTGACATAGCACATGAATCCAAATGTAAGTAATGTAATTTTATCTATAAAACAACCATAATAATAAGAATAAATAATATAATCAGACAAATCATTTAATCAATGATATCAGCCAATCTAAGTATTTACTGGCGTCAGTGAAAACGACATAGTTGCTCAAGTCACATGATCTAGTAGTTGGGTCTCTCAATGACGTAGATACAACACCTCTCAATGTCCACCTTCCATTTCTTTTCATTATGAATCCACTACCACTATCTCCATTGCATGGCCCATTACCATTTCGAAATCCTGAAAAATAAACCACATATTATACTATAAAAGTTACATTCATCTGACATTCAGATGAAAATATATTGTTAAACTCGCACCTGCACAGAATGTTCTGTTGGATGTGACATGTAGGAATTCATAGGAACTTCTTAGGCAACTTTCCTGACTAACGATTGGTAATTTGGTCTGTTTCGGTTCATCAGTCATAAGTACTCCATTCAAGTCTTTGCCCCAACCAACAACTACTCCTTCCATGCCTGAAAATAAAAATCATGACCAGTGAAAATTTCAATAATATTTCCGTTGATAATTCTGTTTCCCAATTTTTTTAGTACTTTCAATCCACTCACCAACAATCTCTTGCAGATCTGTATCCTCTCTCCAAAGACACAAGGGCAGCACATATTTGGAAAATTGAACGGGCTCGCTGAGAACTAGCACCGCAATGTCAGCATCAGCGCTGGACTCTTTGTAATCCGGATGTACTAAAACTGACTCCGGTTCTACCATTTTCTCGCCCTCTGTATATCTGCCCCATCTTTGCAGATTCAATTTTCCGAGTATAATGACAAGCTCTTGAGGTTTCAGCACTTGACTGTTTTGGTTTTTTACACAGTGAGCAGCTGCAAATGGATAAGGATAAAACAACAATAATTATTTAACTTGATATTTAACTGTTCATGTTTGAATTATTATCTACAACCTATCAACATGAAGATAGTAATTTCATTGGACCATATTCTAAATCACACGAAGTCCATTAGATATCCATTTCAGGTCCAAACTTCCATCGAACTGATATGGACGTTCAGTTGGAATTATATAAGCATATACTTTCTTTATTGAATGTCCACAAATGTGAGTACAACATTTGAATATCCATAGAATGTACAGAACTAGATAAATTTTTAAATGTACATAATGAGATGTTATATGAAGTGTATCTGGTGTATTTGGTGGAGTCATTCCGGATATTCATGTACGTAAAACCGGAAAATAGTATTCAAGAAGAAATGTGTAAGGTAAGAAGTACAGAAAAAATACAAATACAGATTTCGAAGACTGGCGAAAACAAACAAACACAAATGATTTCCTCAAATTTGAAGAATACAGCAGGCGATGTCTATAATTTCGATTTTTCGATATTCGCAGTATATATCATTGAATTAAAAAGGAGAAGAGACTTCAACCTAAAATAATTGAGTAACTGACTTCTGTACAGTAGCGACATCTTCTAAGCTTATAGCCAAGTAAATTTCCATTCAGGTCGAGAGGTCGACAATGGTTCCATCCTATATAAGTTTGAATGTAAAGATTGGAGAAAATACTGATTTTCATTACCACATGTCTGAAATCAATAAAAGTCAAACTTTAACCCCTTCAGGTTGCATTAGGGAAGAGGTGATGATCATAGTATCAGAAGCATCCAGGTGCAGCTCCTTCCCTTAATAATAAGAGGAAACAAGTGGAACCTGGGTAAATAACCGAAAAGGTTGAGCCCATTAGAGAAGGAAGGAAGGAAGGAAGGACTGATTCAACATGGAAGTAGTGGTTTTAAAAGTTTGATCAACGATAATATATTTTCCTACGACCACGTATGAAAACGTCAATAATCACACTGTTTTGTTGTTCAGAAAGTAGCTCAAATCACCATGGTATTGTTTATTTGAAAGAAAAAAAGCACTAGTATTGATATAAAAAGTATCACAACAGTCGCCTGAATTGATATAGAAATAATTAGGTATATTGTGAAGGTACTCACTGTCAATATAAGCGTTCTCAAATCAAATTCATATTTTTTATTGAAATTTCTGTCTCGTTTCGAATTATACCGAGAACTCTCTGCGCGGCTTGCTGCTTGCATCAGTTTGATATCACAGTGTCACCAAAGAGAAGATTCTTTGGTATCACAGATGCAAGGTGGATATAGGATGGTGAAACAGCTCTTCAATTGTTTCTGCGAAAAACTAGAAGACCGTTTGAGAAGGTAGTAATATTTCCACGACTTGAACGAAGATGGCGGTAAGATCGATTATCGAAGAAGGTTTCTGTTGCTTACGTATTTCTGTGGTTCGCATCTGACAGACGTGACTAGAAACGACATTAAACAATAGGGAAAAATCACGGAGTGGGCGACATCTATAATTGATCGCATGAACTACTCTAGAGGTGAACAACAAACTAACCTCCATATGTTCATATGGGTAAAGTGTGAACTTTATTCATTAATTTCAGTGATTTAAGCATTGAAAGTGTTGTATTTTGATGATATTTTGTAAAGAATTGTTGTTAATAGACCACACAATCTGAAAATGCAAGAGATTAGAAGAGGTGATATGGAGATAAAATCGCGAAAAATATGCTTGTTCCATAATGCTCTAACATACTCAAGGCTTTGCACTTTGCATAAATTTCCTTCAAATTCTAAGCAGAAGATGGGCAGGATTTGGGAAAACCTAAATCCTAAGGCAAGTAGCCTAAAAATTGAAGATGATCTTGAAGATAGAGAAAGCAGCTATCTCGGAATTTATGTTTGTAGCAAGCACTCATGATGATTGTTTCAGTGGTAAGTTCGATTTTTCATTATTGTTGTCACTATGCTACCACCTCTTCTCCACCTCATTTGGTTCATTTTAATCATTTTGTAATTTATTACAGGCTCAGGCAAATATCAAATAATCATATGCAGTTGGAGCAACATGGAAATGAACAAGTAGGGAAGATTTATAAAGAAGAGAGTTCCACTGTAAATACAAAACCAACAACAACCTATATGACACACAACAATAATGTTCCTGATAATTATATGAAGTTTTGGGTGATTCTGGTGTTGTGTATTATGATCTGCTTGCTTGGCAGTATTATTTGGATTTAGGAATTTAACGTGTTCAAGAATGTTTATTATTGCATTTTTTATGAGTTGTAGTCTTTCTCAGTCTGAAGGGAATCTATTCCATTCACCAATGATTAAAAGATTTGAATACTGATTTGTTATTATTGTGTTACATTTCCCAAATTATTCTATTAAGAAAAACATATGACATGCTAAAGAAAGCCATTTACTCTTATTTACCCAATAAAACTATGTTAAATCATTTATTTGAACACTATCATTTCTTCTAAATGAGTTTATCAAATCTCCACAAAATGATGAATCTATATCAACTGTCACTTCCTGGTAGTTTTTGCACTTCACTTTGTTCTAATAGGTATATCTATTTGAATACATTATCATATAATCTAGGTTCCTTAAAATAAAAACAAACCAACATAGAAAAGAAAACTGATAAGTCAAAAAGGTGGAGTTTATATGCTTCCAGTCAAAATGGCCAATAAATCTTTTCAAAATTGAATTATACAACATTAACAATAAATCTGCTTTACTGGAACATTAAAATAAACCCATATCATATCTCATCTAGTTTCATGGTGATTTCATGTGAGCATTGTGGAGGATCTCAACACAAAACTTTTTATGATTTCTTCATTGAGGCCTTCAGTTCCAATATTGTAATTGCTGAAACACTTTCACTCCACATATAATATCCGAAATTGACTTTTCGACTTTCACACAGGCATTTTAAAAAGAATTTCAGGAACTAAGAACTGAAAAACTTCGAATAAAAACCGAAATTGATACCTGGACTTTGGTGGCATTTAACAAGAATCCAGTGACAATAAAACGGAAACGTCGACAACAAACCCTAGATACAACTTCAATCCAATATTCGAGTACGAAAAATCGACTTAAATCTCTGAGATAGCTGAAATTCTATTCAATAAAAACTTTGGTTTAACAAGAGATCAAATGACAGATTATTTGTTGTTCACCCCTCGATCCGACATTTTGACATATACAGCGCCATCTGGCGTTTCGTGATTTTTCCCTATATATTTTCTATAAATCTGGAATGAATATTGATATTTTGACTCTAATAGCGAATCCCATTGGTAAAACTAGTGCGCACTGAGTGCAAATCGCGCGTCCCATTGGTATAATCAGTTGTAGTTCTTGTGTCCCATTGAAAAACTGGTGCGGCTAGTTTTGCACTCAGTACAAGAATTTTCGCACCTGCTCTAGGAGGTCGTGCGCGATTCAGTGCACTGGAAAAATGGCGGGTCCAATGATTTCGAACAAGTCAATAATATAATTTGATGAGTACAACATTATAATTAAATTAAATGGAGCATAAGCAGATTGACAACCGCCAATAATTTTTAGAATGGGTAATTGTCAGCTGATAATATATCATGAGTATAAAGTGGTAAAGTACTTACAGGTTGATGTACAAGCTTCTACTGGAATTGTTCGAATGATCCATTTTTATTATATTGAAAACAGAATTGATGAATTGAATAATATTAAAATCGAAATTCGAAAACCTAACCTAACTAATCTGAAATTTTAATCGGTCGGAGATCGTCCCATTGAGATTGCACCAGTTCAAAACGAAGGCAGTGTCAGTGCAAAACTAGTTCAAAATTAGAGCAACACTGGTTTTACCAATGGGATTCGCTATTAGTCATTTTTCATCTAGAACAGATGAAACTGATAAAAAGATGACAGAAGCACAGATTCTGTTTTACCGACACAAGGTATATGTCGCCATCTCTGTTAATTTCAGGAAATATTACTACGGTATGAAATCAAGTAGGCAAAGGTCTACAGTTTATTCTAGTGCTTGTTAATAGGAAGCTGTTTCACCATCCTATATCCACCTTGCACAGATGTTTAGAAAGAGTCAAGGACGCACTAACTCGTACGCGCTTGCGCACTACGTACTTCTAGGTTCTGTATTCCTGGTTGCGTGATTACTGGCGCTAGCAGGTGTATGGTGTCAATTTTGTTTATGTACGCTGGTGTCAATATCAATAAAATGTGTCCAAACTAAACTAACTCAATCAATCAGTAATTCACATAATAAGGAATTGTCGGAGAAGTATAAACAGTACTTGATATCGAATCAAAACCACCTGAAATTCTAGAGACCGCTCAAGTTACATTTTTGACAAGACCTCCCGCGAAATGAAAGTATTCGGAGTCGTAGGAAAAATAGTGTACAAAACTCGTTACGTTTCCGCACTCACCGCTACGCGTCTCGTGCTAAACGACTACTCGTGTGAAATATGTCACTTTCCACACTTGTTGTGTAATATACTATTTTAATCTGTGTATACCGCACCTGTCACGACGTGGCGATTGGAAATCAGCGAAGCGCTGCAGATGTACAAGAATCCCGATGGCTTGATGCGATAAAGGGCCCCTAGCCAGGGGTACGCACCCCTAGGTACAGCTTCCCCATTACTGATGAGAGAATTCGTCAGAATGGGCCGCCCACATTCAACACCTGCATCCATCTTTGGGGTTGACTCCTCCATGGGCGAAAAGTTAGTGCCCCGGTGTGCAGAGGAGACGTCTTCTTTCCTGTGGGAAACCTGGAAGGGGTGGTCTTCTTCTTCTTCTTTTACGTGGGTGGGAAGTGAAGCAGGGGTCGGATCGTATCGAAACTGCATTTCCTCTGGAACAGCACGAAGGAAACTGCTGAAACTGGATACACTGTTTGGAGTTTATGTTATACTCCTATTTTTTCGCCAGTCCTCTTATATTCATTCATCGACGAACAATTGACAGTTAACTGGCTTGATTTTATTAAAATATATGTCTCGTAATGATCGGAACTTGATGTAAATATATAGAATTGCATTAGGCAAGGTACATTTGCAATCACCTCAAATAACTATCAAATGTCATCAGGACAGTCTGCCATATAATAAATGTATTATAAACATAAAAAATTCAAATAAAGTTGGAATAAGAAAATTGTATTGAATTTCACAATTTTACATACCTACTTGAATTATTATTTTTACAGCTCGACTGTGGTTTGGTCTGTGAAAAATTTTTCTAAACTATAATAATTACTATAGAATATCATGATTTCAAGCATTGGCATCCTCCAAAATCAATTTAAATATTGTAAACAATAACTTGAAAACTGATCATTACAAAAATTTCTGTTAATACGACCACTGTCAGTATTCATGAAATGTTGACCATTACCAATGATCTCGCCGATATTCAATATGAAATAAACAAATTTGTTGCCTTGAAATTCAATAAGAACTTTGACGTAATAAAAAGATTTCAAACTGTATACTGTAAACATATAGTGATGATCAGATATTGAAAACTCTTGTTAAGCGAAAGCTAGAACAAAAATGAACACTGTACTATATACTGACTTATTTTCTCAAAATGATTATTTCATTTCAGTTGGCCGAAAAACTGTAATATTCCTTTGTTTGTGTGTAATTTTAAGTATACCTACTTTACGTATGTAAAGGATAGGTACCTACCAATCATTACCATATTCGACAATGGTTTTATATCTGGGCCCATATTCTTAAATTTTAGAGAATAGAAATACTGAGAAAAGGAAATATATTCATCTGTCAAGAAGTGAAATAGACGACCTGTTTTCTACTGATACCTGACTATGGCTGGGGGTAGTTTCCCCTGGAATTTCAAACGTCTACGTCGCAATATGAATAATAAATCGCTCCCCTGAAAGAATAACACTAATAGATATTATTCTGCTATGTTCATTATTTAAAAGATCTAGGTCCCATCCCGAATATCTTATTATGTTTTTTTGAGTTAATGATAGTATATTTCAACATCTAAATCGGTCTCAGAAAGCTTCAGTTTGATTAGTTTGAAGCACTTTGCCAAGTATATACAAATGAAGTAGGTAAATAGGTACCTACCCAGTTCTTTGAAAATTCCTCCAGGCCGATAGTGCTTCTCCGCTGGCGTACCAAGAAACGGATTGCCATGGTAAATCTCTGAAGGATCAGCCGGCATCACCGGATTGAACTTGAACCAGTTCTTCTTGAGCGGCGGCGGCTGACTCTTCTGCCCCCCAAACTGACCCACATCGTTGGGCGGAGGGGGCGGCGGTCTTCCCCGCCCCCCAAACTGGCCTTCATCGTTGGGCGGTGGGGGCGGCGGTCTTCCCCGCCCCCCAAACTGACCTTCATCGTTGGGCGGTGGGGGCGGCGGTCTTCCCCGCCCCCCAAACTGACCTTCATCGTTGGGCGGAGGGGGCGGCGGTCTTCCCCGCCCCCCAAACTGGCCTTCATCGTTGGGCGGAGGGGGCGGCGGTCTTCCCCGCCCCCCAAACTGGCCCTCATCGTTGGGGGGTGGAGGCCTTCCCCGCCCCTCGAGCTGCGTCGAATATGAGGGCGGCGAGTCTTCGAAGAAAATGCTGTTTTCCGGAGCAGTGTTGGATGTTGAAGAAAGCGGTAATATGTCCACCCTCAGGGTGTGGAAAAGATTGACTGTTGTTACCACTTGCACTAGATTTGCTGCAACAAACGGTATCAACACGTACTTATTGATGAACATCGCGCACACTTGCGAATTAAATTGGTTCTCGAAAACCCACTATATACATCGATGGTAATAACAACAAAAAAAAAACTCGTCGGGTGACTGACGTTTTCCTGCTCGAAGTCGAAGGTGATTCGACACTTGAATGAGGTCTAGCTAAGGAGATGTAACCAGCAAAGCTTTGGCCCATTCGACTATGATTTACCACCCGTTGAGGCCACAGGGGCGGATCCAGATGATATTTTAATAAAGGCATAATGGGGGGGGAATGAAAACTGGGTGCTGTATCATCCATCCTCTACGTCTAAGTATATGCAATATAAAAGTAAAACTTCGTTTGTCGCACTCCTATGAGTTCGGAAAAAATTTGTGGTGGAACTTACGTATTTTGACCTCCTGACCACGAAACTGAAGTCAAAACGCGGCGGTCTCAAGTATTTTCGGAGATACGGCCCCATTTTGTCTCAAAAATGCACCATTTGACATGTCAATTTTCTGCTATTAGGAATACACAAAATTCACCCTTCTTTGAACCAAAACACTATACACGCATGCATTTACTTGTTTCCAACACTTCTCAGCAGAAAAAACGATTATTTTTAAAAAAATTCACCATTCTTTGAAATGTAAACAAAAAAACCCTTTTACACTGATTTTCTGGTAATTTGTATTTATGATGTTGGCAACGTGATTTTTTGGCTCATGGTAAGACGTTGTCAACATCTCAAATAAAAATAACCAGAAAATCAGTGAAAAAATATGTTTTGTTTACGTTTTGAAGAAGGGCGAATTTTTGTGAAAATAACAGTTTTTTATGCAAAAAAGTGTTGGAAACAAGTGAATGTGAGCATGTGTGATGTTTTGGCTCAAAGAAGGATTAATTTTGTGTGTTTTTATTAGCAGAAATTTGAGATGTCAAATGGTACATTTTTGAGACAAAATGGGGCCGTATCTCCGAAAATACTTGAGACCGCCGCGTTTTGACTTTAGTTTCGTGATCAGGAGGTCAAAATACGTAAGTTCCACCAAAAATTTTTTCCGAACTCATAGGAGTGCGATAAACGAAGTTTTACCAATATAAAACGCAATATCCTTGCAAACTGGAAATAGGATTATACAAGCTATAGGATATAGGAAATTTGTATTTTTCTCATGATGGGGTATCTTAAACTATTTTTTTTTTTTTCAGAAAATTACCGAAATCAAATACTTTTACTTTCGAAGAGCATTAAGTTTATTATCGATAAACCTAAGGTCTTGAATGAAAGACTGATTTCAAAAAAACCTGATGGTGCTTTCTCTGGAGAAGGCAACTTGGTTGCCGAAGTGGTTCAAGTATACTTACTTTTGTGGTTTTTGAGTTATATTTCCAATCGTTGCGTATTTCGATAGGTATCAATAATAAGGATAACCGAAGCATCGATCATTGAAATGGATCAAAACACTCGAACATCTATACCACCCTGTAGTGATGTAGTTTTTTATTCCTCATGAAATTACTTTCCCTATTTGAATTGTATTAGTTTTAGTGACGAAGCAGGGATGATACGGACGTTTGAAAGCTAGTTAATAAAAAAACCCGATAAAAACAAATAATTAAATTTGTTATTTGATCAATTAGATTATACATCACATTATTATTACAATAGGGTTGTACACTTTTTTTCAAAAATTATATATGTGAAACGCGGGCCTCCAGAGTATACGTCGATATTTTTTTGAAATTTTTATTTTCAAGGGTTTTTCCAAAATCGGCATTCAAAAATCGAAAATTCTCCATCCTTTTCTAATAATGTGACGTCACCTGGTAGATTGGTTTAGGTTCTGTTCCATTAATCAACGTGGAAGAAGAATTGACAATCTCTGTCATATTTGACAGATGGCGGTAAAAAATGACTGGGCGATTTTAATTCTTCCTGCGAAAATATATTCGGATGATTCAAGGTAAGTTACTATTGAGTTTTATTTCATTGTTCAGCGTTCAATATACCCCTCACTGACCACTATTTTTAGAAAATTTAAGCATTCAAAGACTTGTGCTTCATGTAGCAACGCACGAATGTGAATTCTCGAAAGACATATTTGTTCCTACTCCAAGTGTTGATATGAGACAAACTTGGTGTTTTGCAGTAGGACAACACATCATCAGCTATATCTGCAAGTAATTGCTGTGAAGATAATTTTGATCTAAGTTAAAATTCTCATCCTTATTCTTTGAATCTTTGTACATGAACATCATGAGAACCTGTAAAGTGTGAGCACAAAGTATTTTAGTAACAGGTATAAACCAAATCTTTATTGTCATGAATATATGAATTCTTATTAAAAAAGCACTTCTGTAAATAATAAATGCATTTTCCTAAATCCTCAGTTATTCTTAGTAGGTATACGTACTCTATCTATGATGTGAGTTTATATGAGATTTCTTCTTCGCATTATATTGTGAATATGTAATAATAATATCAACTTGTGTTGTTAATTAAATATATTATCAGATGCACCACTACACTTGCCTACTTTTCCTAGACAATAAAGTTATTAATTGAATTAATTCTTCATGTTTATGTCTCTATTTTATAGTGTCTTTCACTCGTCTGTTCAATCGTCTCATTGACTTCGCTGAGGTGGTATTGAAAATCCTATAGAAATATTAACTCATATAAAATACCTGACTTGCGTTATATAGATGATAAACAATCAATTAATGCGCCCTTTTGAATATTTTGATTTGATTTCTTATTCGAAAAAAAATTTGAATTAAAAATTGACATATTGTCATCTGACTTATCTGCCATCACTTATGTCAAAACATTCTTCTTCCCTATTATTTTCGATATTTTTACGATACCATCCCGATCTACCAAGTGTCGTCAGCAGAAATATGGTGCTGTCAAATAATTATTTTTGATTTCGATTTTCTCGAGCATAAAAGAATATTCCGATTTAATTTTGATGCCATATCAGTAGTAGTTTAGTAAGGTATCGGAAAACGACAATCGATTTTGCTAAAGCTTTAGAGGTTTATGACCCTATTGTATGAAAACTACTACATTATACAATGTTATTTGTTATCGGGCACTTCCTTCACTTGCCTGGATCCGTCCCTGGTATTACTGGTGTCTTATGGCATAGATTAACAAGCTTATGGTAATTCCGATTTGGGATTGTTAATAACTGTACTTACTCGGAATCGGGGGTCCCAAACATATCAAATTACCATTTACAATTATTTTCGTGATTCTGGGTGGGTTTATCCTCCATAACGGGAATTGTACTTTGTATATTATCGGTTTTAAATCGAGTATATCTTGGAGTACTTGTTCTTTTGGTTTGAACAGTTCGATTTTTCCATTGTAGCCCTGTGAATGGTAAAGTATTTTGAAAGTCATTATTTTCTATGAGATATTCAATATTTACATGAAACTACCTGATATATAAATAGTTTTTGGTGAAGGATCTGTGAAGGACTCTTATGGAATAATATAGGTACAACAATATAGATATAATCATAAATATTTGAGGAACATCATCTGAAGAAATTCTCACATGAAGCTATTTTTGTCGTTCTCTTCAATTATATTTTTCATTCATCGAATAACAATGTTGTTATGAAATACTTTATGTTATGAAAACTCGAATAGTCCCTAGCATATTCATAATAAATGTTTCATGAGACTTTCGATATCCTGTATCCCAGATACTAAGCGATTTCGTACATATCTCTATTAAAACTTCTTCCTTTATAAGATGGCATTTCTGACGAATATTTGTCAATAGGTACCTTATAACAATGGTCAAAATTTAACGTTGGTTCAAGTATGTAGCTAATTATCTCCGTTATAATTACTGCTAGTCTAAAGTAACACAGATTTATTAAATCAAAAATACATTTTCCTTATAAATAAATCTGGTTCTCTTTTGTTTTTATTGATCCCACTCACCTCAGTTGGATTTCCAATTGACAATTCGACATTGAGCTGTACAATTTTGGCTTGAACACCTTTGATCTGAACTTCGCCGTACAAATTGTGTTGATGATCGTATCGATAATTGAATATATTTGGACAGGCACTCTCTAATAATTGGGACCCTCCCCTCGTCATCGTTGCCAAAAAAAACAAGGAAATTATAACTCCAGAATAATCACTTTTCGTCGACATTCTTTACGAATACTTGAATTTGTAGGAATATCACGAAGTCGACGATCTCCATGAAAGCGAAGTCACAGGAATTCGTCTTCTAGCTGTAACACCATCATTTTCTATTTACCATTAACAAATTTGTTGAATATATCCAAAAACTGATGCAGATTCATCTCCTGAGACTAATCTCCTGTGTTACATACTTATGTTAATTTAATGTTATATCCTTCAGTGATGGACAAGCGAAAAAAAAGAATCGTCATTTTGCTGACAAGAAAGACTATACCGACAATAATGTTTTTATAGAATTTCCCAAATTTAAAAAGATACATGTTCTTTATCCCGTAGCAGAGGATTCAACACCCTGTGTTGATGTATTGTGAAGATAATAAAGCAGACTTTTTGTTTGATGTAACAAAAAAGATTTGATATTTGTCATCATAATACATTAAATTCATATAAAATCTCGTACCTGAAAGTATACGTTCCTTAAAATTCCTACCGAATAATCTCACGGAATTTTTGACTTTTTCCCATCAATGGTTTTCATTATAGGTTGTTTTCATCTGCATTTTTCGTTTAATATTCATTATTACATCATTTTACATCGAGCTGTATCAATTTGTGGAAGGTCTAATAATGTAATACGTAATAAATTGATACTCACTTCACAGTTTACACTATCAAAAATAGAAAAACATTAGGCAAACACTAATAACACACTGTTTTTCAACAACTTTCATCTCAAAAACTCCATTCGACGATTTATTGACAATAATAATTTACTATGATAATGCATTCTCATCACCACTTCAACATATCCTCGTATTGATCGATGAATGTACCAATGTTTATAACAATAAAAACTTTATGATAATAAATCGAAAGTCATTTGCAAATATTGGTATTCGCACAAACCGCAATCGAAGACACTAAACTCGATTTGCATCCTGATTACTCAGCGATGTATCTCATCGCAGTTGGACAAAAAACAGAGTGTTTTTGCTCGCGATTTTTATACTAAAGGGAGGGGCCTCGAAATTGGGGAAACACACATGCTTGAATTGGTCTCTGTTCATAAATTCTTGCTCATTCTTCGATTCGATACGATTCTTTTCCGTGAATGCTTCCGGTTGTTTGGGAAATCCAAATACAAACTTTGGTAATAATAGGTACAGAGGCATCGAATCTGCGAGTTATCTTGTGATAACTGAGATTTCAATGGCAACTACTTACATAAAAAATTTATGAAATATGTGTGGAATAGTTTCACACTGGGTACACATTTTTTTTTGTCCCACGTGCTAAAATGGGTGAACTCATTAGGTAATTCACATTTTTTTCGAATCCGTTTAAAGATTTTTTATCAGGCGGTGCATGACAATGACAATGAATCATCAATATATGACGTACAAAGTCATGCATTTATTAGTTAAAAAATTGTTTTCTGTATACTTCGCATCCGTATAGGTACTACACAAATGTTGAAATAACAATGACTCGCACTAAATGTCTCAAATAGTATCTACTAATGCATATTTTAGTTGGACAAACGCAAAAACTAAGGATGATGATGAAATTCTGAAAACATGATTGATTTCAGCATGTAATAGTATATTACACAACAAGTGTGGAAAGTGACATATTTCACACGAGTAATCGTTTCTTAGGAAACGTAACGAGTTTTGTACACTATTTTTCCTACGACTCCGAATACTTTCGAGGGAGGTCTTGTCAAAAATGTATATTGAGCGGTCTCTAGAATTTCAGGTGGTTTTGATTCAATATCAAGTACTGTTTATTTCCATATTCAAGATGATATTTGAATACTTCTCCGACAAATCCTCATTATGTGAATTACTGATTGATTGAGTTAGTTTAGTTTGGACAAATTTCATTGATATTGACACCAGCGTACATAACAACCTTGACACCATTCACCTGCTAGCGCCAGTAATCACGCAACCAGGAATACAGAACCATAGAAGTATGTAGTTCGCAAGAGCGTACGAGTTACTCGAGTTAGTGCGTCCTTGACTCTTTGTAAACATCTGTGAATGTGATACCAAAGAATCTTCTCGTTGGTGATACTGTGATATTAAACTGATGCAAGCAGCAAGCCGCGCATAAAACTGTAGCCGTACTCTTTTGAATGATCTCACACGCTGTCATCAACATCGAAATAGTTCCAGCAAAGAGTATAGATTCCAGTTTTAAAGTGAATTCAGAGGTTATATATCAGACACATTGAAATTAATAGATAAAGAATTCTCGGTATAATTCAAAACGGGACAGAAATTTCAATAAATAATATGAATTTGATTTGAGAACGCTTATATATTGACAGTGAGTACCTTCACAATAAACCTAATTATTTCTATATCAATTCAGGCGACCGTTGTGATATTTTTCATATCAACACTAGTGCTTTTTTTCTTTCAAATAAACTATACCATGGTGATATGAGCTACTTTCTGAATAACAAAACAGTGTGATTATTGACGTTTTCATACGTGGTCGTAGGAAAAAATATAATGGCGATCAAGAATTGTGATCTGCTTTGTACATCTGTCATGAAAATGTCAACATCAATCTTTGAAATCATCAATCATAATCATTTCGAAAAAATTACATCATGATTCCGGATAAGCGAAATGGTTCCATTTCTTGCAATGTAACAACTTGCATATCACTGAAAACTGAAAAAATAAATAAGCGTACACCTTTGAACGGTTCATTACATGAACCAGTAGAGACTCTTCAAAATCAAACTATAAATGAAAGCAGTGTGGAAGAAAAATATCTAGAATCTGAAGAAAATGTCATGACAAAAACTGACTATGAAGATATCAACAACTTTTCGGTCCTACAAAATAAAGAAATGCCATCAGAAACGAACGATGAAAGTAATGATGGAAGTGAATCTCCGAATCCCCAAGATATTGAGAAAGTAGTGGATAATAAATTTAACAATAATAATAATAATCAGCCTTCGATTCCTCACGATGAATTAGTAAATGAGAACGATGAGGAAATGGATATGACTCAATTTGAATCGATAGGAAAATTGCAAGGGAACAATGTCAACCATCAGCCACCAGTGGACGATCCCAAAGATGTCCATCGAAATAAAGAACCGTGTCAAAGATTATCATGTCGTGGTCCAATATGCGACAAATACAAGGTGAAGAAATTCAAGAATCACCAATTTTGTTGGACCAGTTTGTGAAATAGCCAAGAACTGAATTTGGTAATTTTGCACTTATCATGCGATCTATATTTTGATGGAAATTTTTGTTGGTACTTACGCATTTTGACCTGAAAAACACGAATTTCGTAATATTATCGTGAACATATCTCTAGTTTTCGAGATAATCGATGCCAAAGTTCGAAATTTCACCTTCTTTGTATGGCAACTTTTGGGCTAGTATTGTATCTTCTTAGATCTCAGGATATATTACATGCATTTACCATGGTTATTTATTATTTTTGTGTAAGAAAAACATCATAAATATGTAATTTTTCCGTATTTTTCCTATTATTTCTTAAACTAGGCTACATAAACAACGGCCATTTTGAAAACCTTAGTGCGAATCTTGAGCGAATAAAGGTGGATTCATAGCTGCCTTATAGCAACACGAGTCAGTGATAAGTGTCCTCTCTCTTCAATACATGTCAAAAAGAAAGATGGTTATCAGTTTAAGAAGGTGAAATTTCGAACTTTGGCGTCGATTATCTCGAAAACTAGAGATATGTTCACTATAATATTATGAAATTCGTGTTTTTCAGGTCGAAGTAATTACGTAAGTACCAACAAAAATTTTCATCAAAATATAGATTGCATGATAAGTGCAAAATTACCGAAGAATTTTATGTTTCCCATCAGGTGAAACGTAAATTGGAAGAATGTGATGCGGCCAACGATTTCCTATTGGTGGAAGGTCCGCTTTACATAAGACGATCCCTGATGGAAGGCACAGGCGCCGAAAACTCAAAAAAATCGTCGCAATCGACATTGAACCACCCGGAAGACTCCGATATGGGGTTGGAAAACTGCAAGAGATGTTGTCTGCAGCAGAAGAACTGTGCAAAAGATCTGTTGAAGGCTTGCGACAGCGATGTCGAGGCTATCGTGAAGGCTTACCAGTAGGCTGAGCGAATTTATATCTCGATTTTTTACCAGAATAATATAGGTTTTTCGGCAACCGTCCGGAAAGTACGTACTTTCCAGACGATTTTTTTTTGAGAAAGTGGCATTTTTCCGGCCTAGTCCGGGAAGTACGTACTTCCCGGACTAGGCCGGGAAGAATCACATCGTTGTTGTCATTGTAAATATGAAAATCTTGGTAGTATGGTTTTGATAAATGCAGTTGATCATTACCATAGCAGCAAAATAACGACTGACAGCTATCTGACATAAAATTAGCTAACATTTCAATTTTTGAAAGAAATGTGTTTCTTTGATTTGTTATTCTACACGGTTGCCGAAAAAATTGTGTACGCAACACGCCCGAAAACAGTTTTTTTGGACTCGCAGACTTCCAGGAGTCGCTACGCTCGTCCTAGAATTTTGTCCACTCATCCAAAAAAACAGTATTTTCCGGACTTGTTACGTAAATTACTATTATGATGATGATGATTTTTCAGGCCTACGTATGAGCGTCAAGGTGGGAAAAAGAATTCTTGGTTAGAAAACGAACCTACCGAAGACTCGAAGTTTTATATGCAACTAACTCATGGCGAGGCCGATGGCGATGACAAATATCATTATTTGATGGTAGACACTACCACAAGCTACTCCAGCAATGATTATAAGGTGAGAACAGAGTTAACTACAGCGAACTCTGAAAGAAAGAGTCATTACGTGAATGAAGGTTAGAAAATGATAGATATACAGGGTGTTTCATAATAAATGCGCAGGACTTCAGGATATGATAGCTCTTTCAAGAATATGAACAAAAGTTCCTATTGACTTACCCTCTAAAATGCACCATTTTCGACATACAGGCGGTGTTGAATTAAAAAAAAATAATTGCGAATATTTCTGAAACCGTTTATCGCACAGAAAACAGATTTCGTAGGCATTTTCTACTCATAATAAGCTATGTTTTGGGCTGATTTGTTATTTTTTTAAATTCATAACGGCGGACATTTCCAACACTTAATTTAACTAAGTATGATCTGTTTTTTTTTATTTTGCAAATATGAAGTTAACGTTTGGTTTCGTTATTTGTTATAACGTTTAAATAAATTTTGTATAATTATGAAAAAAATTATTTAAAAAAATTAACCATGTTTTTCAACATGAAAGTTGATTTTTCTTGAAAACGGTCAACTTTAGAGCTTATGAACAGAAGTACCTTTTTTGTGTAGAAAACATTGGCGGTTTAAATAGGTGGCTCAAAATTGTACTTTTTCCAGTGGCGTAAAAGTTGGAGGAAATAACAACCACTACCTCTTCAAAATCTTCACCAATTATGAATTCAAAAAAATTATAAATCAGCCCAAAACATAGCTTATTATGAGTAGAAAATGCCTACAAAATCTGTTTTCTGTGCGATAAACGGTTCCAGAAATATTCGCAAAAAACGATTTTATTTTTTTTTAATTCAACACCCTGTATGTCGAAAATGGTGCATTTTAGAGGGTAAGTCAATAGGAACTTTTTTCATATTCTTGAAAGAGCTATCATATCCTGAAGTCCTGCGCATTTATTATGAAACACCCTGTATAATTCATCTTGATCCCTATTTTTGGTATACGACTGACTAGAGTGAACTGAGCTAAAAAACGAAACGGGGTCTATCAAAATAAACATTCTTCTCCAACATTGATAAGCCATGATTCAAATGTACTTGGTGAAGTAAAAATAAGTTGAAAGTTTGATTTATTGGCTATATACGCTTTATTCATTCTAGGAAGAGCAGCAGCCTATCAAGAAACCATTGCCCCCAATCAAGAGTCAGGTAGATTATTATTACATTTTCTTTTTTCCTGTTTTTAAGCACTCATGTGATTCACCTTTTGTATCATTCAAATGTGTAGTAGGTATACTTGTTATATAGATTCTACACGTATACTGGGTGATAAAGAGGAGATTTACTAAGAAATGGACAATGAAAATTTCTGGTATTTTTCTAACATGTAATAATTTAGTCACCACAAAGTTTACTGAGTTAATTTCTTCAAAATAGTGTACTCAAAATTATGTAGATGAGAAAATGAACATTTATGGTGGATTTATGCAGCGATTTTAAGTCATAAGTTGTAAGTTTTTAGTCGTAAGAAGTTCAATCATTGCTTTTCAATGTTTCCATTCATACACTTGACATAATTTTTAAGTTGCAAGCCATATGTTTTAAGTCGTAAGAATGTTGGCCAACTTTCATCTCTTATGGCTTAAAACTTAAAACTGATCATATTTGCGCATGCGTTCGAAGTTTTCAATTCTGTGACGGTTTTTTATAGGTTATTGTTTTTGATTGTATTGTTTATTTAAACTCATCTCAGAATTAGCAGATTATAGGAAGGAAAAAATCGATATTTATAAGTGAAATTGTAATGTGACCATCACTGACACTGAACCACAGAAATTGACCAATGGGAGAAGTTACCCTTAAGACATGACAGTCCTTAATAATTCCTGCATAAATGGTACTTTCTCCATTATTTCTTAAATCTTATTACTTAAAACTTACGACTTAAAACTTATGACTTAAAATTGCTGCATAAATCCTCCATTACTTTAGGTGGAACACCAGGATATCGAACTCTCACCACCAGCAAATACCACAGAAGCTTCCACCACTCAAGTTGAAGAGATGCATTTGTTTAATTTGGACCTTATTGAAACGAAAGAAGATATTCAAGTCGAGTCTGAGCAGAATGTCGCAGAAGAAAAAAAGTCGAATTCTCTCGTCGAAGTAGATTTGAAAGAAGAGGAGGGGTCGCTGGAATCTGAAGAAAAAGAAGTTGAAATTACTACTGAAGTGAAGGAGGAGTCACCCGAATATGATGAAACGGAAGAAGTCGAAACAGAAGAAGTGGAAACGGAAAAAGTCGAAACGGAAAAAGTTGAAACTGAAACTGAACCTCTTGAACATTCGGCAATAGATCTGGATATCATACAGCAATCCGAGACTCCTGCTGAAGAACGCAGAACTAGTATTTTGTGGAATCGCAACGTGATTTCAAAGTAAGACAGTTTTTCATCAAATGCGAAGATACGATAGGTATACCAACTTATACAAACGACAACGAATGAAAGCTTCGCAGATGAGATCATGAGTTAGAAACCCATCAGTTACATCGGTTCTTGGTACTTTTTCTAAAGATGGCAATTTTTTTGGGTCGACAAATTTTTTTTTGAATTTTTGGGTTATATTTTCGATACACTTCTGTATAAAACTCTCAACTGCATTGAACACTATAATTTGAAATGGAATTCAAACAGTCTATAAATTTTTTTCTGAGTTTATTCATGTAGTTATGGTATACTAATGGTTTTCTTGTATAATTTGTCTTCAATATGGTCCCAAAATGAATAATCCAGTGGCGTTGAGTCAGGTTATCGTGGTGGCCACCCTACTTGTCCGTTACTCCCATCTGGTTATTTCCGAAATTGGTATTCAATAATTCTGAAACGGTCCTGATATTATGAGGCGATGTACCATCTTGTTGAAAAAACTGATTTTTTGCCTCATTTATTGTCCATAAATTCCTCAATAATTTTCTGGTTTGAATTTTCGTAGAACCGTTGGCCATTGAGATATTCTTGATAGAAATTGAAGTATAGGTATATATACCTACTATATGCAAAACTATCTAATCGTCATTGAAAAGCAGTTTGTTGCAAGTGATGTTGTGTTGAGTCTCGAATTTGTATTCCTTCAAAAGACTCAAAGCCGACGCCTTGAAATTCAAGATTCAGCTTCAGTCTGACGGCTTAAAATTGAAGGATTTGCATCCGTCATTCCAATTACAGATATACAGGGTGTTTCATAATAAATGCGCAGGACTTCAGGATATGATAGCTCTTTCAAGAATATGAAAAAAGTTCCTATTGACTTACCCTCTATAGAATGCACCATTTTCGACATACGGGGCCATCTTAAAACCCTAGTCTACGCTACTCCAGTTGAAAATGTTGACAATTTAAGAGAGCGCATTGTTGCTTCTTGCAACATAATTCGGAACATTCCGGGTATTTTCCTACGTGTTAGACAGTCAATGCATCGAAGAATTGCTGCGTGCATTGAAGCTAACATTTCCAACACTTAATTTAACTAAGTATGATTTTTTTTTAATTTTGCAAATATGAAGTTAACGTTTGGTTTTGTTACTTGTTCTAACGTTTAAATTTTAATTTTGTATAATTATGAAAAAAAATTATTAAAAAAAATTGACCATGTTTTTCAACATGAAAGTTGATTTTTCTGGAAAACGGTCAACTTTAGAGCTTATAAATAATAGTCCCTTTTTTTGTGCAAAAAAACATTAGTGGTTTGAATAGGTGGCTCAGAATTGTATTTTTTCCAGTGGCGTAAAAGTTGGAAGAAATAACACCCACTGACCCTTCAAAATCTTCACCAATTATGAATTAAAAAAATAATAAATCAGCCCAAAACATAGCTTATTATGAGTAGAAAATGCCTACAAAATCTGTTTTCTGTGCGATGAACGGTTCCCGAAATATTCGCAAAAAACGATTTATTTTTTTTAATTCAACACCCTGTATGTCGAAAATGGTGCATTGTAGAGGGTAAGTCAATAGGAACTTTTTTTCATATTTTTGAAAGAGCTATCATATCCTGAAGTCCTGCGCATTTATTATGAGACACCCTGTATACCTACAATAGTTTCTTCAGCATCTCTATTTGGTCTTGGCTTGTTGAATGATATTTTCTGTCAACTCCTTGATAATAACAAGTAGGTTGTCTTTTTTCTGGATAAAAATGGAAATATATCAGATGCAATATCACATTTTGAAAACAATAATCTGTTTGAGGAATTGTCAATGCATGGTCTCATTTCGAGATTTTGTCATAATCACCCAAAATGAGTGATAGTGAAGAGTCTTTGAATATTGAACAAAGTGCTGAAGCTGCGCTATAAGTGTCTGATAAATCGAAAAATGTATACAAAAATTCCAACAACCTGATGGGTCAAAGAAAAACAGTTTACTGAAAAGTTACCAACAATTAGCCTTTCCTGATGAAGCTTCGTAATAAATGAATACTTTCATTGTTTTCGGTGTTTCATTTTTATTTCAATATATACTAGCAGGGCCGTCTTTACCCCATTGGAGGCCTTGGGTATTTTAGGATAATGAGGCACCTAGGATAGCAGAGCCCTTTCTGTATAAATCTGTTTAGTCCATGGACAGGAAGTAGGGGATCCCTGGATCGCAGGGCAGGCTTGTATAGGGTAACCATCAAGGACCGCTTCGTCATCGGTTCTAAGCAATTCTGTCAGACCTACTATATACGATTGTTATTAGACCTTTTCAAGAGATTGACTAGCGCTTCCGGGCGATTGCAGAACCAACTCGATGGAAGACGAACAGGTGGAAGGGGGTCGAGAAAGACGCGTCAGCGCCGTCAGTTGGCGCAGTGTCGAACCAATGCCGATGGCGCCGCATCATGAGGCACCGGCGCCCACTGATAGTCTGCAGAGGATCGCTGAAGATGCCACTATGCGCAGCGAGAAGACCAGACAGTCAGTACTTATTTTACTATAATAGCCTACCCACTCTACCGCACATTTGCAGATGTTTTTCTCCTCTCAATGTAACGTATTTTTTCGGCAACCGTCCGGAAAGTACGTACTTTCCAGACGATTCTTTTTTGAGAAAGTGGTATTTTTCCGGCCTAGTCCGGGAAGTACGTACTTTCCGGACTAGTCCGGGAAGAATCACATCGTTGTTGTCATTGTAAATATGAAAATCTTGGTAGTATGGTTTTGATAAATGCAGTTGATCATTACCATAGCAGCAAAATAACGACTGACAGCTATCTGACATAAAATTAGCTAACATTTCAATTTTTGAAAGAAATGTGTTTCTTTGATTTGTTATTCTAAACGGTTGCCGAAAAAATTGTGTACGCAACACGCCCGAAAACAGTTTTTTCCGGACTTGTTACGTAAATTACTATTATGCACGACCGGGCGTAAAATGGCACTTTATCGCCCGGATATGCGGGCGTAAAGTAGCACTTTACCGCCCTCGGACTACTTTACCGCCCGCCGGGCGGTAAAATGTCACTTTACCGCCCGCTTGGCAATAAATTAGTTGAGCAGGCGCTTAACTTCATTTACATTCAAAGTAGCTTTCAACATGGAATAATACGACCACATAGAAGAGGGCTTACGAGATTTTAATTTTTCCAGAAAATATGCAAGAAGTACACTCTATGTGTAATTCTTTTTCTTCACATTATTTCCGTTGCACCAGCTCACAAATTCATCATAAAGTTTATTTCGTATATTTTTTTTTGATTTAGTAGGCAGCAAACTCAACTTTGTATCCTCAGCTGCCTTACTAATTTGTGGTGGAGTGCAATTCCCACTCTCTTCAACACTGGATTGCATTTTGAACTATTGTCTGTTTTGACAGCAAATATGGCTACTAGCCTATTTATTCCTTATGGAAAAATTAACTGAATAACTATAACGTGGATTCCATCACTTCTTGATTTATTTTTCCGATATAATCTGAACCTCACTGCATCGGTGATGTATTCCTATCATGCTTGAGAAGTGAAGAGGTATTTACAATGAAATATACTGGTCGTGCATAAAATGTTGTATGTAATTCGGGCGTAATTTGCTTTTATGGACCTAGGCGTGTCTATCTATCTACTGACATTTAATAGAAACAAATAGAGGGTGATGCAAAACTCAAAATTTTGAACCACCCGTATTTGTTTCAATTAAATATCAATCGATAGTAAATGGAAAGTTGAGATAGGGACATGTAAGCCGTTTTGAGCAAGAATGGATAGTTTCGGCACAAAAAATTCATAAATTTGAAAAATCTTGATTTTTCACACCCTATATATCTCTGTAATATTTCGCGCTATACCCCAAGTATGATAGATCGACGAAATCAGCTCTTCAGGAAGAATCTAAAACTGAAATAAAATACAGTGTTTCATTTGAAATAACAAAGTTGTTGCTACTTTTTGATAGAAGCGGCAACGCCGCAGCGCTGAAAGTATTTTAGATCGATAGAACAAAACTGATTACCCAATAAACCAAATTTTCAGAATAATCCTACGTCCCGTTCTCCGTAAACGTCTAAGGTACCATCGACCGTGAGTGACCCTGTATATAGGTACCAAAACACCCACATAATCAGATAAACATTGATCATTCTTTTATCGATAGTATCATCATGTTATTCATATAGAAGTTTTTGAAATTCTCACTGTAATTTTGGTAAAATGTATGTTCAAGGTCAGGACGACAAACTTCAGTCTTTCAAGATATTATTAGAGAAGAGAAGCGGAAAAGCATTTCGAAAAAAGGAATGCCCGTAATACCTGACAAAGTTTTGAAAAAGTCAATTGTCAATGCGAAAATGCCGCCGATTCAGGTTAAGAAAGCCAGATGTTGCGGTTTAATCAAGCCGAAAATAAAAAGAGACAAGACAGCTGCTGATAATTCTGATGATCTCGACAGTGAACAATACAAGTAAGTGTTTGCGATTAGCAGCAGCAAGCATCACGAAGAACATTAAAACCTGAAAACACGACGGCAACAACCTGGTGATTTTCAAATGGTTTTCATGGTTCAAGAAAGTTTCTTAGGAAACAACTTCGAAAGCAACTTAATATGTATAGATTGTAGAGAGTATTCGTGTAGGTAACATTTCTTCAACTACAATGGCATTCTCTGAAGATCTCAAGATCCCTAATAATCAGTGACTATATATATCCTGGACTGAATAGAATAATTTATAACATATAATGCGAATTCAATATACAGGGAGGGCCAATGGAAACTTTCCACCCTAATTTGTAGGAGTTCAAATCAACATCTTGAAAAACGCTCGAATACGTCGATATTTGATTTTAGGGGGAACTAATTTTCAGTTTTTTTCACCCCCGTAGCTTTAACCCTGTAGCTGGGGGGTGAACAACCCTCAAAATTTGAATAGGTAAAAGGGGTCGTGCCATACCTCTTTTTGAAGGTCTCATTGAGTTCTTCATGACCCTATAATTTTGCCCTATTATTGTCATCGATAACGAAATGACAGGTTGTCAAAATCTTGGTAAGAGACTATTGTTTTCGTAATAAAAATACCAAATCATTCGAGTTACCAGTGCAATAATCAGGTGGACACGTCAAATTTAAATTCCAAGCTGTTCAAAATGTCAGCCATGAACATTCCACAATTTTGATTTTCAATCCCACAAATTTCCCACTCTATTTCCAAGAGTTTGACAACCTGTCATTTCGTTATCGATGACAATAATAGGGCAAAATTATAGGGTCATGAAGAACTCAATGAGACCTTCAAAAAGAGGTATGGCACGACCCCTTTTCCCTATTCAAATTTTGAGGGTTGTTCACCCCCCAGCTACAGGGTTAAAGCTACGGGGGTGAAAAAAACTGAAAATTAGTTCCCCCTAAAATCAAATATCGACGTATTCGAGCGTTTTTTAAGATGTTGATTTGAACTCCCACAAATTAGGGTGGAAAGTTTCCATTGGCCCTCCCTGTATATACATTCATATATATACAGGGCTATTCAAATTCGAGTCTATGCATGGGGATTTCGATAACGTTAAGAGATAGAGGGTTGGTTAAATGGGGGCAAAGTAGCGTATTTCAGGGGTTAATTATATGGATGAAAAAAAATCTGACCTAGCTTCTTCAGTTCTGGAGTTATACAGGAAAATTTTTAAAAAATGGTAATGGTAATGGTTCAATATTTCCAAAACACTCTGTAATTCAGATGAAACTACTACGTCAATATGAAACATGACTCTTGGCATTCAAAAAAATGCAATAAAAAATAAAGGTCCGTATTTGAAAATTAAAAGTTGAGGGTTGCCAAATTTATACGATATCCTGTATATAATGTTTATTCAGATATTTGGAAAGGCTACATAAAGTTGCCTTGGCAAAGTGGCAACATTTCAAAGAAATCTTCGTAAAATAAAAAGATATAGGCAAAAGAAGAATTTCGAAATTTTTAATTTTTCCTGTATAACTCCAGAACTGAAGAAGCTAGGTGAGATTTTTTTCATCCATATAATTAACCTCTGAAATACGCTACCTTGCCCCCATTTAACCAACCCTCTATCTCTTAACGTTATCGAAATCCTCATGCATAGACTCGAATTTGAATAGCCCTGTATATACCGCTGAAATAGTTTATGATGATGAGGGCTACTAAGCCAAAAACCGTTCTGTAGGACACTGTGTATACATGACAAACAAAAATATGTTTTGCTAATAATTTTATGAAATTATTCAATTATAATTAATATAATCATCTCCAGTGATCTAATTGATGAAGAAACCAGCAATAGCGACAGTAACAGAAGTAGCATAAATTCCTATCGTCGGCGATCTTCTTCAGTCGGTGAGTATCAAAATAATATACATTAATTGGTCGTTTTACTGACGATTAGAATATATTGATGGAATACTGCTATTATATTATAATTTTTTTTCAGTAATTTTCAGTAGATTCAATGATGAAATTACAGCGATATTATATATAATAATAATAATAATAATAATAATAATAATAATAATAAATCGGCTTTATTAACAGTTATATGAGTATCAACTTACAGATATCATAATACACTAATTTTGGCGAAGTCTAGCTGAAAGCTATTCATACTCAACCAAATTAGGTAAATGAATAGTATATGTATAATCATAATAATGATCTTTATCATAATAATAATACATAGCATGTAGATCAGTATGTGAAATAGTGATAATTTTGTTCCTGTGTAGCTATGGAGTTGAAAACGAAATTAACAAAATAACTATAATGGCTGGGTTATATACTCTCAGTGGCGCATATTGTTGGTCTTGTGTTCATTGTTTGTTGATGAGGAATTGTTTATATTTGTATTTGAATTTGTTGATATTGAAAAGCTTGAATTCATCTGGTAAGCGATTATATAGTTGTATAGAATTATATATGAAGGATCTCTGAAACATGGCTGTACGATGATGAGGCATTGTAAATTTGTTAATATTGCGAATATTTCTAGAATGTACATTAACTCGCGGAATGAGCTTGCTTTTCAAATAAGATGAGTGCGGTAGGTTGATAAGTTTGTGAACAAAGTTACCAAGATGATGTGTTCTTCTATTGGTCATGCACAACCATTTAGTTTCTTTGAATTTGTGGGAAATTGAGTCATATTTTCTGATACCATAGATCAAACGACAGCATGAATTTTGAATTTTTTGTATTCGATTTTTTTCGAATAATAGTAAACATATGGGCCATAAATAAAATCACAGTAATTGAAATGGCTTAAAACTAATGAATCACAAAGCATTTTCTTCAACTTTATACTCATGATGTGGCGATTACAATATATAAATTTCAAAGATAAATAAGCTTTTTTCATCAAGTTCTTTATATGTTCAGAAAATCTTAGTTCTGAGTCAAGTTGGATACCTAAATTCCTGGTCGAATCCACCACTTCCAAGATGTGGTTGCCAACGTTCACATGTAAGTTGTCAACCATAATGTTTCGTTTGGCTTTAGAGCCGAAACACATAATAGTAGATTTCCCAGAATTAAGTTGGAGATCATGCTCTTTTGACAAATTATTGATTCGATCCAGGTCCCTATTGATAAGAAGTTGTGCATTCAAATAATTATCAATATGAAAATGTGAATACAATTGAGTATCATCGGCGTAGGCTTGGACTTTACAATACTCAACTGAATTAAGTATATCGGCAGTATAAATGATGAAGATGAGTGGGCCAAGGATAGATCCTTGAGGAACCCCTGATAAAATATCCAAGGATGAGGAATGTTGATTATTTATACAAACACGTTGTGATCTCCCTAACAAGTATGACCAAATAAGAAAAGCTGCATCATCATGAAATCCATAATAACGTAGTTTCGCACAAATCAGTTCATGATTGATAGTGTCGAAGGCTTTCGAGTAATCTAGAAGTACAAGTAAACTAACTAGCCCCTTATCCAAAGATTCGATGATATCATTAGTTACCGTTGTCAACGCGGTACTTGTGCTGAATCCTGCTCTGAAACCACATTGTGAATCTGGTATTATTTTTTTTACTGTAAAGAACTCAAATATTCGTTTATAAATAATCCTCTCAAAAACTTTGGACATTGTTGGAAGAATACTGATTATCCTAAGATCGGAAAAACTTGAGGGATCCCGTTTTTTCGGAAACGGTTTCCCGATAGCAATTTTCCATTGATTTGGAAAATAAGACCTTTCGATACAGCAATTAATTATATGGGTTATATAAGGATCAATTGTTGGACTACAGTACTTGATCATGTTGGAAGAAATTAATAACTTACTTAATTGGTATCATATATACCGCCTATTCTTATACGTACCTACTTGCTGATATGATAATTTCAAAATATTAGGTACCAATAAATTATTACATCTCTTTTACTTATCATTATTAATATTGAATTAAAATATAATAGGGTTATTTTATTATAGGATTCCCAGCACATAAAATTATATCATGTATAATACTATTTTTTGTTCATTACAGATAATCCAGTTTCGGAAAAGAAGAAGGAAATAAACAAGTACTTGAATAATGTTTGAAGAATTCAAATATTTATTCTTCGAATATTGTATGATCACATTCTCAGAATAAAATGAAATACAAGTATTCATTATAGATATAAATGTATATAATATTGCCTTGATTATTTATATACGTAATCAAGAGGTGCAGAGAACAAATAATAACAGATTTTAAATAGTATTGCGCTCACTTGATGATCGATAGATCTGGTGCAGTCAGCTATATAAATGGAAAAAATCTAGTCTTCCGTTATAGTGCACGGAAGACTAGATTTTTTCCATTTATTGCTCATAGATGACCCCGTATTGTAAAAATAATGAAAGTCTGATGCCTACCATAAATGAAGCTATAAGGAAACTGATAAACCAAAACCAGTGATGTCCAACATACGTCGCATGCATCCATCCATCCATACCAAATCCATACAGAACCTGAACATGTCGTTTTTCCCAATTTTTATGCAGTTTTGGAACCAGTCTCTCTGCTCTTTATGTATCATAACAGTATAAAGTTATATAAGCTCCAATCATCTGTGTCCATACTGTGGTATTACAAGGTATTATAAATTAATTTCGAATACAAATATGGAAATATGGTCCGTCGAGGCACGTCGAGGTGTAAAACGTATCCCTTAAAAATATTGGATGCACCCACACCTGAGTTGGTGGAAATGGCACCGATATCAAAGACGACGACGGGTCACATGATAACTAAAGAGAAGAAGAAAATGCATAGGTTAAGGTTATGTTTAAATATTTTGCTCGTCTAGATATTTTGTGCTGATCTATATATTAAATTGATAATTTATTAAAAATTCTCAAAATGATTCATCAGATTAGAAGAATTGAAAATTTCAATTTTTCACCAAGCCAATTATTTAAAAATTTACCTATCCTAGAAAACTTCAGTAATAAATATTTATCCATGAAAGAACCTTCTACCTGCTGGAAATGTGGAGCTACTTGGAGCCAACATTCAGGACCATTCTGTGGTAGATGCAAGACCCTACAAAAACCAATACAAAAAGAAAACTACTTCAGGTTGTTAGAAATTGAAGAAAACTTTGACATTAATGAAACATCTCTGAAAGATAAATACAGAAAACTACAAAGCCTTATACATCCAGATAAGTTTAGGAATAAGTAAGAAGTGGAAAATAATGTGAAATTCACCTGCCAGAACTTTTCTGACTTCTTAATTTTATGATGCAGAACTTATGAAGAACAAACTATTTCCGAAGAATACTCATCACTTGCGAATAAAGCATTTAGTAGTCTTCAGCTTCCCTTGAAGAGAGCAGAACATTTATTGGCATTGAAGGGGCTAGTTATAAAAGAAGAAGAACCAGTGGATGACATAGAGTTTCTAACAGAAATCATGACCCTCAATGAGGAGGTAATACAAACATTTGAAATTAATCATTATTACTATTCTAATACTCAAGAATTCTAGAGACTAGTTATTCTAGTAATTATTTTAGCATTATAAATATTATCCTGAATATCATGTATGTATTTCAGATTGAAGAAGCAAATGTTGATGAAGTAAAATTAAAAGTACTGGAGAAGAAAAATAAGAAGATGTTACAAAAGGTGTTGAAAGAACTTTCCTATTATTTCAAAAACAATGATATGGAAAATGTGAAGAAGGTTATAGTCAAACTGAAATATTTTACTAGTATAAGTAATAGATTGAATTTGATTTTTAGAGAAATGGGGATAACAGATTGATGCAAGATTGTCTACATAATTTTATTTATATGGAAAGAACTGAACCTGCAATTTATTTAAAAAAAAATGAGCATTTGTGTAAACCAAGGTGGATATAGGATGGTGAAACAGCTTCCTATTAACAAGCACTAGAATAAACTGTAGACATTTGCCTACTTGATTTCATACCGTAGTAATATTTCCTGAAGTTATCAGAGATGGCGACATACCTTGTGTCGGTAAAACAGAATCTGTGCATCTGTCACCTTTTTATCAGTTTCATCTATTCTAGATGAAAAATGACTGAGAAGAGTCAAGATATTGATAATTATTCCAGATTCACTGAAAATATTGTGTTTTGATGTCATTTCAACTCATGTCTGTCAGATGCCAACCACAGAAATACATGAGCAACAGAAATCTTCTTCCATAATCAATTTCACCGCCATCTTCATTCAAGTCGTGAAAATATTAGTACCTTCTCAAACGGTCTACAAGTTTTTCGCAGAAACAATTGAAGAGCTGTTTCACCATCCTATATCCACCTTGGTGTAAACAAATACATATTTATACTGCTCCAACCTTATCTTGCAGGGGTTCAGCATTTCAAAATGCAATTTTGTAGAACAATTAAAATAAACATTACAAATTTGAATGTATCCATTTTAATGAATCATTTTGTAATGAAACTATAAATGACTTTATATACAACCAATTATAAAAAATAATTAGCAAATGGTGTAAACACATCTAATGTTTAGAAGAAATAAGATAACATAGGAATAGTTTGTAAGTTTTGAGGATTTTCAAACATTTGTACTTTGTGCACAACACAAAAATCAATTCGATTAAACCATGCCTATGTCAGTAAATATTGAATAATCCATTGAAAAACAATAGTAAATATCCCATTTGAGAAATTCAACACATCAAGGTCAAAAGATTTAAAGCAGTATCAACTAAATTATTTTGAAAAAATTCACAAAAGAAATTCAAATAAAGACAAAGGGTTCAAATGGATATAAAGAATATCAAAACATGAAATAACAAGCTTCACATACCCACATTTTTTGTAAGATTCAATGATGTTGGGTAACAACTATAATACAAATAGACCAACATACCCATTCACCAACAGGTGTGTTGAAAAATAAAACAATTAGGTGTTCTTATTCTCTTCTGAAGATGGAGCAGCCCAGGTGAGTCTTTCTTCATAAAATTTGATAACAACTTGAGGACACTTGACATTTGCCTGCTTGGCAGGAACTAGATCTGCCTCATCAGTACCTACCCATTTCATCAAAAACATGAGTGGGCCTGAAAACAAAAAATTCAATATTAAAATTGCTTGTATCAAATCATTTATTGTCTGTACCTGAGCTATCAGTAGCCCCAATAATTTTCTCAGGTTCCAAGCCTCTATCAAAACCATGTATTTTCTTGTCATCCTTTCTCTTTGGTGTATCTTCTGCTTTTCTTTTTTTACTGCTTCTTTCTTTTTCCTTTGCTAATTTTTCAGCTTCATAAGCTTTGATGAGACTAGGACAATCCAGATTTTCCTCTGGTTCCCAAGTATTATCCTTATCATCATATCTAAATAGGTATATTTTCATTATCAGTGTGAGTAGAGAACATGGAATTACTTACCCAATCCACTTTAAAAGATATTCTTTCACTCCATTTGCATTTATTCTGCTATCAATTATTTTTTCGACGATGTATTCTTCATTAGTTTCTTCTGCTGGTTCTGGTGATGTAGAAGACTTTTTGGCTTTGCTCATTTTGATGAAAAAGGAAAATGCGAAACAGCTAACCTCAAATATCAACTGAATGAGGTACCAAATACGGATTAGGTTCTTATTAACGTTAATTTATTTCATATAGGTAAATTCCGAAATTTTTTTGATTTTCTTCAATTTCTATCGAAGCACTTTGTATTATGAAAGCTTGGAAAATACAAAATAGTTATGGCGATTCAAGGCATTCAGACGATTGGCGCGTATACCAAAATTGATTCAACATTCAACAATAATCAACAAATTGAACAAATCAACTAACGGGTAACTGACAGTGACGGCCTGACGGGCAGAGATTAGTCATCACGGGTAACCACTACCAGTCAACGTCACCACTGTCACCTCAAGGACTTTCCATTCTATGAACCTCTCTCTATTTTCGAAATGGGGTAGAGAGAAATAGGTATTTACTGATTGTGCATCAATTTTACAAAACCGTTAAAACGATTTTTAAATTGTAAATAAATAATGCAATCTTAACATTGATTTGGTATATTTACAACCCATTTATTTGAGAATTTTGAGTGGATTATCGGCAACTTGACCCTCAGACATGCCTCAGACAGAACTTTAACTGACCATGGCGGTTTCTCAAACGATTATGATATTTCACAATGTTGAATTATTGTTACAGGTTTATTGAATTATTTTTATTTGGTTCAAAGTTTTATATTTTTGTATCGATAATCGATATACACTTCAATGCTCAAATTCAAGAAATAACCACTAATCTTTGCTAATATGACATGACAACATGATGAGATGAGTGCAAAATTTCCGCATTACTAGTACTTGAAATCTGTTATGATTTTGCAATGTTCAAAACGCCTTTCTTTACTAGATTCACGCTTCACTTCCACAGTCAAGCACTCTATGGTCAAGCAATGTCAAGCCTCAAGTAATTTTTTTGGTTGTTTATCTTATGATCTGTCAATCTGTGACCCTTTCCATCAAGGTGGATATAGGATGGTGAAACAGCTTCCTATTAACAAGCACTAGAATAAACTGTAGACCTTTGCCTACTTGATTTCATACCGTAGTAATATTTCCTGAAGTTATCAGAGATGGCGGCATACCTTGTGTCGGTAAAACAGAAACTGTGCATCTGTCATACTTTTATCAGTTTCATCTGTTCTAGATGAAAAATGATTGAGAAGAGTCAAAATATCAATATTCATTCAAGATTTATCGAAAATTTATTGTTTTGATGTCGTTTCAAGTCACGTCTGTCAGATGTGAACCACAGAAATACGTGAGCAACAGAAATCTTCTTCGATAATCGATCTTACCGCCATCTTCATTCAAGTAGCTGAAATATTACTACCTTCTCAAACGGTCTACAAGTTTTTCGCAGAAACAATTGAAGAGCTGTTTCACCATCCTATATCCACCTTGCTTTCCATTTTTGTGAAAGGCGCATCAGCGCAACCGCCGCAGCCCGGGCACGCGCAGCGAGCAACCGCCAGGCAGGTATGTGATTTGTGATTCAGGTGATTAGTGAAGTGCGCGCGACGCTGTTTCAAATTGGACACAAGAAACGTCAGATCATTGTCAGAATATTTTCGTCTCTCATCAGTCTCATCGTCCTTACCTCATTTTGTCGTGTCGTAGATTGTCTCTACCTTGAACTTAATCTCACACGGGTTTTCATCGATATTTCGTCAAAATACTCGGATCATAAACAACTCTCTTAAATAGCGCATATACCGTGTAATGGCTTTTCTCCGTACAGTGGTCAGATGTAGTGTTCACAGGAAATACGGCTTACTGATCGACCCGTTACAGTCCAGTAGTTTTGCCAAAGTCAAATTTAATCAGACTGTGCTGAAATCGTCAGCCGCTAGTAGTACCCTCGTAGACAATCCCAGTCAAGCTGTACAAAATCCAACACCCAAAGATCCGCTGGATATCAGTTTCCAAGATGCAAAGGCAGCTTTCAAAAGCAAGACCAATTTGGAGCTCATCAGGGCATATGTGGTGTACACATTATGCTCATTTGAAACCTTGGTTACACATAATATGAAGGTTAGTTTTCTCTGTCAATTTTTGTCATTTTATATCATCATAGTAATAATTATAGTTCTCAGACATATTGTTCCAATCATTATATCACTGCATAAGTAGATAATACTAACCCAATACTTGCTGGGTAGTGGCTACTTCATATGAGGTGATTTTAGTACTCTATCTTATTAATCAGTTACAGTTATATCAAATATGTAGGTGATTACTGGGTGATTATATAACACCGGGATTTGGTTGGAGTTTTATTATAGACCTGAACTTTAGTATTTGCAATGATTTAGATGCTGTTCAATAATTATTTCTATCTCATATCTGCTTCAGTTTAAAAAGCTTAAGCCACATTTGATGGTTAGAATTTGAATGCTTGTTGATTGGTACCTATTGAGGTACCTTCCAAGGGTACCAAGGTACCGGCATATACCCTATTACATGCATTGTACCCTATTACATGCTTGTTTTATTAACCTACTTACAAGCCTACTTATAATCTCATACATTCATTGGTAATTATTCCACTTGACCTAGCCTGATGTTAATTTTTACTTTTTTTGGTAGGTATAATCACATAATAGGGTAAAATCATAGCTTCATACCTAGGAAGAATAATGTCCTGTACTGACAGCTTATACCTGATAGCATACATGTTTGCTTCACATAAGATAACTTCTGTTATGATTGTTATATTCAAATAAATCTATTCTCCAAAATTCTGAAATTGTTCCTATGCTTTAAAAGTTGCACCCTTGGTTGCACCTGTTTGAAACACTTTCCTTAAAATACTTACCTACTTTCATTCTATAACAACTATTCCTAATATATATATTGACTTATGACAGCTATCCTAAGTAAGTCAATCAGAAGTAGGCAGAATAGAATATTTTTCAAGGGTATATTCTGTTGATCAAAGTACACCCTACTCCATTAATGATATGACTACAAATCTCACTTGATATTTTACATATATGGAGAAAGGTAATTGTTGAAATTGACCTCTATTCATATTTCTTGTTCTGTGTTTAGAAAGAATCTTACCAATCTACCTAGTCAACTTTTTTTTTTAAACCTTTATCAACATATTCCATGACATAAAAACATATATAAATTTTCAACAGTGCCTAATATAAAATATATGTTAATAAAAACGAAACTCCCTAATCAGCTAATGCTGGTCTTGGGGTTATTATAACATATTCAATGGTGAACTAGTGTGCAAATAAATAAACAAAAAATATAAATAAACTAAAATAGAATGATTCATTTCAATAACAGCATGTCTTTAATATTTCCCTCAGATTATAATTTTAATGATACATCTCTTTGACTTTTTTCTCAAATATTGCATTTGACCTAGCTTTATTTCATCAGGAAGCCTATTATACTCTTGTAAGGCACCATTCAATAAATCCATTAAAAATCTAACTAAAAAATGTTTCTCAAATTTTGGTAATCAAAAAGGTTACCAATGTGTTACATAAGCAGGTATGAAAGTAGGTACATTAAATTTTTTTTTCACATGATTGAAGTATAATGAATCATAAGTAGTGAAGTGATAAACCCAATTATCTATATAATGAGATACTTTTATCTTTATTGTCTGTATGTCTGCCTGTCTGTCTGTATCTCGGTCTGTATTAATATTAGTCATTGATTACAAATGTTTAGGAAGCTAGTTGATATTGAGGTTGATATATTATCAAAAATATCAAAAACATTTTTATCAATTAATTATTCCTTTGATATTGCTTATACTTATACCTATCTTGAGTATTTTCGAGATATTTTAATTTGGAGAAATCAATTAAATTATTGCTGTTGTTAATCAAATCACTATTGGAAATAGCCTCGAAAGTGTATTACTTTGAAAAACGTAATATTTTTTTGTCGCACCTGGAGTAGGGATCCTGAGATCCTCTACATCCTGAGATTCTATACCCCACACTGATGGAGGCCAATAAGTCCGAAACCGGTTTGTAGGCGTTCCTGTATCAATGTGTTCATTGCGGCGTGTTAGGAGGACTAGATATAATTCAATGGTTTGCATGATATTTGCCAGGAAAGTCGTTATTTTCTGCTGGTATCCTACCTTTTTCAAACATCCTAGATACTTTTTGGTGAATTGTTTGAAGTTTGAGGTTCAATATCTCATTTTATTCCTGTGTTACTTTCGAGGTGACTTCATTCCAAAGTAAGAATTATTTATTGGGCACATTGAAAAGACCCGTAACTATCACAAGGATTGACAAAACAATTATTGTTATTTTCAACTTTGACTGTGAAAACCCCCTCGTAACAATTTTGAATCAAGTCTATTTTGAAGCCGCTATTTTAATTTTTTTGATTTTCACAAAATATTCGTGTCTAAACTAGAGAACTCCCGCATTCCAATTTTCAATGGAATAGGTTATCGTACCATAATTACAAATCTCGTCAGCAATATTGAAGCCGCCATTTTGTATTTCATTTACAAAATTAAAATAATGCATTGGTATGAACACCTGCCGAATTTCAAATAATTCGGACTTCTGCGAGTGGGTGAAAATGAATGTGAAATGTAATAAAAAATTATAATCCTATTCAAGTTTAAATGTACAAGGTGGCTGGAATTCGAGCCTCATCATTGGGATCTCGTAAAC
Organism: Chrysomela aeneicollis; assembly: GCA_029955515.1. NCBI lineage: Eukaryota > Metazoa > Arthropoda > Insecta > Coleoptera > Chrysomelidae > Chrysomela > Chrysomela aeneicollis. Next base: position 20,147,825 of record JARUHQ010000010.1, read on the forward strand.
CGTAAGAGATACAGGGTCGGTTAAATTATGGCAAAGTTGCGCAATTTGATGCCTAACAAAATGTTGTTCTGAAACTTGGAAAATTCCGAATACTTTCGGAGATATCCGAAAAAAATCGAAATTTCTCAAAACAGTTTTTATTTTTTTCTTGCGTTATTTGAGGAAATCAATCGATATGAATAACACTTCATCATGGCCACTTGTTCTTCTCCACAAGATAGCGTTATCAAATTTGAAATCCGACGTTTCGTCTTCTAGAAACCGGCATCAACTTAATTTTTTTAAATACGGACCTGGATTTTTTATTTCATTTTTTTTTACCTTTCGATATCCCAAAAACTATGAGCTATCACAAATTCTGATTTTCAAATGTTTCGATGACAAATATTCACAGTTTCTCTATTTTTTCAAGTATCCAATCCGATACCATTTTTAAAATATTAATATTCATTGGTAATATAACTATGGAACGCTTATCAGCCCCTGAACAATGGCAATATTTTAATGAAACCCCTAAACTATCCACTGCCTAATTATTACGAAATTTAACTTCTGGAAAAATAACATCTATAATACTCAGTCAGTTGATGAAAACCATGCTCGAATGATCCCCCTTTCAACTATAGGCATTTTCGTATGCGTCTTTGCAGGTTTCCCGTAAGCGCGCGATGGATCATTCTTCCTCCAGCTCGTATGGTTGTTTTTTCAAACATTAAATTTCGGTGTAAGATATTTATGTCCCGTGGAATATCTTGAAATAAACGGTTCATTTTTGATATCCCAATAAAAATAATCCAGCGGGGATAAATCGGGGCTGCTTGCAGTTCAGCGCAACACCCCCAACATCAATTGATTGGGTATAATGTTTCATTTGCGAGTTTCTATTAAATACTATGATAAATTTGGACCATATCACGTTTTTCTGAATTGGAAAACACCATTTTTGATCCCGTAAAGTTTTCTTAACATTGAACTGTCATGCATTGACGATTGGTTGTGACTTTTCATCGCTAAAATCAATGCCGTTTTTTTAATAGCAGTTATTGCATTATATATTTAAAAAAAAATGATGAGAAACTTTAAATATTTGTCATTGAAACATTTCAAAATCAGAATTTGTGATTGCTCATAATTTTTAGGCTATCGAAAGATAACAAAAAATGAAATGAAAAATCCAGGTCCGTATTTAAAAAAATGAAGTTGATGATGTTTTCTAGAAGACGAAACGTCGGATTTCAAATTTGATAACGCTATCTTGTGGAGAAGAACAAGTGGCCATGATGAAGTGTTATTCATATCGATTGATTTCCTCAAATAACGCCAGAAAAAAATAAAAACGGTTTTGAGAAATTTCGATTTTTTTCAGATATCTCCGAAAGTATTCGGAATTTTCCAAGTTTCAGAACAACATTTTGTTAGGCATCAAATTGCGCAACTTTGCCATAATTTAACCAACCCTGTATCTCTTACGGTTTACAAGATTCCAATGATGAGGCTCGAATTCCAGCCACCCTGTACATTATGCGGAGAGGATTGAAAATTCTGTTGTTTCAGTTGATGAAATTGGCCAAGGGTATATTGGGCGAGAAATTGTTCATCCAGCTAATGAAGGCTACTTTTTATGGACATTTCGTGGCAGGCGAGGACCAATACAAGATCAGACCCAAGCTGGAGAGGCTGCGATCTTTCGGTGTTAAACCCATCCTCGATTACTCTGTTGAAGAGGACATTTCGCAAGAGGAGGCTGAAAAACGAGAACTTGAGTGAGTATACCCTATGATCGACAGCCATCAGGCTAATTCCATTATTTTCGTTTCCTGCCAAATGTATTGTATTGGACAATAGAAAATGGAGAATCTCAAATTTATCACTCTCAAAGTTTAATTTCAAAACTTGTTGAAATGCTGCAGCATTCCTTGAAAACAATATGAGTACTTGGACATTTCATAGAATACTTTCATCTTGTGATGATTGATTATACTTGTTGAGTCATTTCATCTGTTTCTGTCCCACTGATTAATGGACCCATTTATGTCATCTTTATACTCACCACCACAGATGAGATTTTTATAATTTTACTGTACATTTTTTAATTTTAATTTCGATCGTTTTTTTTTTCACCAAATTGTGACTGTATTTGCAGTGAATGAATCGAAAAATATATTTCTATTTCAGGTCTTCTGTTCCTGAAGGTGGCGATACTCAAATAGATGGTGCCCTCAAACAGTACCATGTTGAGAAAACATTCGCCGATAGACGATACAAAGTACAGTCGGCAAGGACGTACTTCTACTTGAACGAGGCTACCTGTGAACGCAATATGGAGACTTTTATAAGGTGCCTCGAGGCGATCGCAGGTAAGTGATTTTTTTTTTATGAAAGTTTTGACAATTTCCTTTGATGGTGTATGTCGCATGGAATTAAATATTATATTCATTGTCACACAAACTGTTGAACCCTGATCCAGATACACATTTCAACACAAATTATAAACGACTCCAAATTTCTTAGGTTTTGAAATACCCAGATGGTTTTATTTCCTTTCTTGCCTGTATTCACTCGAAAATCAGGATTTCTATGTCATGTTATTGTTGGTCTGTCAATTTTGGAATGGAATGGTCACATTATTTTATACAGACCTGGAAGTTTCCAATTAATGAACGAATCATTGAAAATCTACTATTAGAGCATATTCTTGATCAACCTATTGTAATGGAATTCGGCAATCAAGCCAAAGTATCGCAGAGCTAGTGAGATTAAAATATCCTCCTGTATTAGACATCCCTATAGCTCTCAACTGTTCAATAAATATCAAGAAAATAAAAGTATAGAATATCCTGGAAGAAATAAGATTGAGACAGATGACAGAAGAATTACAGTGCTTCAAAGCTTCTAGAATTATTGAAATATGATGTATTTATACAGGGCCAGCTAATGGCAGCAGTCAGTTGAATATGAAACTGCGCACGTCAATATATTTCATAATCTTCAAAATAAATAGGCCTTTGAGATTTGGCCTCGAGGCTCAAAGCAACACACCAGTGTTATCGCTCATAATCAAAATATGATATTTTGTTCTTCTCACCTATTGGTATTCTAGGTATGTATATATACAGCAAATGCAAGCATGACCTTAATGATTATGAGTTTCATTCATGAGTTTTCTGAATTCGTTGCAGAAACTATCTAAATTAACCTTTCAAATATGGGGTTTTAAATTTTAAATTGCTTTGTTTCTAGTTCACAAATTGGCAACAGCGCCTAGTAGGTTAGAAGAACAACAACTCACATTTGGCCACACTTTCATTATGTACACTTGATGTCAATGTATAATTCAGGAATAAAACTGATAATATAAAAAAAATAATCAGTCAAAACATGAATTTCAGTCCAACAAAAACACCAATCCATCCACAAGTCAAATATAAACATAACCTCCAAAGCTGACTAGCATATCTTTTGAGGAGCATGGAACAGAAATGAGCAGAATGGCACCTAACCACTGAACTCAAACAAGAAATGGAACGATAATGCAATTCAGCAGTTTTACGCTAAATTGAATTCGCGCATACCATGTGATCATATAGCAAAATTGAATGTGGATCATGCGCAGAAACCTTTTGCACAGGACCGGCACTACCAAAGATGACAAACTCAATAACACAGCTTTTTAAACAACAGATAATTTAACAAGAACACAAAAACACAATATGAATCCGAAAACAGCTTGCTTAAAATCGAAATGGACAAGATTCGTGAACAAAGAGCAATAAAATACAATGTGAACAAAACTTATAGGCTGACGAGTGGGCTGACGCCAACTCTTAGTTCTGTGGCTGAAATATATAATTTTAGACATACGTTCACATAACACATCAAAAACGTAGTCCATTCCGCAGAAATTTTTCGCCTGGATGTGACGTAGCTGGGAGTGAAACGTCACTTCCTCTCTGATTGATTTGTGATTTTTATCAGTGACAACATACAGTGTGATACAATGTCTCTGATTTTTATGAAGTAAAAACATAAATAATAATCTCATCAACATTTGAGAACTTTTCACCTTATTATTTTTGTCATCTCAGATCACTATTTCAGTTAGTAAATTCAGTATGAAAGAATATTTTATCTTTCTTTGATTCAGTGATTTCACTTTCAACAATATGAACACAAATTTGGTTGGGAATAGTAAGTAGGACATCACTTTCTTGAAGATCTGCAGGACAGTGTGATAGTTGATAGGATTATAATCATGTTACATGAACAGTCTACAGTACCTACTAAACATCAAGTTCTTTGACAAAGTACTACAGTGGTCAGAAAGTCGATATGCATTGGAATAAGGAGTAAATATAGTGAAGGCAGTTGCTGACTAGCATCAATAAAATTCAACTTCACTAATAGTATTACTTGTTTTCAGGGTATGAACAGATTAAAAAATGTTGGATGTAACTATAAAACGTTTATATATAGTATAATAGACTCATCTAAAATGTACTGTAAGAATTAATAAAAAATTCCAAAACAATATGAGAGGTAGGCCTCTATTTTTTTGAAGTTATTATAGGTAGCTATTTATTATGAATATGATGTGTTCAATCATTAATCTGAAAATACACAATATCAAAATTCTTTGCTGAATTCTAAGAATAAATTGGATGTCTTACAGTTTATATTTTTCCAGTTTTAGCTCTCTATTTATTAAAACAATGACCTATAATCATCAATGCTTACTTGAAAAATCGTTGAGGAACAGAGAAGTATCAGAAATTGTTATTCTACCTAAAGATAAGAACACAGTTTTGCTGATTTTAATAATATATTAATAAGACTCAATGAAATTTGTGATTGACAATTGTTTCAATGTATTCAGTTCTATTTCATTTCACTTGAATCAAATTCATGTAATGCTCATTAAATCCTCTTTTTGTCTGTATTTGTTCACCTCTCTATCTTCAAGAAATTGTTTCTTACATTTAAAAATGGACAAAAAGGAGTGACGATTTTTAAATCACAACTACTTATTTCTCTTTATTTGTGATGCCAGGCTGAACAAATTCTTTGTGTGAGATTTCTCCTCAATGGTGAACCTATAAAAATACCAATATTAGGATATTAGTTCACAAGAGTATATATTTCTTACTTGATTCATTTTCCGCTGTCTTCAGTTGTGGAATGTTGTGAACAAATACTATTTTCTGGGATCCAAAATGTAAGTAGCAGCCATGCAGAGAGGTATCTTTTAAATGGATTCATTCCCTTTTTGAATATTTATTGAGTCTTTTGGCTACGGAAATGCAAGAAACATGTATGCCTCAAACATTTTAATACCCATTGTAGAATCTGCATCCGTGTATAGCATTATACCTGCAATCAAATAGTTACATCCCTTGCTTACATATATGAAAATATTTTATGTAACTAGCATTTCGTATGGCATGTACCTACTTACGTTGCCTTCATTTTTGAGATTTTGTCTAATACTGGTTTGTGAAGCTATTGAAATTCAGATAATTCAATATTTTCACCAAAGAAATGTTAACCTCAAAATCGAAAAAATAAACAAAGCGCCGTCATTATTCGATCATGGAAAAATCCAAGACCAGAAGGTAGCCGGGTGACGTCATAAAACTGGCTAGTAGCTGGATATTTATTATTTATTGTTCTCAACCTATTGAATAATTTTCAATAATTTTAGTACCCCTCGATATTTACATGTAGATGAAATTCGGATGGTCAAGATGAATACATCTATTTTGAGATGACAATTACACAGTTCAAAGGATTGCTTTTTATATTATGCCAACATTGAACTATTTATAGAAACATTGACTCTGGAAACAAAAATAGATTTTTGTGTCATTGCAATTGGGTCATAAGTGCTTATAATTATTTAGGAAAATCTCATTTCATTTTATTTTTATTGTTCTACATAATATGCGAGCATACTTGAACATTTCCGGATTATTGATTTCAAATTCCATTTTAAATTCAGCCAATTTCAACATAGGTATGAATATCTCTAATAGCAATGAAGATATGTTCAAACAAATATTTTAGTGATTTTGAATAAATCTGTAGTAACTTACTCTGAGTTTATTAATCTTGATGATGACAATTAACAATCAGCATTCTTCAAAATCATTTACAAAAATAAAACTTGAAAATGTATATACTGAGTAATTTTTCTGATGGAAGACAGCTCTTCCTTTTCCTGAATTTAGGTGGATTCGATGAAATATTTTCTAGTTCCTATTGAAATTTTGCGGCTACACACATTTCACATGTCATGAACGCGACTGTTAATTGATACTATCTAAGTTTAGACGATGGAAAATACCAACGATAATGAATTTTTTTTAACCCTCAGGTGAGTAAAAAAAATTAAATCAAAAGAAACTGTGTCTCAATGTGAATTTTTTTCGGTAGAGATATCTGTACTCTTTACAAAAGCTATTCATTGTTGGTTTGTTTCATGAAAATAATATGTGATTAATAATAAAGTTATTATTGTGTGCATTTTGGAATGCAAACAGCTCTGAAATAAATAAAGAAACTTTACTTGGACTAACTCCAAAACTATATTCATAAGAAATGAGACAACCAAGGAATAAGTACTACTGGTTTTTTATTATTTATTAAAAGAGCCCTTCTTGGATTTCATCATCATCACCTTAACACTTGTCAAACACCACACAATTCCCAATTACCCATTCAAATCGCTCATTTCCATGTTGTTGTTTTATTGTATTGTATTCAGTTTAGCGAAGCACTAGTGATTTGCTATTTTATTTGTTATTGTTTTGTTTACTGGCAACATTGTCATTTGTCGTAATTCATGATGCCTGTGTTTTTTCTTTCCCTAGATTTTCAGAAGGCGTCTCCAGGTAAAGTAATTGGCAAGAGAAAATGTAGTAGTTGCACTCAGAATCGAACAATATGCTGATTACAAGTCTTCATAATACCTGTCTTGTCGGTAACAAATATTGAATATATCATTTGAAATATGAGATAAGTATAAACAAATTCCTTTGTCCGAATTCTCTTCCTAGACGAAATGTTACACTTTTGGCAGTGAATGGAGATCATCAGAAAATCCTCAGGCCTTATTTCAATGTTCCCCAGCCCTACTAACAATTTCATTGCATTAATTATATTATATAATTATATTCGGTGTACTTTATATACAAGAATATACCCTATTGAAATCTCATAAACCGTGTTATAGGTTGTGAGTTGATAAAAAAAACTAATGCGGTGGGGAGTCTGTTAATTTTTTTTTTTCAGTAAAATGTTGAATTCTTTTTTCCTCTACAGTCTTCTCACATCCTTTCTATTATGATTCATGGGATTTCTCAAGAGGGCAATGAATAAATGATATCGGACAAAGCCGATGGAAATAAAATCAAAGAAAGTAGGATATTTCCGTAGATGATAGATCTTAATTCATTCTTCATTTCTTCTAGCAAATCAACAATTTTGGCCCAATTGCAGACGTACTTCCTTCAAGTTCAGAATTCGTAACTTTGTCCGATGTCTTATATATGTTTCACTAGACCCTGTTAAATAATCATCCCCATTTGGTCCAGTAGAAAATGTAACATTTGGTACCACAAAACATAATCGTAGCAGGTATATCGAGAATGACAGGCTTTCTTGAAGTCGACTTCAACAACATTTAGTTTATCTCATTACTTGAGACTTTTTCGAGCCAGTAGATAGATTTTTTTTCAGCTTCTTCCTTTATTTTGCAAGACTAAAGTAGAATTGGAATCTTTGGGTTTGCTTGCTCATGTTATGTGTTGAATGTATAGTTCTGATAGAAATTGTTTTTAAATAAGTCTTCAGTAAAAATATGTATACTCAAATTATGTTATCAAGGAAGAGCAATGTCCATCCTTAAATCAGAACTATATGGTTCGTTACCCAGTCAACTATATACAGGGTGGTGCATCCAAGTGGAAACGTTAAGGTGGTGAGCGGTACGAGTATATTAAACAACCTAATACCAAATACCAACTTTGTGTTCTTCATTGAATGCGCCACTCATTTATATTAGATGATTGTCGATGATGATGAATAAATGCCTAATTTCTTTGTTCACAGGTTCCACATATGGGACAGGGATTACAGCAATCAAGCTCACTGCTCTGGGTAGGCCACAATTACTGGTAAGTTGAAATTTGACAAAACATCATTTTCATATTTCGATAATTATGTTCATTATGGTAAAGGGGTCGAGCTTAAATAACATTGTTTTTTAAAAATATTTCGTCAGTCACAAATATATTCTCAATTTCATTATCACCTCGAATGTCTGAGACAATAAAAATATTTTACATACACTCAACAATAATGATAAAATCAAAATTCCTGTTTGTATTATCTTCAAAAACTATCATATCAATTTTAGCCAGAAAATGAGGTTAACATGATTATCCAAAATAATAGATCTATTACAATTTTCTCAGCCCTATTTTTAGGATCGCAAATTGACTAAATTTTTCATCGAATGAAAGGTTCGCCTCTTCATAACATGTTGCTTCAGACACTGTTGGGTACGATAAATACAGGGTGTTTCCTAACTGCAGGGGGTGATTTGTTAGGTCATTTTAAGAAGAAAAGTTCTTATGAACATATTTCCGGAGTTGCTTCGTTTCTGAGATACAGGGCGTTGAAATCAAAGAAAAAAAAAACGGTAATTATAAAATATCATAAATATCCTAGAACCGATTTGGTGGTGAACAAATAACAACCAATACAGGAGACCAAAAATTTGTATTTTCAGTTGCTTAATTTATAAAAAAAATCATCAAAAAAGTCAGTGGCGTACTTTTTTTTACAATATTGTTGGCTGTGCTGTCCACTGAGACGCCACTGGCCCCAATAATTTCAATCTAAATAGGCCTCATTAGTTCAAATGAAAGTACCAAATTTCAACCAAGTTGGTTCCAGGATATTCATGATATTTTATAATTACCGTTTTCTTTAATTTCAACGACCTGTATCTCAGAAACGAAGCAACTCCGGACATTTATGTTAATAGGAACCTTTCTTCCTGAAATGACCTAACGAATCACCACCTGCAGTTAGGAACCGTAGTTGGGAAACACCCTGTATATGAAAAAATAGTGCCTTCTAAGGATCAACATCAAATTTATTAGGTGTGGATTTCCAACAATTTAATAATAATTCAGATGAACACCTCCAATAACATACAATTGACCACCCTTTCAGCTTCAATTGTCAGAAGTAATCATCAAGGCGAGACAGTACATGACAGAAATTGTAGGAGGCGAGGGTAACGTCCTCTCGCATCATCTCAAACACGAAGATCTCGAAGCAAAGTTCGATAAGATTCAAGATAAAGAATCGCTGCGAAAGTTCCTGAAGCAAGTCACATATGACAAACACGGGTGAGCCAAATGTTTATTTATTTGTTGAATTTATCAGTTGACAGTTGAGAATAAGAAGATACGAGTAGTAAATTGTTTTTTTCTACGACCACGTATGAAAACGTCAATAATCCACTGTTTTGTTATTTGTTGTTAGAAAGTTGTTCATATCACCATGGTATTGTTTATTTGAAAGAAAAAAAAGCACTAGTGTTGGTATGAAAATATCACAACGGTCGCCTGAATTGATATAAAAATAATTAGGTATATTGTGAAAGTACTCACTGTCAATATATAAGCGTTCTCAAATCAAATTCATATTATTTATTGAAATTTCTGTCCCGTTTTGAATTATACCGAGAATTCTTTATCTATTAATTTCAATGTGTCTGATACATAACCTCTGAATTCACTTTAAAACTGGAACCTATACTTTTTGCTGGAAGTATTTCGATGTTGATGACAGAGGGTTAGATCATTCAAAAGAGTACGGCCACAGTTTTATGCGCGGCTTGCTGCTTGCATCAGTTTAATATCACAGTATCACCAAAGAGAAGATTGTTTGGTATCACAGGCGTTTACAAAGAGTCAAGGACGCAATAACTCGAGTAACTCGTACGCTCTTGCGAACTACATACTTCTATGGTTCTGTATTCCTGGTTGCGTGATTACTGGCGCTAGCAGGTGAATGGTGTCAAGGTTGTTTATGTACGCTGGTGTCAATATCAATAAAATTTGTCCAAACTAAACTAACTCAATCGATCAGTAATTCACATAATAAGGAATTGTCGGCGAAGTATTCAAATATCTCCTTGAATATGAAAATAAACAGTACTTGTATATAATCAAAACCACTTGAAATTCTAGAGACCGCTCAAGTTACATTTTTGACAAGACCTCCCGCGAAATGAAAGTATTCGGAGTCGTAGGAAAAATAGTGTACAAAACTCGTTGGAATGTGCATTTCCTTCAATCGTTACGTTTCCGCACTCACCGCTACGCGGCTAGTGCTAAACAACGACTACTCGTGTGAAATATGTCACTTTCCACACTTGTTGTGTAATATACTATTCTTTTGTTCATTGGACACTAGAATGAATTCTGAATCGAGATGTGTTCGATTTCAGTGTACTCCACTTGTTCCCATGGTCTGGTATCATTGACGATAACCAAGAATTGAGCACCACCTTTAGGGTACCCGATCTGAAGTCGGGCAGGATGATAAGGCTCATCACGCAACTGTCTACAAAGGAGGAAGAAATGTTCAAGAATATGATCAGAAGGATGAACACCATTGTGAAAGTGAGAAACTCAACATTATTACTTTTTTTTTATATACTTTTTAACCCCAATCTGAGTGTTTGTGAATATGATGGACAAGCTAATGAACATACAGTGTCACACAAAGTTTGCGACATATGGAAGTTTTAAAGAAAATTTGACTTCACAGTTAGTTTGTGCTTGAGTAAAATACAGCATCTTTCCTGTTTTTCATGTGCTACTCTAAACCTGTCAAATTAGAATTTTTTTTTCGGAAATCCTCAAAAAATCAGTTTTTTCTGGAAATTTCGAAAAATGCCAGAAAAAAAGATGCTCAGTTTCCAATTTTATACATTTGTTCCAAATTTGGAAACTCTACTGTCACTTCGACTACTATACTAAGTGAAAATTTTATTTCGATTTGATCAGTACCTATTATTTTCATCTCGAGATGTTGCATTAGTCTTGTATTGTTTAAAAACACGAAATTTTATATCATCTCTAGTACAAATCGATAGAACAAAAGTCTTTTGAATAGTTATGAAACTGTAAGTCATTGTTTAGTTTACAGAAAAGTATGATATTTCAGGTTTTTTGTAACTGAAAATCTATTAAAAAAAAGAAATACGAGTGTAATAAGAATAAAGAGAAATTCGTTTATTCGACATATTAACGTCCATACATTGAAAATCCATATCAGTTTAACAATGAAATGAAAAAATTAGATGAACTTTGCAACAACAAAGACGAATTTCTGGAGATGCTTAAAAATGGAAAAAAGTCGAAGTGACAGGAGAAGTCCAAATTTGGAACAAATGTATAAAATTGGAAACTGAGCAACTTTTTTCTCTGGCATTTTTCGAAATTAAAAAAAAACTGATTATTTGAGGATTTTCGAAAAAAAATGTCAAAATTGACAGGTTAAGAGCACATGAAAAAAGGAAAGATGCTGTATTTTAATCATTTTTCAAGCACAAACTAACTGCGAAGTCAAATTTTCTTTGTACCTATTAATAAAAAAAAACTTCCATATATGTCGCGAACTTTATGTGTGACACTGGTATGTCGTCTGATGCTACTTTGTTTCAGTTGTTATTCTGTCTGCCTCATTATTGAGTTGAAGATTTTTCTTCTTTTTGATGTATTGGTTTTGTTGCTAATATGGAAAGAATAAGGTGACACAAACATCACTTGGTGTCTTCCGGTTGGAGATTCAATTTTGTGTTTGAACAAATGTTGTGATTCAACGTAATCTGTTTTCCCTTCACTTTTGCGTTGGGTATTTTCTTGAAGAAAAGGAATATCATCATTTTCATGCTTTAACAACCAATGGCGGCGGCTAAATGAAAAAAATTCGCCGCCTGGTGGATTATAGATTCGCAAGTACAAAAATTATCTCTGATATACTGTATGTCCTTGATTGTATTATTTCAAGATTTCGGACTATTTTCCCGAAAATAAGATACGAAAACGTCCCCCTTGCTCCTCGAAGGACAAGCCAAGCGTGTATTGAAAAAAAAAAAATTGTCATCAGGCCGCCCAAGAGATGGACGTGCGCATAATGGTCGATGCCGAACAGACGTACTTCCAGCCGGCGATCACTCGCATCACTCTCGAGTTTATGCGCAAATACAACAAGGAGAAGGCGATCGTCTTCAACACGTACCAGTGCTACTTGCGCAACGCCCTCACCGAAGTCTCCACCGATCTGGAGCAGGCCAAGAGGCAGAACTTTTACTTCGGTGCCAAGTTGGTGCGAGGCGCCTACCTCGAACAGGTCAGTGATGAATATCCGTATCACTTACTAGAACTTCAATTATTACTGGACAACACGAATATTCTCCCGAGTCGAAGACAAGGGCGAATTTTCACTTGTAATCTCCCTAACAGCAGAATTATTACAGATTTTTTTTTCAAGGTCACGAATGTTTTTGTTGTTGATAGAAAATTATGCCGAGTCGAAGACGAGAGAAATTTACTAACAACAAAAACATGAATGAAACCGAGAAAAAAATTATAGGGAGTTAATTCTGTTGATACGTGGGACATTCGGTAAGAAAATTTCATAAATTGTAGTTGCTGTTAATATGAAGACCTATTCTGCTTAGATACTGTGGATAGTAAATGATGTTTATTACTAATATTTCAGGAACATTCAAAACAGTAATCCGTTTTCAATCATAACATCTAATATCACATGTCTACCCAGATTTTATTCTGAATGACGTTTGTCAATAAATATAAGGCGCTTCATTTTTGACAGAAAAATTATCACTTATTAATTCCATCAATAGGAACTAACAAAATTATCGCATGTAATACAACGAGTGTATTGATGATTATTGAAACACAAATTCGTGTACTCGTGTAGTTTCCAAGCAACATGATTTGTTTCTCAAAATCGAAGGAATTTTCGATAATCATCAATAACACGAAATATGTTTGTTCAGATTATTTCATGAATAAAATCAAGCCATTCTGATGATTTCCTATTTATTGTTTAAATCAATATTAAACGTACAGACCGTACAGTTTATGGAATTAGTTATTTCAATTATGCATTGTAGTTCGACACAAGAAGATTCGTTATGCAACCAACAATACATTTATGCCATTGTATGATGTAGGCAAGATTACCTAAGCACTAGGCACTACTGAGCTAAATTGATTATGATTGTTGTCACAATTTGTGTGGTTAGATTACATTAGATTAATTCTTGCTGAAATTATCCACAATTAGTGGAAAATGAAGTGGATACATATCAATAGTGTGTGTTTATCATGGTTCAGTCAGATGGAAATTTGGTGTAGTGGCATTCATTTATTTACCAGGAAATCGGAAAATAATATGACAGGTTGCAACTAGTAAGTCGTTGTTTAATTAAAGTACCCTACTGCATACGAATCAGAAAGCGAAATACAGAAACGATAACACAGCATGTAGGTATCCAATAGCCAATCAGGAGCCGAAATACAAAATCGAAAACATGGTGTTATTGCTTATCAACACAATCATTTCAACCAATCAAAAACGTGTATTTTAGCATGAATGAAATAATCACGGTAATCGCCCGTTGCTAATTGGTTGAAAATAAATTTATGAAATTTTCTACAAAATATTCGCGTTGGAAAAAAATTACACTTTTTAATCGAAGCTAGAGTTATTCAAGTCTGAGTTGAAGAGATAGGAAAGGTTCGCCTTCGTTTCTCATTGGTGTAGATGCTAGGCAAGCATACAAGTGGTTAGTTGACCGTGCGGCTGTGTATAAACTTTGACGAGATTCACTGTTTAAGTCTAATTTCTATTATATTTACCGTGAGTTCCTTTATTCAAGATGTAAGTACAATAATTTCAATAATCGTAGGACACTAATTTGATTCCCATTAACACTTGACACATTTCATAGTCAGCCGCTACCGATTCACTATCCACTGAATCCGTATCGGCTATTTTGATATGTTATCGTAAATTGTGAATCATCAATTCAGTTCGTCATTATTCACCGATACCGTCGGTTTACATTGAAAAATCAATACAGAAAACTCTGAATCACTTAAGTAAAGTTGGTAGAAATATGTTCACACTGAGTGCGCACCAGTCTCACCAATGGAAAACGCAATTAGTATTTGAAGTTAGATAAATGTGAATGTCATTCAACCTATAAACGTCAATAAATTTCCAGTGTAATTCGCGATAGAAAATAACAATTACCGCTAATTGATGGTGACAACTCGAACTTTTCGAAATAGTATCGTTTTTGTTTTGTTTTCGTATTTGTGACTGCATAATATTTCACATCGATTTCACCAAAAGAATTCTCGAAAAACAGAACAGAGGTTAAATTTTTCTGTGGGTTATCTCCCAGAAAGTTATCCTACTTCGAGTGTTTGTACGAGTCACCGCTAGGTAGCGTACCGCTTATCAACTATCGCGAATACGCTCATTCCTCAAAGAAAGAGAGAGAAAATTCCGGAAATCGTTCTAGTTGCTATGGTAACGATACTGTTGAATATTATTTGTTAATGTTTTATTATACCCTGTAAATGTACAAGAAATAGGAAAAGTTGGCACAAGATTGAATAATGTCATGTCACGTCAATAAAGAAAAAGTCAATAAATAATAGAAGTCAAAAACTAAAATATTTATATTTAATCAAAGAAACAGAAAGACTGACTCTGTTACATTGGTCCTTCGAGATTCAAAAGACGAACTAGCTCTGCGGACAGCAGTTCAGCAGTTTCGGGAATTGAGATCCATTCGGACAATGGCACCAATCTCCAAGCGGCATATAAGGAACTGAAAATCGCATTAAATGAGCTGAACAAAGACAAACTTTCGTTGTTCCTGACATCAAGAAATATCAAGTGGCAATACATACCAGCAGCTAGTCCACATATGGGGGGAAGCTGGGAACGCCTGATCAAATCGGTGAAGAATGTATTGAGAGTAACTCTAAAAGAGAAAAGCCCTAGAGAAGAAGTTCTGCAAACGCTTTTGGTAGAGGCTGAAAATATGGTGAACAGCAGACCGCTAACATATGTATCATCGGATCATGCTGACCCAGAGAGTCTCACACCAAATCATTTTCTTCTGAGTTCCTCGGATGGTGCAGCACCACTACCAGGAAAATTCAATGAAAATCTGATACACTTGAGGAGACAATGGAAGGTATCACAGGCTTTAGCAGACATATTCTGGAAGAGATGGGTCAAAGAATATCTTCCAATAATGAACAAAATAAGCAAGTGGCATCAAAAAGTTCCGAATATTGGAGTAAATGATGTAGTCATCGTTATTGATGATACAACACCACGGAATAATTGGCCTTTAGGAATCATTCAACGAGTCTGTCTACACAGGAAAAGATGGGAAGGTCAGAGTAGTGGATGTCAAATTGAAAAACGGAACTTTTAGAAGACCGGTGACTAAAGTTTGTAAGTTACCTGGAGTAAGCAAGAATGAAGAGGAAGAACAAAATTCGAATGAATAAATGATGGAAGAAATTCTAAAAAAAATTTCGAATTTAGGGGGGAGAATGTTGAATATTATTTGTTAATGTTTTATTATACCCTGTAAATGTACAAGAAATAGGAAAAGTTGGCACAAGATTGAATAATGTCATGTCACGTCAATAAAGAAAAAGTCAATAAATAATAGAAGTCAAAAACTAAAAGATTTATATTTAATCAAAGAAACAGAAAGACTGACTCTGTTACAGATACAATATATCATAGATCTTATAACGCTAAGGTCCGTTTTTGTAAACGAGTATGAGCTCCAGTTAAGCTGAACTTGGTTTAGTTGCTAGAAAACCAGTGATCTTATTGGCTATTCCATAGCAACAAAAAGAGTTTCAGCTTAAACGGAGTTTATACTCGTTTATAAAAACGGCCCTCAATCCGGCGTCCTGTAGTAATTTTCTGGTCTAGAGGGGTCTGCAAGAAAGTAGGCACTACATGATCACGTGGTACAACACATTTGTATGGTCAAAATTTTAAAACGACTAATCAATGCCTTAGTACTTTCAACCCCCCCGGACCTAAAAAACAATAAATAACCTAGATGTCGGATCTAGCGTTGTAACATCTATGCAAAATATAGTCTTTTGATTGGTCGAAGAAGTTAGGTGTAAAATGTTCAATGGTCATCATTGAATGGCCACTGTTCGTTTTGTAGGAGCGCGCTCGGGCTGCGGCGATGGGCTACCCGGACCCGACCAACCCGGACTTTGAGGCCACCACCGATATGTACCATCAGACGTTGAGCGAGTGCCTGCGTCGCATCAAGGACTTTAAGAACAAAGGCGAGGACAAGAAGATCGCCATCATGGTTGCCTCGCACAACGAGGACACTGTCCGTTTCGCCATCGAGAAGATGAAGGAGTTTGGAATCGAACCCGCCGACAAGGTCATCTGCTTTGGCCAGTTGTTGGCCATGTGCGATTACATCACGTTTCCACTTGGTACGAACTGTGCGCTTTCTGATTATAAATCCAGACGATTGTTCGGCTTTGATTTGCCGGTTCTCATTCTAAATGTTGTCACTGCTGGATATACAAGTGCGGATCGAAAAAACCCTCAGACAGTTTGGTATACCGGCAGAGGAACCTTTCATGGACTTCGTTCCTTTAAATTTTGCCCGTTGCATCTCAAAAAATCTTGGTATCTCGCTAGCTCACAGTAGTTCAGGCAATCAAGTGTGATTCACAATAGTACTTTAAAAATCATCAATTGAAAATATACAACAGACTTTCACTGTGGTCCGAATTGCGCTAATTATTCTGAGCGTGTTATGAATAGGGAATTCTCCTTCGGACGATAATGAAGTAATCATTTTAAAAACGTCGCATTTCAAAAAAAATACATTTCAAGTGTTTAAAAAAAAAGAGTTGATATGGGGATTTAAAATTTAAAGCACCTTGTTCCTATTTCACTATTTGGCAACATCGACTGCAAATTTCATAAACAACAAAGGACAACAAATCCATTACGTTGATTAGATGAATAAAGATAGTCATATTTTGATCAGGTTAGAACACAGAACTTATATACTATCAATAAGTTTTGTGGGTTAGGTGCCATTCTGCTCATTTCTGTTCCATGCTCCTCAAAAGATATGCCAGATATACTACTCAGCTTTGGAGGTTATGTTTATATTTGACTTGTGGATGGATTGGTGTTTTTGTTGGACTGAAATTCATGTTTTGACTGATATCATCAGTTTGATTCCTGAATTATACGTTGACATCAAGTGTACATGATGAAAGTGTGGCCAAATGTGAGTTGTTGTTCTTCTAACCTACTAGGCGCTGTTGCCAATTTGTGAACTAGAAACAAAGCGATTTAAAATTTAAAACCCCATATTTGAAAAATTAATTTAGATACTTTCCGCAACGAAATCGATAAATTCATGAATGAAACTCATAATCAATAAGTTTATACTTGCATTTGCTGTAATAAACCAAATTGAAGAATATTCCCCATTGTCAATGCTGTTCCGAATCAGTTTCTACAGTTGGCACAGCCAAGCACAGCTTTGATTCGGACCACCTTCGAACGCGCTTAATATGAAATTGAATTCAACTGACAACTTGAATCTGACATTATTATAGAAGAACAAGCGTTGATGCGAACATTAACTTCATCATTGATGATGATAAAGATAGCGATACTGAAATATTCTTTTTCTATTTTGGTTGTATAATGAAGTCATTGTGCAACTCAAACGCGTGTCGAAATATCCTCTATTTCGATACGCATTTTTTATTAATCGGAGGTTGGTACAATCGAACTGTCAAATGAAAGTCAGTAGATTTAGGCCCAGTTTACTTCTGAGCGATTTGGATTTCGTGATATTAGAAGTGAAAAACTCAATGTTTTTATTGGTAAATTTCAATTCAGCCTGTAATTTTATTTAAATTGACCAATGAAAACAATAACAACACTGAATTTTTCACCACTGGTATTGCAATAATCAAAATCGCTCAACTGTAAACTGGGCTTTATACGCTTTTGTGCGTCAGATTTTAATTATTTCAATGTCATCATTGTTACCAATCGAAGATGTTTCTGTTATTTATCGATATCAAATCCATTTTTTTCTTCAAATCAAATCAAAATAGAAAAAATTGCATATGACACACGTTTTATAAGACACGTTGTCGCACTTGTTCACTTGGAGCACTCCTTGCTTAGCTCGTCGTACTCCAAACAACGCGTGCGACAAAATAGCGTCTTATAAAACTTGTATCATAATATACTATTATCGACTCTTCATCTAGTAACGATGAGGATGAAGAAGTTGATGCAGCCCTTTACTATAATGTACTTTTAAAGAAGATCGTTGGTTTTGAGCAAGGTTTGTATTCTACTAACCTTGGGTTATAAGAACTCGAATTGAGAGAGTTATTCCTTTATAGGAATAGGAATTCAAATCGCATTTCAGGTAGGTATGAAAATTTCTTTCACTCTTTTCACTCGATAAATACCACAAATGTGACCTCGAAACTGTGAGCACTCTGAGCGTGAGAAGTGATGTCATCCATGACGTCATAGTAAAACACAGTGCCATAATTGCGATGTTCTATAAGCGACATTCGGACCGTCAATAAGCGCGCTCAGAATGTCTTGGAGCACTTTAAGCGCAATTCGGACCACTGTGTTTGTATGTAGACTTTGAGGTTAGGTTTTCAGGATAATTTTTGCTAAACACCGAAAGTTAAGTGGCACAGCAACTGTTTGTGGCGTGTTCGATATTTTTGATTGGATAAGATGATGATATATATTTTTCGCATTAATTTTTCATGTTTATTGACATGGAACTTTGTTTCTGGAATGTTTCTTATTTCCACCGCATGGTGTCGTTAATTCCAAGTGTCTCTTAGTTACGTGGCTCACTGCGTTGAAATGGACGAGCAGAGATTGCATTGAGACAGGCACCGACAGGGTTGCCAGATGTGGCGCAATAGCGCAAAAACGGCGCATTGAAATCAAGAATGGCGCTGAAAAAATAGAATTGGCGCTTGGCGCTCAATTATGGCGCACTTGGATAATCCGATAACAAAATTGTGGCGCTTTTGACTTTGGATTGTTGCTGTTGACGTGAATTCAAGGTTTGATGGCCCGGATAGCCTGCATATTCCTAGATATTGAAAAATAAGAAGAATACTGTTCTGTGAGTTTTCACTCATAGATATTATTTCTTACGCTAGATTCGGTATCCAGGTTATTTGTTTTTTAGGTCCGCGGGGGTTGAAAGTACAAAGCCATTGATTGGTCGTTTCAGTTGTTGACCATACAAATGTGTTGTCCCACGTGACCATAGTGCCTAATTTCTTGCAGACCCCTCTTGACCTAAAAAAAATTACTACAGGATGCCGGATCTAGCGTAAGCAATAAGATCTATGCTTTCACTTATCATGTGTTTTGTTTGACTTTGTACAACATTTTGAGTTCGGTGACAATCAAGGTGACAATATCCTCGTCAAGAAATTATTGTAACTGATGAGGAAAATGGGAAAGTTTTATTTCAATAAATTAGTAATGTGAAGTTGAAATGATAATATGTGCCTGATGAGAGGCCAAATAATATTAGTTCATTAATTCTACATTTATTTTCAACTATTTGAATTTGGCGCCAAGTGGCGCTTTCTAGGAATTATTATGGCGCTCATCGAATATAACTATCTGGCAACCCTGGGCACCGACACTTCGAGTGGAGATCTCAGGGTCTCTACTAAGTTGACTACCCTGCACTGATGAGGGCCAATAAGCCCGAAACCGCTTTGTAGGTTGTTAAGCGTGCCTGTCTCGATGTGAACTTTGTCCATGTCTTAGAAAGAAATAATATTGGATAAGGCTATATCTGTAATATAATTTTATTTTTTGAATTTTTGCCGAGATTTTCGAGTGAAAATTGACTTGTAATAAAACGAATCGGTGACATTCACAGGGCAGTCCGGCTATTCGGCCTACAAATACATACCGTACGGACCGGTGAACGAGGTGTTGCCGTATCTGTCGAGGAGGGCACACGAAAATAAGGGCGTGCTCAAGAAGATTCAGAAGGAGAAGAGCCTACTTGCTAGGGAGATAATGAGGCGTATGATAACCGGCCAGATATGGTACACGCCCAAAGGGAATTACGTTCCAGTCTAAAAGTAAGGAACTGTTGTTGGTTTGCACCCAACAAATTAATATATACATGGCTTGACTGACATGAATTTATGACAAAAACGTCGGGTTAATAAAAAGTTTTCGGACAAAATTGAAATCTCATCCAACTATTGCCGAAATAAGGTTCTTTTTTCATAGCTGTCTGAAGATTGACGCTACTGCTGGAGTAACCAAACTCTTCAAAATTTATAATATCAACTAACATGTATTAGTAATAGAAACGATCAAGATTGTATGATTTCTGAATATTTTATTCTGTCAAATTTTTCTTACGGAATACAAAATTGAATTATTTTATTATTGAACAAAAACATTCATGGTTGCTTGGTGCTTCTTATAATACAACATAGTCTCTTGAAACCTAACAAAGATATATAATTTCTTTTTGAGGTCATCGGAACTACACCTTTTCCAGTTGTATTTCAGAAAGCATCAATTGTATTTCAGAATTGTGAGTTCGATAACAGAAAGCGTCAAATGTATTTCAGAAAAGTCAACTGAATTTCAGAATTCGTTATTTGAATTTCAGAATATATCATTTGTATACAAATGACGAATTCTGAAATTCAATTGACTATTCTGAAATACATTTGACGCTTTCTGATATTGAACTGACTATTCTGAATTACAATTGATTCTTTCTGATATTAAACTCGCTATTCTGAAATACAATTGATACTTTCTGAAATTCAACTCAATATTCTGAAATACAATTGATACTTTCAGAAATACTAGTGACTATTCTGAAATTCAATTGACTCTTTCTGAAATAAACTTGATGGTTTCTGAAATACAACTGGAAAAGGTGTAGAACCTTATTCTGTGGCAATATTTTAATCAACATTACCATATAACAAATGGTAAAAAAATTAAGATCTCTTTTTTGTGAACATTTCTCTTTTAACCCTGTGATTGAAGAATTCTTGTAGAAAAACAGGTATTCTATAATATCCGCAACTGTCCATCCACTCTAATTTCATGACAAATTCAGTCTCATGGCTATCATCTTCTTCAACACACCCGGCATTTTGCATTCTCTGTTATTTCCAAGCCCTGACTATCAGAGAACTTTTTTTTATACTTTCTATGGTATGGGTTAATATGCCCTTCAGCATGGTTAATAGTTGAATTTATGCTGTATGCTTATCTGTTGTGCCAGTGCTGCCAGTTTTTACTGAACCTGAAAACCAAATTGTGCGGAAACCAATACTTTTCGAGATATTCGCAAAATAAAGTCATTAATACCCTATTATTGAGCAACTCTTATTCAGTGATTCAACCTTTATCATCCTTCTTTGATTGTTGTTTGATGAACTAGATACCTTCCTTATTAACTATAAAGTAATATTTCATGAAAAACGGCATTATATTTATTAATTTAACCATTTATTTCAAAATTATTATCAAAGCTCATATTAACATCTTCGATGAGAAAAGATGACATTGGTGACAAACCTCAGCACAAATTTTCTCGTGGAGCATTCAGTATTTCTTTCTATCTCTACTTCGTGACGAAAAGAAGGACAAATATATATTGAATGAGAATTCCCTCGCGTGAACGGACGACCACTGGCAACATTGCCAGTGTTGACTCTGTTGACAGCTATCATGGCCGTTATTTAAAAAAAATAAATAAATATTAAATGTGATATCAAATTTTAGCAATCTTGTTTCGTTTTTTTTGATAACTGAATTATAATGAATATGGTATCTATTTTCCGCGAGCACTTACACCGAGTTTCGTGTACAACAGACAAGCCAGCGATGAGCAATTGAACAATAGCAAAAGATGGTTAATGAAGGTTTTATTTTGGGAATATCTCGAAAAGTATTGGTTTCCGCACAGATTCGTGATCAGAAGACCAAAATACGTAAATTAAGACCAAAATTTTGAAAAAATAAGACATCGCCACCAACGCCACCTAACGGAACAATTACCATATTTTATTTTCACTGTCTCGCATCCAGGAAGCGCCTCATAATGTATTTTTATTTATTCTGTTTTTTTTTCAGGTATTCCCTCAAAGAAAACTTCAGAAGTACATGCATTGACACGCTATCCCATTTTAGCCGGCGACTTACCTTTGTAGATAAGCAGTATAAAAGTCAAGTCTGTTTTATTACTATTTGTTAAGAATAAGCATCTGCGTGAATGGTTCATAGACAGCTGTTAACTTCTCGTTAGTCCCCGTGCACGAAAAAATTTTCCGTCTGTGATATGGTCTAATTTTCCGATTCTTACTGTACCCATGACCCAGCAGAGATACTCTCGATAAAAATGCACGGGTGATTTCATTTTCAACAAATTGTTTCCAGTTTTTGATTGGACAATGTTCAATAAGTATCGATATTGGTGAATCAAAAATTTCTTGGCAGTTGAGTTTTCAGTATTTTTTCTTGAGAAATAATGCCCGAGGTGCAGCAATTAATCAAAGGTAATTCGACATCTCTTGCTCAGGAGAAAGGATTTTGAAAGTGATTCTCATTTTTAATCTCATTGCCGGAAATATGAAACGATAAATTTCTGTTGATTATTCAGAAATTTAGAATCACAATAATGAATCATAATAATCACAATTCAATTAATTCGTTTGTTTTGTGCAAAGTTGTGCATGTGTATTATTTTTTGAAAGTATTATGTTAACTTATCTCTTATTTATTATCGTATTTTTATGTAACTTTGATACAAAACAATCGTTTTATTTTATTGAGAGGTCGGAACGATTCGCGCAGGATGAAAAGTTGCAACCTATAGATAAATAAATTAGTTTCATAAATTGTGTACAGATAGATGTGGATGAATGGTAATTATTGTGATGTAACTTATTGGGGTGAATTTCCTCCGATGTTCCTGTAGAATCTCAAGCACGGTATACAGAGTATTTCTTGGTCATCGAAGAACAAAATGAAAAATCCTGTATACTTAAACTCATGTCTTGATGGAAGTCTTTGGATGCCACCTTCGAGAGAATAGATGAGATTAAAAAACAATAACATCGTCGTATTTTTGATGGCATAGTATGTTATTGTTGCTTGAAACTGGACAAAATTCGGTTTTTATATACAATACTCGCATCAATATTTGTTATTAGTGTGAATATTTTTTGTTATAAATTATTAGATATCAGAGCTTCAGATAAATTTGGCTACAAACGATTATTTATGAGCATATCAGTAATATGACTTTCTTAAATACCCAATATAAATTGTTTGCTAGTTGTTGCAGTTACCGGGATCATCTTTGTACCCATTTGGAATGCTTGTGTAAACTTCATTCAATCATCTGCGTTAATTTGATTATGGAAAAATATTTCACAAACAGAAAGATTTCATGATATTTTTTTCTTATTACATTTCAAGTTCACATTTGTTATTTATTGAAAATGTTTCGTCTTGAAATGTTAGTAATCAATGAAGAATAATCATGGCATTGTAAAATATTTGTGATTTATTGTGATTGGTGATAATGCATGAAAATCAAATTACATCATTTGAGCGACAATCGTCGCATATTGAATTTTTATAACTCAAATGGTATACATAAATGGATAATAGGAAACCGTCTTGGGAAAATTAATGTTACACTCAATCTAAACTAGTAACGAAAAAGTTTCTGTAGCTACTGAATCGAATATTTTAATCGGGCCCGCGTACAAATATATTAATTGCTCCCCAAGCATAGCTTTTTGTATAGGTACATATATTGTTCACAATCACTTAATCAATGTTTTGCCTTCACATATGCATACCTACCTCTGATTCTTTGTTATGGCTTCATTAGCAACTGGCACAAATTAAATGGTCCGAATTTTCAAGCTGATATTCACATCAATACTCTCGAATCGACTTGTGTATTTTATGTACACGTTATACTCAGTCTAAGTTTTGATCTTGTATCGATGTATACAAAATATTTGTGCTGAGATTTGGATGAGGTTTGTAAGAGAATAAAAATCCCTGAAGAAGTTTGTTTTTATTTGGTATGCATTTTGCTATTATTGATTGTTTATTTCGTGTATTTTCTATTAGTAGTCCATAGAACTAGAAAACTGTTAATAAAATTGAAATTCTCGACAATAAGTTGGAAAATACAATCGATTCAGCAACAATTACCTTGTTTGTTATTCTCAGATTCCAAGCAAATATTCATTGATGTCTGTACCCATAGATCTTATTGCTTACGCTAGATCCGGCATCCTGTAGTAATTTTTGGTATGGTCAACAATAAAAACGACCAATCAATGGCTTAGTACCAGAGATAAGTTACTTTCAATCCCCCCGGACCAACAAAACAAATAACCTGGATACCGGATCTAGCGTAAGCAATAAGATCTATGTCTGTACCCAATGATCTAAGATCTTTTTTGTCTGTACCATACAATAATTCAATGTTTGTTGCCTAAAACCTGGTGCACCGAACTGATGATGAAAAAATATGCTCATCTTCTGTTTACACAATTTGGCACTTTTGAATGTTGTGTTGTGAGTTTAAACTTGCAAAGTTGAAACAACAAATAATTTTATGGAAAGAACGACATTTTTTTATGTGCTTTTTCATTGAATCATCTTTATTTCGCCATAAATAATAGAGTATTTTTGGGATTATTGAAGTTATAATATGTCTGATAGTTGTTTCATCAGGTCTTGTACCAGCATTTGTAATATTCCCTGGAATTCATTATTTTAGGTAAGTTCAAGTATTTCAAGGTCAAATATCAGGCCCGGCCTAAACATATTTTAAAATGAAGAATATAAGATTTTTTAACATTTCAGTTTTGAATCCAGAAAAAAGCAATGGAGATTTTGGGAATGCCAGAAGTGAATATATTATGCCCAGAAATAAGCAGTTCCAGGCATTTTGATAGTCTTGTACATGATGATCCCTAAAATTCTAACACTTTTCAAGTGCCCAAGTGCTGTGCTCAAATATATCTTGAGGATCAAAAGAGCACCAGAACATCCTCTCCATCAGATATCAATCCCCAAAAGAAAAAAATTAATGAGTATGTAACAACTAACCAAGGAAACAATAACTAACTATAGAGGTAATTGTAGTGTGAACTAATTTGATATGGAGTACTATTGTCAAGTAAAAGGAAGAGTATCAAGTACTTACTATTCATGCTATTCAAATCATGATACAAAAATATAACAATTGAGATAGAATAAGTAATTAGTATAGCTATATATTCTAGTTGAGAGGTTCAACTCAAAAGTACCTTCCTACTTTTATAAATATCTACATTTCACATCAGAAAATGATATGTAATGATGTATTCATTACACAGGATTGCTCTACTCCTGCTGGATTATCAAAATCAGTCAAACATGAGTTTATAAGAAACTAACTTTATTAATCCTGACATTCCTAGGGGAGTATCGGTTCATGATCCCTATCTCCTGAATATATATAGTTAGTATCTCAATAAATAAAACAACTGATATACAATCACATAATGCTTGTGTTTCATTACAGGCCATCAAAGTTCCACAGACAGTGTTGGATTGAAACACCTCCAATAAAAATTGGAGATTTATTGATGACATGTATTTATATTGGTATCATCTTTAATCATATTGCAAATAATATATTATGAGATGTTGCAGAAAATAACCCAATTTTCATCAATTTATCAGATCAAAAGAAAAGTAGGTACCTAATTAATCTGATGATCCATTGAAGGAATATAATTTATATTTTCATCAGTTGAAGTCCTGTACCTATACTTGATTGTTTTATTCAACTATCCTTGCAAGTAACTTTATTTCAAATATACTTCCATTTTTGTGAAAGTAGACATCAATGTTACATACTAAATAATCTGATTTTACATTGAATGTATAGTGAAAAACAATTATGTATCATTGAATGAATAAAAGTTATTGTATGGTACCTGGTGTCTGAATTACTGTATAAAAATCAACAATAGAATATTTGGAGTTCAGATTGCTATATGATTGTGATGCTAAATATATTTTGCATTCGTATGCTTATTTCAGATGGACTATACACCTTCAATGGTGAGATTTCAACTGGATGCGTGTTTTCATTCGAAGGTTTGTTTATTGGTCTGAAGTTTGTATTATATAGGCGCAATAGATTTTTTGACATTGGAATACGAATCAATTTTTAGCTAATATGTGTGTCAAAATATGATCATTCTAAAAATAATTCAAAAAGTTACTGCTTCCATGTTATTTCACAAATTTACATTGTTAATCATGTTTTTCATTCATAGCTGATGCTGTTGTTTTCTTATGATATCCTTTTGGTGAATGTTTTTTCCATACATATTCAGGAAATTTCTCATTCCATTAAATAATAACATGTGAATGAGCAAGTTAACACAAAGCCAATAAGAAAAAACAAAACTATGTACATCAGATTTAGGATTTCCTTTGAAGTTTAACATCTAACAGTAACTATACTAAATCAAAAAATAACAAATGTACAATTATTTAAAATACTCATTTTTGAATCAAACTTATTTTCGGATTCTTCAGTGGGGTGAGCTACAAATAATCTGAAACCGTCTCCGTAAACGCGTTATGCGCATGCCTTCCCACCACTCTTCCCACTGCTTAATTTTTCTCCTTGTACGCTGTCAACATTTTCTACTCAGTTTTTAAGTTCTGTTTTCTGTGGTCAAGTTTGATCAAGCATAGAAGAAAACAATGTCAAGATCCAATAACTTTGAAGTTATTTTGAATCTTTCCAATTATTACAATGATCACCGGCTCATCACAACTACGATTTTTGTTGGTGTAGAAATTGAAACAGTAGAAGACCTTCAACAAGAAATATCTCGTCTATTACATATTGAAAATTTCCATTTGTGTGTCAGAAAACAATTTCTACACCCTTCTGAGGACATCAGAATAATAGGAGAAGGTGAAATACTTTGGTGAGTATTCAAATACCAGATTATCATTCGATTTTTTGTTTATATTTTTTTTCCTTTATCAATCCCAAAAAACTAGTACAAGTTTATAAACAGACACTCTGCAGTAATCTACTTTACTGATACATTATAGTTAGATTCTTTATTTTCATAGACAAAATACATTTCAGCATCGTATAGAAATTGTCAAAAAAAAACTTACAACTAATATGCAATTAGGTGATACAACATTGAAAATACCTTGAAAAGAGCATCTGACAATAAATAAAAAAAAATAAAAAAAACAGCCCATACGAACTACAGAACGAAGAGATCATAAATTTACAAATTCACTCTGTTTAAAGTCATGAAGTCCGTTGTCGCATACATATGAGGCGCCGTTCGGGTCAAAAGTGTTTTTTCAAATTTATTCAAATTCGAGTCTAAGCATGGGGATTTCGATAACGGTAAGAGATAGAGGGTTGGTTAAAAATGGGGGCAAAGTAACGTATTTCAGAGGTTAATTATATGGATGAAAAAAATCTGACCTAGCTTCTTCAGTTCTGGAGTTATACAGGAATACCAACATAGTTTGTGACGTCACGACTTTTTCGGTCCATTAAAAAAATCGTGTTTTCAATACCAACCCATAAAAAAGGTACATGGATGATATATTGAACAAATTATCGAAAAGCTAGATTGTTCAGAAATGAAAGAAACATGATATATTTTGCGAAAAAACCTTGAACTCTTCGATTCAGTCGTTCTAACAATGCATTTCTTTAAACAAATCAGATAATAATAATGATTTCGAGTAAAAATATATAGTACTAAAATGATTGCTCTCACCAATTATTGGCATACAATATTATGAACATTTTTTTCAGAACAAAAAATGTTTGTTATCTTTTTATTCCGACTCGGAAATGTATCATTCTGTATCTAATAATAATAATAATTATTATTATTATTATTCAAAGGGGAGAAATTAAAAACTGAAAATGAAATCAGAGGCGTAAGCGACTAACCAAAAAAGAAAATTTACAAAGAAATTCAGAAAGAATCAAGAGATTTTTGACAAAATATTGAATTATTTTTTATATTTATTGTTCAGTTCTACAGGTTGGTACCAAATTCGTTCGAGTTTTTGAAAGTTTTCCCATTGAAAAAATAATTTTGAATGCCCGATGCTTTTGATATAGGAAGATGGTGCTTACGCCTACCTAGAAATCATAAATATGAAAGGGCGTAACCGACATAACCAAATAAATCGATTTTTACTGCGCTAGACCATAATTTCAATGACTTAATGTTCTTCACTGCATTCTAGGATAAAATGAAAAAACATTCAAGTCATTAATTCTTACCTTGTTGAGGATTTTATAAGATTGATTGACTTACCTGGTAAGGAAGATCAATCAAAATTTTTCGAGCTGTCTTCCGAAATAATTACACTCAGTAGTAGTCGTAAATCTTGATCTATTGATGGGATATTGAAATGAATAATCACCATCTCGCCACCTGTTATATCGGCCTATATGATTCACTTTGTTATTTGTAGTAATTCTTCAGAACATATATATTGGGTTTATAGGGAGGGTGGGATGTAATTATTTCCGAAGACAAGCTCGAAAAATTTCGATTGATCTTCCTTACCAGGTGAGTCAATCAATCTTATAATTTTTCTTCGCTTGTCTTTCTTCATAATTACACTCAGTAGATGTTTAAAGTAATCTTATATGATCTGAAAAGGTTTTTATTTTTCACTTGATCGTTACTGCTTTATAATACCTTGGCAACGGTTGCTATTAACAGACCCATAACGCCCGGGGCGTTATGGAGGGCATTATGAATCATAACGCCCGCTAAATGTTTTTTTCTGTAGTTCAATAAATTAATTACTCAGAAAAGTTTTATTTATAAATGTACATAAAAAAGGGACTAATTATTTTCTCTCAAATAGAAATTACAATTTTCAAATGTTCCTGAAAAATTAGTACCATAGAAGCTCACTTGTGCTCAGTTGCCGACCAGAACGCAGTAAATACTATGAGAAAAAAATTTATGAAGTAAACAACGTCGTTTAAGATAATTTTTTCGTGAAAAATAAAATCTTGTATGCACCACGAGCGTTACTAGATCCTAACGCCCATCGGGCAACATTCATCCCTCGGGCCAAAGGCCCTCGGGTGAATGTTACATAAATAGCTATTATTGTACAACATCTTCATATCGATTTTTTTTATAGTATCAACATATGAACAAGTAACATCATAGTTGTACATATTTTATTCAACTATTCAATATAATGAATCCAAATCATTATTATTCTCATAATAGATAATGGGTACAAAACAATTATTATTGTTATTATATACTGTTCTTGCTATTCATCTGAATATTCCCAAGGAGTTCATTATAAAATTCACCTTTTTTTCTAACACTAATGCCAGCAATCTGTTGAGAGATTAGACGATAGCATTATGATGTGGTGGATAGTATTTTTTTTTTGAAATATATCACGAATGATTTCGTATTTTCAACCGCTATCTTAGTTCTCTTACCAACCCTCAGAAGTTTTATTGAAAACTTGTACGAGTTAGGATAGCGGGGACCTCACCTATTATCGTTGATTGATGTATTGATTGATTATCATTAATTTGATTTGTTATACTACACTCAATACCAGTTGAGACTATAATATGAATTTCATACTAATTTTTCAGGGCCATTCCGATCAAACCTGATGACTGTACCGAATCTGGAGGTCAAAGAATTCCACCTGGAGAGCCTGGAATAAGTATGTACATGCATTTTGATCAATTAGTGTCTTAGTTCATATATTTTCTATATCACAGATAGGACATTGTACGAAAGCGCCCAGGGGTCAAACAAAAATAATAAAATTATTTTTTTTCAATATATTGAAAAATTATTGAATATTTTGGAAAAAAATCCAATATATTGGAAAAAAAATCCAATATATTCAACTTTTTTCCAAAATATTGGATTTTTTTCCAAAATATTCGATAATTTTTCAATATATTGGATATTTTTCCAATATATTCAACTTTTTTTCCAATATATTGGATTTTTTTCCAAAATATTCAAAATAAATTCAATATATTCACCTTTTTTCCAATATATTGGATTTTTTTCCTACAGGATGAATCATAAGTGAAAAGGTATAATATACTGGGTGATTTATAATGAATACTACATACTGAATACTAATACTGACATCTAAATATGACCATTGATCAAATATTAACTATAGTTAGTTAGTGATATTTAACAAGTTACAGAGTGAATAAGAAAGTTTTTTATTATTTTGGAATTTCCCATTCCTGTTAACTGATATTGTTGAAATTTTGTTAATTGGAGTTTTTCATGGTGGCGCATATCACCATGATGATACTGATGAGTTACTGATGGTGTGCTTCAATGATCAGTGAGACACTATATACAGGGTGGGGCAGCTTATACGACAGTTTATATGGAAAACCATGATGGAATATCACATTTTTTTCCAGTTAGCTAGATGGATTTTAATATGCACGATTCAAAATCATTTTGAACTGTACAGGGTGTTAAAAAAAAGGTACGCATCAAAGTTATATGTTGTTTAATACCCTGTATTTTATAGCATCTTCAGATTCTCATTGAAGGGCTTATTTCATCGACCTATCACACTTGTAGTCTAGTGGGAATGATTACAGAAATATAGCGTGTGAAAATCGTGATTTTAATAATTTAGGAACATTTTGTGTAAAAACTATTCACTATATTGCTCGAAACGGCGCACATGTCCTTATCTTAACTTTTGATTATATATCTACTGACATTTAATTGAATCAAAAACAGGATGAATCAGAATTCAGAACCATAATTCAGAATTCTGAATCACCCTCTGAATTTGTTTCAATTGAAAATCAATTGATAGATAATCAACATTTAAGATCAAAATAATTTAAAATCGTGCATATAAAAACCCTACATCTAGCTAACCGAAAAAAATCCGTGATATTCCATGGTTTTCTGTAGAAACTCTGTGTCATATGAGCTGCCCCATCCTGTATATAGGATGGATCAAATAACGGATCGTGCTTCTTCAGGTACCAACTCATGTTTTCGTATTATACCCAGTTAAAACAGTGGTAGAATCCTGACATCGAAATATGACCTGCAGAACTTCTCTCTATCAGATTTCCTTTTTTTTTTCATCGAACGGCGGAGTTGTGAAACTCATTAGCATATTCAGGTTCTTCCTGGTACCAATAAAATTCTGATGCCTATTTCCTCTCCTAAATCTTTTTACTGGCTTCCACGTGCAATCAAGTTATGAAAAAAATAAATGTCGATAGTTGAAATGTCACGTTCGTCTGTATATATGAATTACCAATTACCAAAATGTGATCAATATCAGTTAACAGGAATGTAATATTCCAAAATAATTAAAAAAACACTTTTTAATCACTCTGTAACTTGTTTACTGACACTTATTAACTACACTTGATATTTGACCTATAGTCATATTTGGATTGTTCATAATATATTATGAATCACCCAGTACATACTATTTCACTATATGATTCACCCTGTAGGAGAAGAAATTGAATATATTGGAAAAAAGTTGAATATTTTGGAAAAAAAAAATCCAATATTTTGGAAAAAAGTTATTGGATTTTTTCCAATATATTGAAAAAAAGTTGAATATATTGGATTTTTTTCCAATATATTGAAAAGAAGTTGAATATGTTGAAAAAATATCCAATATATTGGAAATTTATTGAATATTTTGGAAAAAAGTTGAATATATTGGATTTTTTTCCAATATATTCAATTTCTTCTCCTACAGGATGAATCATTCCCTAATAGCACAAATATATTCCCAAATTATTCCGGAAATGTCCCCTTGTGACAATAGAAATGTTCCGGGAATGTCGCATAAAGTCGCATAACATTCCGGGGACATTCCCGGTTTTTGCTTACTTCATAGTAGGTACTGACTTTTCCAAGAAGTGAAACATGATTGTTGAATAATTTATTTATTATTTTATAATTTGATTATGTCATGACCCTGTAGTGTAGTTGATGTTATGATGATGAAATGATAGAGACAGTTGTTGAGTTTTTGATAGAAAAAATATATTTGCTGTCTTCGAAAAAGAGATTTAATTTCTGATATTAAAAGACAGTTCAGCACAGAACTGAACAATGATGTTACTATTTGCAAATTTATTGATACATAATAATACTAATGATACAGATAATTCAGTGAAATTGGCATGAACTGTGTTGACATGAAACAATTTTCAGCTAGCCCTGGTGTTTCTCAACTTCAATCATATTCAAACCTCTGGATTATCTCTGAATGTAGATGATATATTCTTCAAAGTTCACTGAAAAACAAACACATATTTCAGGCTGAATTTAAGATTCAAAAATTTTTATACTCACTGTTCACAATAACTTGCTGTGGCTCCTCAAAGGTTGGAGGAAAGTTTGGTAAAACTTCGTTTGTCACACTCCTATGAGTCCGGACAAAATTTTTGGTGGAAATTACGTATTTTGACCTCCTGATCACGAATCTGAAGTCAAAACGCGGCGGTCTCAAGTATTTTCGGAGATATGGCCCCATTTTGTCTCAAAAATGCACCATTTGACATGTCAAATTTCTGCTATTAGGAATACACAAAATTCACCCTTCTTTGAACCAAAACACTATACACGCATATATTTACTTGTTTCCAACACTTCTCAGCAGAAAAAACGATTATTTTTCAAAAAATTCACCCTTCTTTGAAATGTAAACAAAACAACCTTTTTACACTGATTTTCTGGAAATTTGTATTTATGATGTTGGCAACGTGATTGTTTGGCTCATGGTAAGACGTTGCCAACATCTCAAATAAAAATAACCAGAAAATCAGTGAAAAAAGATGTTTTGTTTACGTTTTGAAGAAGGGCGAATTTTTGTGAAAATAACAGTTTTTTATGCAAAAAAGTGTTGGAAACAAGTGAATGTGAGCATGTGTGATGTTTTGGCTCAAAGAAGGATTAATTTTGTGTGTTTTTATTAGCAGAAATTTGAGATGTCAAATGGTACATTTTTGAGACAAAATGGGGCCGTATCTCCGAAAATACTTGAGACCGCCGCGTTTTGACTTCAGATTCGTGATCAGGAGGTCAAAATACGTAAGTTCCACCAAAAATTTTTTCCGAACTCATAGGAGTGTGATAAACGAAGTTTTACCGAAAGTTTATGTTCAACTGGATTCACTCTGCAACTTCGTTGCTAAAGGTACTCCATCTTTCACACATAGTTTTATCATGGATTTTCACTAAGGCTGGTTATTTTGCTCAATATTCCTCTCAGATTCAACTGAAAAACACATAAGAACAAAATAATATTTGAAACTTAGAACTTGCTTTCTAGGTACAACTCATAGAATTTGAGTCAATATCTGTTTAGCAGGAATTATAGGATAATACTTACAAGTTGAAGGCCACTCAGTCAGGTAAAAAGATTAGACAGGAACTTGTTCTTCTGCTTCAACAAGTTGGTTAATGGATCTGATCCACAAGAGTACCAGAACAGCTTCAAAATATACAGGAATATCATTGCTGAAATAATATATCACATGAGTGAATTGGATGATTTCTTCAATATATACCCACTTTTATTTCCAGCCATACCCGGTTTTGGTTGAGTTAGGCTGGAATGAAGTTCAATAAACCATCATAATTATTATAAAAAATCTGAAGTAAACAATGGTAATATATCGAGCAAATCTCACTGGATATAACAATAAAGAATGTGAATAGTGAAGATCATAATCGCTTGTCAGTTGTCACTTTGTCAGTCACTATTCAACTATTGTAGAAGTTGGCCAGTTTCCTATTCAGAACGTAATCCTTTCAACTGACGTCACCGCGTTGCCATCTTAGTGTTTATGCAAATAATATATAAATGATATAAAATGATGATTATAAAATCGGCAAAGATACTATGTTCGATTCGATATCAGCGGATTTTGTTTACACAACTCATCAAAATGTTGAAATTTGAATTTCGTTAAAAAACTGTTTCCATGTAACGAACTCAATATAAAAATATTCAATCGATTTATTGGGGAATAATCAACTTGACAATCTAGGACAAGAAAAATATGTTTCCGGAATGATTCTGGGTGTATGTTCAGGGAGCATGTGGAATGTTCCGTGCCGGGACATTGCGACTTATATGATACATTAATCGTACGTTCCGGGAACAATGTGTGCTATTAGGGTTGTGAAATCGGTGATATACGAGACATATACGAGATATCGGTTCGGGTTCGGGTCCAAAGGAAATTGAAAATTTCGGTTCCGGTTCGGGTTCGAGTCCAGAATTTAATTTCGGTTCCGGTTCGGTTCCGGTTCAGTTAAGGTTCTCAGAATATAATTTCTTTATTGTTTTATATATATATATACCTTATACCTTTGTCCATGTGTTCAAACCATTGAAATGAATATATATTCATATATTCAGTATATTCATTTCAATGGTTCAAACACAATATCTTTCTCTACTATAATATATATATACAGGGTGGCCCACCACATTCGCCTCGGTATTTCTACGAGAAAATCCTTTATTTAGTCAGAAATGACAACTAATCTAAAAAATACATACCTACATGGATTATACGTCAATATAATATAATTCGTCAATATAATAAAATTTGCATAATAAAATAAAATAAAAAAAAACATACATACATATTAAAACATATCACATGAACATTGAATGTAAAATTTGAAGATCACTTGTTTATCAAATGCTGTTTTAATTTCCCTTCAAAAACATTTATTGACGGAGAACCTTTTATATCACTGGGAAGATTATTAAATTCACTAACACCCTTCACAAATACTGAGTTATATGTTGAGTTTTTGGTGACTGCAGGAATTCTTAGGTTTTCTCTGTTTCTTGTATTATGATCATGAATTATTTGATGTCTATACAAAATTTGCTGTAGGTACAATGGCAGAACACCAATTTGTATCTTGAATATGAAGACAAGTGTTCGAAACAAGAGGTACTGTCTTATCGACAACCATTTCAATCTCCCTAGCATAGAGCTTTCAGAATCAAATCGTGAACAGCAGAGTATTATTCGCATTGCACGATTTTGTAATTTTTGTAGACGCTGTAATTCATTCTGATTCAATAGGTATAGAATAGTAGCACAATAATTGAAGTGAGGCAATATAAGTGTATTGTAAATTACTGTTTTTGATCATTTTGATAAGTGTTGTGAACACCTTCTCAAATAATTAATTTTGAATGAAATATTTTTGATTACAATATTGGCATGTTCTTTAAACTCTAATTTACAATCTATTATTACGCCTAAATATTTGAATTTATCTACTCTTTGCAGCGATACTCCACCAATAGATACATCCATTGGAGATTCAATGATTTTATTATATTCCCCTTTTTTACAAATTACCATCCATTTCGATTTTCCTATGTTTACTTTCAATGCATTTCCACGACAGTAACTATTAACTTCATCCAGAGTGCTATTAACTACATCAAAACAATGTGTACTCTTGCTACCTGAAAAATATATTAATGTGTCATCCGCAAACAAATGTATTGAGCATTCTTTCACTACACTTACTATGTCATTAATATATATCAGAAATAGTAAAGGCCCTAACACACTTCCTTGGGGTACTCCAATTTTGTTTTCTAGAACATCCGAAATTTCATTATTGAGTTTAACTTTCTGTTTTCTATTATCTAAGTAGTGTGACAGCCATTGTAAAGCACAATTAACAATTCCAATGGCTTCCAGCTTCTTCAATAGTCTACAGCGATCTATTGTTTCGAATGCCCGTTGCAAATCTAAAAATACTGCCACCGTAATCTTATTTTTTTCTAAAGACATTTTCCAGTCATTTAACACTAATTGTAATGCAGTTTCACAGTTATGCTTACTTCGATAACCTGACTGTATTGAAACGATGGTATTATTATTTTCTAAATATGCTATGAGTTGGATATATATAGTTTTCTCTAAAATTTTGCCAATTGCACTTATCATATTCAAGGGTCTTAATTGTGAGGCTTTATTAGAATTTGCTACTTTTGGTATTGGGACAATTGTTGCTATTTTCATTTCATTCGGAACACTGCTTCTTTCAATAGAGGTATTGACAATGTTTAATAATGGGTAACATACATTTTCAAAACATTCCTTCAGCAACTGAATTGATATTTCATCCGGACTATTTTTATTGGGCATCGACCATATGATTTCTTTCAATTCATTCACAGAAATCAATTGAAATGTATTCAATTGTACATCTAATATGTTTGGCCAGATTGGACTGCTATTTTGATACTGAGAAAACTGATCTGAAATGTTTTCTATACTTTTAACATAATAGTAATTTAGAGCATTTGGTATACTTGAATCATTTATTCCGATGAAACCATCGTCAAACTCAATATCTGAAATAATTTTGAAAACATTATCTTTGGGAATGAAAGACTTCAATGTTTTCCACATTTCCACCGAATTACCTCTATTAATATCTATCTTAATCTCAAAATATTGTTTCTTCTCCTGTCTTATCACACTAACTGCCTTATTTCTTGCTTCTTTATACTTTTGCCATCTCTCTGCAGTTTTATTTGAAATAAACTTTTTATACTCTTCATCTCTTGCCCTCGTGGCTATTCTTACTCTTTCGTTCCACCATTCTTGATAATGTGGTAAAATTTTAACTTGCTTTTTTGGTGCCACTTTGTTTATCGTTTCCAATATTTTACCTACAAAGTCATTATATTTGTCATCAATGTTATTTAGATAATAATTCCATGTAATATTTCTCAAGTTAATATTAATTTCATGATAGTCCATATCCCTTCCTCTTGTTTCAATAAATTTTGAGTCCTTTTTTTCCCTTGCAGCTTTCGGTAACCTTACAATTATATTTCTATGACCGCTAATCTTTGGAATATCATCAACTTGTGTATTCATATTTGTATTGGTCAGAATCAAATCAATTAATGTGCCTCCATTATTTGTTCTGTTTGTAATTTCTTTTACCACATTTACAAGTCCAATATCATTAAAATAATTTCTGAGTTTATTAGAGTATATTCCATTCCCTAACCAATCTATATTGAAATCTCCCACCAATAATATCTCCAACTTCCTATCAGATAGGTTTTCATCACACCAATTTTCAATAAATTCAAGAAATAAATTAACTTTGCTGCTTGGTGACCTATACAAACAAATTATTGAATAATTTTTAGCCTTAAATACAATATTTATTGATATAAGCCAATAAGTATTATCCATACATTCTCGTTTCACTTCTGTAACTATTAAGCATTGACTAGTATAAATGATTGCCCCTCCAGTGTGTCTACTATTACTATTTACTCTATATAAATTAAAACTCTGTAAAGCAATTTCACTATCGTAAATATCTGCAGTCACATGTGTTTCTGTTAGACATACAATTAATGGTTTTTTCTCAATTACATATTTTTTAATTTCTTCAAAATGTGCAGTCAGACTTTGAGAATTCAAATATAAGAGGAAACAACAGTTTCCTAGATCACCACCGTTTTTTGATTCATTTCTATTCCTAAAAAACGATTTGTACTTGCTGAATGATTGTCATTTGTATTACCTTTACCTTCTGAACTCTCATATATTTGTTTTTTAACACTTTGTCTTTCTTCATTATTTATAAATATCAAATTGCAACACTTTTTTCTTTGTATTTCTTTCTGTATAATTTCACTCATTTTGAAAATGAAATGAAGAGAGTTAGGGAAAAACTTTTAGCACAGTTATATGTGGGTCCATGAGGAGCATATTCCAAAATTATTTTGAAATATATAGGGTGATCCCCAAAAAAATTACATACCAAAGTTATATTTTTTCTTATGGAACACCCTATATTTTTTTATATTTTTAGATACTATAGTCAAAATAAGGGTGAGTTACTATTATATTTCCCATACTTTAAACTGACCGTTTCTGAGAAATTTTGAGAAATTTAAAAATACAGACCTTAATTTGAAAATTGTTTTCACCCTGTAACGTGTAACGAGCTGCTCGTGATTAAATGTACTGCTTAGCTCAAAGGTTAAAGTCAACTACTACATGAAATTTGTAATGCAATATTATACAGAGTGGCGAAAAAAATTGCCTCAAAATTTGGACACACATTTAATTAAATAACTTCTTGAAGTTGAATGGAACACCCCGTATTTAGTGGCGTAATTTGACGCAGAATTAGATTCCCTTCAAAACTATATTAGGGTTCCCTATACCTATCTCTTCTGCTTTTTACACAAAAGGCGTTTTTATATTTTACCTATGAGTAATTTTTTTATCTTAAAAATGAAACACACTGTATTGTAATGAAAATGTAATGTATGTAATGAAAAAAGCATTTTTGAAGTCATTTTATCGAAAAATTAAGAATCTTAGTTTATTATTTTAATAAATGCTCAAAATGGTGTCCATTATTCTCGATGCATAGGCGAACTCTTTCTTGAAATGAGTGCTGAACTCTGGATAACATATTTTGCGGTATGGAACGAAACGCATTTCTTATTCGTACTTTCATATCCTGAGGTGTCGTTGGTGGTGTCTCGTGAACAATACTTTTGATATATCCCCATAAAAAATAGTCGGGACTTGTAAGGTCCGGAGACCTGGCTGGCCAGTTCTGTGGACCTCCTCGTCCTATCCATCTATTTGGATATTGTCGATCTAATTCGTTTCTAACACGTCTATCAAAGTGTGCAGGAGCACCATCTAGCTGCATCCACATCCGTTGACGAATATTAATAGGTATACTTTCCAACGGCACAGGCAAATTATCCCTAATAAATCCGAGAAACATGACGCCGTTTAAGTGACCATCAAAAAAGTAAGGACCTACTACTTGCGTTCCAATTATTCCACCCCACACATTAACAGACCATCTGTGCTGGTGATCAAGGGTTTTAAAAATATTAGGGTTTTCGTCACTGTAATAGTGAAAGTTATGTCTGTCAACTAATCCGTTGTTATGAAAAGTTGACTCATCGGAAAAAAGCACATAATCAAAAAAACTTTCTTCATCACCAAACTTTTCTAAAGCCCATAAACAAAAATTCAGTCGTCGATCATAATCTTCTTCATAAAGCTGTTGATGTAGTTGAATGCGATAGGGGTGGAATTTGTACTTTTTAATTATTCTTTGGATACTCTGTCTGCTTATTCCAGTTGTTTCACATATTTTTCGCTGACTTGTGTGAGGGATAACATCACTAGATATTCATTTTCCTCATTTCCAGTAACCGGTTTTTGCTGTTCTTGCTTATTATAAGATACACTGCCTGTTCTTCTGAAAAGCTGCAACAACTTTTCCAATGAACGCTTGTTAGGATGACTCCTGTTAGGATACCTTTGGGCATATACTCTTGACGCTAATAAACAGTTTTCTTCACACTCACCGATTATCAAAATCATATCAATTCGTTCTTCCTGGGGATAAGTTCTCATTTTACAATATTTCAAAAAGACAATAATTTTAAACTAGTTAAAACAATGATAATGGTTTGATTAACAAGTTGTCACTGTCAAATACTTTTTGTTTCATAATAATAATTAATCATCTAGGCCAGAGCCTACTATTATTAAAAAAAATAGTACAATAGGTTTTATAGGTAATCGTAAATGTATGTTATTATTGACCCCATATTGTAATTTTGGTATTTATTTCAATATGAAGTCTAATTTGCTAAGAAACAAGCGAATTTAACATATTTCGCCTCAATAATTAAGACACGTGCATCTTCTTATTTTGAAGAATGCTTTAATATTTCAGAAATGGCAATAAATTTGAGTTTTTACATTTGCCTGCATTTTACTTTAGATACACCGTATTTTCAAAAATTTAAACTTCTGCTTCTAGCAAATCTACGTATTCCTTAATAAAAAGGTTTTTAAAACGCTTTTTAAGCTTTTAATTACAATACAGTGTGTTTCATTTTTAAGATAAAAAAATTACTCATAGGTAAAATATAAAAACGCCTTTTGTGTAAAAAGCAGAAGAGATAGGTATAGGGAACCCTAATATAGTTTTGAAGGGAATCTAATTCTGCGTCAAATTACGCCACTAAATACGGGGTGTTCCATTCAACTTCAAGAAGTTATTTAATTAAATGTGTGTCCAAATTTTGAGGCAATTTTTTTCGCCACTCTGTATAATATTGCATTACAAATTTCATGTAGTAGTTGACTTTAACCTTTGAGCTAAGCAGTACATTTAATCACGAGCAGCTCGTTACACGTTACAGGGTGAAAACAATTTTCAAATTAAGGTCTGTATTTTTAAATTTCTCAAAATTTCTCAGAAACGGTCAGTTTAAAGTATGGGAAATATAATAGTAACTCACCCTTATTTTGACTATAGTATCTAAAAATATAAAAAAATATAGGGTGTTCCATAAGAAAAAATATAACTTTGGTATGTAATTTTTTTGGGGATCACCCTATATATTTCAAAATAATTTTGGAATATGCTCCTCATGGACCCACATATAACTGTGCTAAAAGTTTTTCCCTAACTCTCTTCATTTCTCGTAGAAATACCGAGGCGAATGTGGTGGGCCACCCTGTATACACATATATTTATCTATATGTAGGAAAAAGGAATTGATCTACTACCATACCAAAGATTAGTGGTTAGACGTGGTTAGACTGAGACATAAAGAAACACAGAACTCAAAGAACGTTCTGTGGTTAGACAATGGTTACTCGTTTTCTCACGTGATTTTTGAAACGAAAAACAATTTTTTCACAGAACGAAAGTGTCAAATTTGCTAAGAGAACCGAAATTATCCGGAAACCGTTTTTATTTTTAGAGGTTCCGGTTCGGTACCATTAAATGATGAAAGCACAGATGAAAGTTCGAATATGGGTTCGGTTATGGTTCCGGTTCTCAAAATAATTTGGGTTCCGTTCCGGTTTTCGGTTCATAACGGTTCCGGTCCGGGTCCCTGGTTCACAGAGAGCAGTGGTAGAACGGTCGATGAGATCAGCTCTTCAATGAGAATCTGGAAATGCTATAAAATACAGGGTAATCTGAAGAAACAACTTTGATGTGTATCTTTTTTTCGTAACACCCTGTGCAGTTGAAAGTAATTTGAAATCGTGCATATAAAAACCCTACAACTAGCCAACCAAAAAAAAAACCGTGATATTCCATGGTTTTCCGTAGAAACTCCGTGTCGTATGAGCTGCTCCACCCTGTATATATGGTGGATCAAATAACGGATCGTGATTCTTCAGGTACCACCTCATGTTTTCGTATTACCTAGTTAAAATAGTGGTAGAATCATGACATCGATTATGGCGATTAGTGAAATATGACCTTCAGAACTTCTCTCTATCAGATTTCTTTTTTTTTTTCATCGAATGGCGCAGTTGTGCAACTCATCATCATATTGGGGTTCTTTCTGATACCTATATAATATCCAAATTTTCAATGAAAATCCCAATGCCTATTTCCTTTCCTAAATATATTTTTACTGGCTTCCACGTGCAATCAAGATATAAAAAAATGAGATGTCGATAGTTGAAAAGTCACCTCAAAAAACTCAATTCACCAAAATGTGATCAATATCAGTTAACATCAGGAATGTAATATACCAAAATAATAAAAAACACACTTTTCAATCACCCTGTAACTTGTTAACTGACTACACTATTACATAATATTTGATAGCAATAGTCATATTTAGATGCCAGGGTTCTACCACTGCTCTCTGTGTACAATTCATTATGAATCACCCAGTACATATACCATTTCACAATGATTTATCCTGTAGGAGAAGAAATTGAATATATCGGAAAAAAATCCAATATATTCAACTTTTTTCCAATATATTGGATATTTTTCCAAGATATTCAATAATTTTCCAATATATTGGATAATTTTTCAATATATTCAACTTTTTTCCAATATATTTGGATTTTTTTCCAAAATATTGGATTTTTTTTCCAATATATTGGATTTTTTTTCCAATATATTCAACTTTTTTCAATATATTGGATTTTTTTCCAAAATATTAAACTTTTTCCAATATATTGAAAAATAATAATTTTATTATTTTTGTTTGACCCCTAGGCGCTTTCGTAACATTGTATTTGGAATAGAAACAATATAAATGTAATTGTCCTATCTATATGTATAGTCATGTCAAATAGGATTATTGTCAAAAAATTTCTATGATTTTTGTAGTAAACCAGTCAAAAGTAAAGATAATTATACAGTCCACATAAACTTGGTCTACTAAGTAGAACAAGAAATCACAATAAAACTGTAGGTACTTATTACTTATACACGAGGGGTGGCTCACTATGGTAATATGGTGTACATCAAGTCAGTAATATATTGCCAAACAGTATTACCGGTATTACAGATATTATCAAGCATTACTCATAAAAGATAAGGATGCTAAATTACTGCAAAGAAAAATTACTAGTTCAGTAAATAAATTATCTGCCTGGTGTTCTGATAGATCCTTGTTTCTAAATACTACTAAAACTAACTACACAACCTTCCACACTTATCAGAATAAATATATCTCGCAATTCAATGTCAGTATAAATAATAATACTATTGAAACTATAGATGACGTTAAGTTTCTTGGAGTGTGTTTTGATTCTACATTATCATTTAAAACACACTGCAATAAATTATGTAAAACTTTGAATTCAAAATGTTATCAAATAAGAAACTTAAAGAGTGCATTATGCCTGAACCATCTCCTCAAATTTTATTATGCAGAAGTTCATTCAAGAATAACTTATGGTATTATTGTATGGGGAAACACTTCAGCCGCTCAAAATGTTTTCCTTTCTCAGAAGCGCATTTTAAGGTGTCTTGTTGGTTACCCACCAGATCAGTCATGTCGAAACCTCTTCAAGGAGCATAAAATTTTGACAGTCAGTGGAATATTTATTTTCGAAATACTGACGTATATTCATCAGAACCGGGATATTTACTTAAGAAATAGCGATACACATTCATACAATACAAGGAAAAAAGAAAATTATCATGTACCTTTCAAACATCTAGAAATATCCAAAAGATCTCCTAATACTTTTGGTGTCCATTTATACAACTTGCTTCCACAGGAGTTGAAAAATATGACGTCTCGGAAATTCAAACGTAACTTAAAGAAATTCCTAATAGATCTATGTCCTTATACCATACGAGAATTTATTGATTCTGGTTAAAATTTTATTCGTGAACTGTCCTCCTATATAGGCTTTTTATATTATATGTTTTTTTTGACCTGTCCTATAACTTATATGTTCCAAAGGATTAATAAAATGATTGATTGATTGATTAATATTCGGTAGTCTTTCATGTAATTGGTATTATCGGTAATATCTCCCAGCATTATGATAGTATCGGTAATATCGGCATTGTTTCGTAGAAATATAAGTAGTATTTGTATTATTTTCACTAATATTCATATTAGGTTAGTTATAAATCGGTATTATTT
The DNA here is from genome assembly GCA_029955515.1 of Chrysomela aeneicollis. Lineage (NCBI taxonomy): Eukaryota > Metazoa > Arthropoda > Insecta > Coleoptera > Chrysomelidae > Chrysomela > Chrysomela aeneicollis. The sequence goes on from JARUHQ010000010.1 coordinate 20,191,631, forward strand.
CAAGTATTTTCACAAATTATTTATACGATGAACCATATATCGTTTTCCACGAATATTCGGATAGACTAAAGGGCCAGCATAACTATTTCAGTTTGTATCAGTTCGTGTTGAGATTATTTTCGATGTGAATGAATGTTCAATTGACCCTTTGCAGAATAGAAAGTTATCATGGCGGATTTCGACATTTGACAGATTTAAGGAAAAATCTGGGAAAAAATTTGATAATTGACAGTTGACAAAATAAATGTTTCATGTCAAAATGTAAATAAAATGTGAACAAATCCAAATTCTAGAATAATATCCTCTTTCTTTGTACCTTTTAATGCTAAGAAATATCCGGAAATATCTATTGATATTCTGGAATTTGGATTCGTTTCCATTTCAATTCAATTTTGACATGAAACACTTATTTTCTCAACTGTCAATTGTCAAGTTTTTCCCCAGATTTTTCCCTAAATCTGTCAAATGTCAAAATCCGCCATGATAGCTTTCTATTCTGGGAAGGGTCAACTCATTATATCCAACTTCAAACCCGCGTTGAATTCAACAGTACCTGTAGAAAGAATAAAAAAGAGTATCGTGGGATTCGTGGGCGTACACTGTGGAGTGTGGAGTGGATGAAGGATTCAAGCTGCAAGAATTCATATCCACATGAATACAAGCATAGCTATTAAAATCCACCAATCAGAACTATCATATTTGCGCCTGCGTATTACGAAGGATTTGAGACAACAGACAAGCTAGCAAATTAATATTAATAAACAAGATGGACACAGAGTAAAATTCCAGCTTTGAAAGCTGGCGCCAAGGGTTCGATTCCCATCAGTCTTTTTTTTTAGTCAAAAGTTTCAAATATATCTGACCGGGCACCCAGTTGTTGGAGATCACATTTTTCAATCAAATTTTCCTTCCTCAAAGGTCCCGAAAAATAATGATCTAGTGATAGGTTAGTAGGTATATGTTCACGATAGCGCGTTCAAATTCGAATTTTTTCGTTCAACTTTCCCTTCCTCAAAAATCAACTGAAAATAATGATCTACTGATAGGTTAGCACGTTCAGGTCAGGTAAGTATTATTAGATGAATATAGCGCGATAGCGCGTTCAAATTTCCCTTTCTTATTCAATAAAATTTTCCTTCTTCAAAAATTTACTAATAGCAATGATCCCTTGCGTCAGTGATGTCAATAAAACTTCGTCAATACCGCCTTTATTGATACCAACCATTTCGAACCTACCGCCAAAACGTAAATGGTTGTTATTGGTGGATTTTAATAGGTATGCTTGTATTCATGTGGATTTGAATTCTTGCATTCAAGCGCTCTACAGCAGTGTCGCGTCGACTACGTCATGACCACAGAGAAGAGTTATTCTCATTTTGAAGTTTCCATTTCGTACTTAGTGACTATTTGATTTGCTTGATACATTTAATGAATATATTGGTATTGAGTGTGAAACAATAATTCATACATTCATTATAAATGAAATACATCTCAAGATAATTTCCAATAAGAAAATCAACTCATCAAAAAAATATACAAAGTTCTTCAAGTAACATTGGTTTATAGTTGGTATATTTTCCACTTCAATTTGATCTGGCTGGTGCCTATACACTCTCAAACCATTATAAATGAAGAATATCTATAAAATCATCACTCTTCGCGGATAAATCAGTTTTCCGTCAGCATGCCGCTGACGCGATCCCATTACTTTCGCCCCCACCAAAAATTGTGGCCAAAGTCAGTCGCCGTCCCAAAAATCATGAGACTGAGTCTCTAGTTTACATCTGTGTGTAGTTATAACCATTCTTGACTGAGACCCAAAACAACCCAAAACCCAAGGATGGTTCATTCAAGCCATTCTGTCGGACAAAAGGCGTGATGGCAAAATTATTAATTCTGAATAGACATAATCCATGCTTTGAAAATCACTAAATGTAATTTTACTGTGATGTACCTTTTTATAATCGATATTATTATTATTATTATATTGATGGTTATTGATGGCTTTAAATATTAGTAATTTTTGTGAAAATAATAGGTACATGAGATGATTTGGAGTTTACATTAAAAGATAAATACCTAATACCTACCTATCATAATATGAAAACAATTTCGAATTGTATATTTTAAAAATAGTGAAATTTCAATAAAGAATAATTATTCATTATGCATATAATGTTGTGTGCATATATTATATTCAATGCACAGCTGGTTATTGAAAGTTCATAATCGAATATCAAGCATCCATAGTTTGAAATGAAATTGACATACCCCACTTATTTTATCAATTTCGATTTTCTCATTAGCTGACTATTTTCTTCATATCTTCATTAGAATCTCTACTATAGATGATCTTCTTCTCTTAGCAATCCAGCTTGTTTCTTTTTTATTTGCAGGTTTTAATAGTTCATTCTCATTATATCTCGAAGTATACAAAATTCCTGCATCTGTTTACATGAAACACCATAAGATAATGAGAATGCTCCTCTGAATACTCCTTTTTCATAATACATAATCATAATTTCTCAAGTTTCGTTTCCATCTACCCTAGATCTCTTTCTTAAATTTGGTTGGACAAATCATAGCTGAGCTGATGTATGAGTATTCAGGATTCACAACATCTGCATATTCACAACCCATCCACCTTTTCAAAAAAGTATCCCAAACAAAATCAGTGCCTTTTGGAAATGTGTGTGGTAAATAATACTGGAATTCTCTTGGTTTTTATAACACCACCGCTATAGTTGTAACAAAAAATAGCACATCTTTTACCTTGCATAATGGTTATCAGATGTTATCTGAAATGACTTCATAAACACAACACACTTTATTTCAATGGAGGTGATGTATAATAAATAATATATTTACTATTATCCACACTACTTTAATCTTATTCTTACTGAGTATACATAAATTGTCTATATGTACAGACAATAACTGGTGAACTCTATTTTAAAAGACAGCCAAAATCCCGACAAAATCCACAGTAGGTATATGAAATCGAAATATAAACAAAGATTGAGGGCCGTCAGTGACGTCACAAACGCTTGCCTCGCGTTGTTCGATGTGCCAACATTGCGTCTTATGGCAATGAACCATCCTTCTCTAGTTTATACTTACCATCTTTGACTGAGACCTACCTCTGGCCATCCAGGTCCGCAGTTGAAGGACCTGAGGGAGGCTTCATCGTCGAAGGCGTCGTCGCTGGAGGCTTCATCGTCGAAGGCGTCGTCGCTGGAAGCTTCATCGTCGAAGGCGTCGTCGCTGGAGGCTTCATCGTCGAAGGCGTCGTCGCTGGAGGCTTCATCGTCGAAGGCGTCGTCGCTGGAGGCTTCATCGTCGAAGGCGTCGTCGCTGGAGGCTTCATCGTCGAAGGCGTCGTCGCTGGAGGCTTCATCGTCGAAGGCGTCGTCGCTGGAGGCTTCATCGTCGAAGGCGTCGTCGCTGGAGGCTTCATCGTCGAAGGCGTCGTCGCTGGAGGCTTCATCGTCGAAGGCGTCGTCGCTGGAGGATTCATCGTCGAAGGCGTCGTCGCTGGAGGATTCATCGTTCGTTAGCGACGAGTTTGTGACGCGCAGGAAGAAGCGCAACTGGACCACCAACCACCCAACGCCGTCATCGCCGCCATCGCAATCGCCGCCGCATTTTGACGAGCAAGATAGTATTTGCGAGGAGGTGATCGAGAGGGTGCCCTCGATGGAGAGTATGAAGCCGAAGGTAAGATCAAGTTATGCAATCTATTATTGATTATAATATTAGCTGTATTTCAAAACTTTAATCCCAATGAAAACTTTGAATCATATCAGCAATTTTTCTAAATAAAGTTCTGAATCCGTGATGACTTGATTCAGCATCTCATAAAGGGTGCATATTCAGTTTTCAATATGAATTCCGAGATACATTATTCTGTGATAATATGAGAAAATCATTCTCCTATTCTAAGAAATGACTGACAATGTATAAATTGACATAAAATTGGAAATTTATCTTATTTTTGACCAATCAGTGGAGCGTTTGAAATAATACAAATATAACATTCGTTGTGTAGTAGACGTCGACTTTGTTAGAAAAAAGGTGTAGAATTTGGATGAATGCCACCAGAAAATGAGAATCAAAGTTTCTTTCAATGTTACTATTTCAGATATTTAAAATTGGTCCATCTTATCGACCAGAACTATCTTCAAATATAGCAGGGATAGTAGAAGAATACAATATCGATGAAGATCAAATAGTTTTTGAAATAGTTGGTAAGTGAAAATGGGGAAAATAGGCATTGCAAATTGAAAATTATCCACGGAGGTACACACCCAATATTTTTTCCATTTTGTGGACCTAAAGAAATGTTACTTTTTATTTTAAATTCTAGAATGAGGCATCGAGATTAAATACAACATTTTTCCACAAGTATTTCCCTTCAATTCAATATATTCAATCGTTTTCGGTGCCTCATTTTCAGGGGGCATAGATCAATGCAAGGAGCCTGAAGGCGAATTCTCAAAGAAGCAAGATGAAGACAAAAACTCTAATTTCGAAAATAGACTGAGATTCAATTTTAAATTTTAAATTTTGTAAAAAAAATAATTTGTACCTTATTCCTCATGTGAAATCCCTAGCTGGATTACGCGACAGCAACCGCGTGAGAAACCACGCTTATCGAATTATTCATTCTAAACGAGTAGCAGACTGTATTTTCCACACGACTAGAATGTATGAATCAAAAACAATTAAGTACTCGCAATTAAATATGAACTTGATTGAAAATGGTTCTGACGGCGCCGCGATATTCATGCGGGTCGCGGGCATGCGGTGGTGTTGCAGAACACGACCGCCCGTCAAGCGGCATGCAAATGAACGAGTTGAGTCTCATTAAATATTTAGTATTTTCCATGCATATGTCAGTAGAAATCACTCCCTTCTAGTAAGCTTCGGCCAGTTCGTATGTAAATTTTATTATTATCTCTAACGTACTCCATCGCTTTACGTACGGTCGTGTTATTGTGGCACTACCGCTTCTTGGTATTCAAATTAGATTGACAGATTTGAAGTTCATGCCAAGAATTACCAAGTTGGTTAACTTTCAACATAACAATAATTGAGAATTAAGAAATGTTGTGGACAGAACGCGCAAAACGATTAGAATGCCATCATTTTTGTTGTTTTCAAACTTCTGGCAGGCATGGTAGTATCAATATTAATTGTTCCTTATGGTGATTTGGGTTTCAGGTTCAGGATTTTTTTTGGTTTTTTGTTCATTTGATTAATAATATCACTTTTAACACTTTCAAATGACATTGAGCTTTCGATCATGAAACATTCAACATCTCTGATTCTCAATTATTAATTGTATCGTATTTGAACACCTTGATAATAGTTTAGTTGATTCGTTGACTATACCCTAACAGAAGATTTCCTAGTGAGAAGACATTTGTTAACTTTTATAAACGTTTACGAAATACTGGTTCATTGAAACAAAAACCCAGGTTTATTCAAGGAAATGAAAAACTTTTTCTACCCCACAATATATCATTTTTGCTATAACAACTCCCAAACTTTGAATAAAAAGAAATGTCAATGTCAAACAATACAAATAAATTTGTTTTATTATTCATGGCTATACTTTGATATAAGCCAATCGCAGCATTGTCGTGTGGCGTTTTACAGCTGCCTTAGATCTGTACGAAAAATCTATATTTTCCGAAAACCGACAAAGATAACCTCAATAATGTTTGTATATTTGGAATCAGAAAAATGAGTTCTACCGATTGGGTAAATGAAATACAGGGTGTCTAATTAAAAAAAATCCAGTTGTAATGCTCATTTGCATTCCCTAGTACTGAATTCTGAATGCCCATAAAAAATGCTACATATTTGTCCATTTGAACGTTTTAGTAGGACCAATATTAACTGAGATAGCTATTGGGCAAAATATAAACAATCACCCTGTACATTCGTATATTATAATCAAGGATTCAACTGACAATTTTTTTCCTATGCAAAAAGCGATTACTTGAACCTACGTCAGTCGCATCAAGTAAACTTTTTATCCTGATGACCAAACCTTATTTAATTTCAACTAAGAATGGGATGGTTAACTAATGACCTGCCATTTGAAGATTCAATTTTGTTGTCAGTGTATTTTCTGTCAAAGTAAATTTAGCCAGACTTAATTGAACCAAGACACTTGTAAGGCCGGGAACATTCAAACAACTTGAGGACCATCTCAGACCAAGTTTTCTTTATTAATAATCATCCAAATCATTTTCATAGTCCACATCACTTCGGTATTATTCCACCATAAAATTGCTTACATTGTATTAATCGATGTAGGTACAATAATTCAATTGCCAAATATTAAACATATCAAATAACTGAATCATCATCTTTAATGAGGTTGGTGAAATAGTTTTAGCAATAATAAAATGTTTTGATTATTATGAAAATAATTGATTTGATGAACCCGAGAATGAACCTAAACTGTTACACCTCCCTTTCGCAGAAAAATGGCCTTCACTTTATGGCCAATTGTGAAGGTCATTTTCCACTATTATTGATGCTGAAACAGTTAGAAAATACTTGACTGTTATTTTATCAGTAACATATATAAAAATACAAAATACACCATACAATATAATATTTCAGTATGTAAATGATTTCAAAAAAATTTATAAATCACCCTGAAATCAAACATCGTATAATTGCAACATGACAGAGAAGTTACAAAACAAATAATATACTAATAAGTACACACAATCCAATGCACATGAATGATTACTAGGACTATTGGTGACAATATTACTAGAACTATTGGTGACAGTATTACTAGAACTATTGGTGACAGTATTACTAAACTATTGGTGACAGTATTACTAGAACTATTGGTGACAATATTACTAAAACTATTGGTGACAGTATTACTAGAACTATTGGTGACAATATTACTAAAACTATTGGTGACAGGCCTGTCAAACTTATGATCTAAATTAACAATTTACATATTTTTTCACTCTATTTTTATGCAACGTGATATGTTTGCCTTTACTGTTTTTTATCGTACAGTTTGAGTTCTCAATGCCAACTACCTCAAAAGGACCATCGTACCAGGAGTCAAATTTTGTGCGGTTTTCGTTTGTCGTGATAACCAGATCTCCAATTTTCAGATCAATTTCGGTTGCATTCGTATCATAACAAGCTTTACGATTTATTTTAGCTTTCAGAAGAGTTTGTTTTGCTTTGTTATGTGCCAATTGCAGTCGATATCGAACTTCTTAATCATACGCGTCTATATTATAAATAGGATCTACGCGAGAATCAGTAAAATTTGCTAGATTCACTTGCTTAGCATAAACGAGTTCGTAAGGAGTGTAATTATGATAAATACTTGGGGTGGTATTGTAACAAAATGCGTAAAATCGAGTCCAGCTGTCCCAATCAGTTTGAGATTCATTAATGTACATGCGTATGTATTCGTTAAGGACCCTATGATTTCTTTCGCAACCCCCAATAGTCTGGCTGTGATACGCCGTAGATACTTTATGCTCAGCTCCAAATAACTTCGAGATGTTATCAAAAATTTGATTTTTATATTCCAAACCCATGTCCGTTCTAACTTCTTTGGGTGGACCATAAAATAGAATAAAATTATCAACAATGGCCTTTGCGACAGTTGATGCCTCTTTATTCGGTATTGGTATGATAGTAACATATTTAGACAACTCGCATTGTATAGTTACCGCATATACGTTACCTATGTCAGTTCTTTGAAACGGACCTATTGTATCTATGCATATTATATCGAAGGCACTCTGAGGAGTTGGTGTAATAACAAGTGGTTCAAAATGTTTAATTTTTCCTTTGTTGACTTGACATTCGTGGCAGTTTTTGATAAAGTTGGCTACATCACGCGACATATTTTTCCATGTATAAGTAGATTTTAACTTCTTAAGTAGTCGTTTTTGACCACAGTGTCCTCCTAAGATTGGGTCTCTATGAAATTTTTCTACAAGCTTTAACTTTTCTTCCTTATTGGTTATAAGCTTACTTGGTTTAAATAATGAAATAATTACATTTTTCAAATGAATTTCTCCTAAGTATTTGAATTCATTAATGGTGCACCTTTTAAATATTTCATCTCCTAGGCTCAATTCAACTTTTTTAATCTTACTATCACCAGCCATTTTATTCAGCTGCGACATCACTTGCTCTAACGCAATGGTGTCTTTAGTGATTGGAATTCCATTTTCAAAAATAGTTCTATTTTTATTCCTAACGGTTATCCTAAGATAAGTAGGTTTGAGCTCAAATTTTAAACTTGGAAGTTCAAATACTTCTGTGTTATCTAAGGTTTCATAAACTTTTGGTTGACTAATCTGGGATTTTTCTTTTGGAACTTTATCTGTGCAGTTTTGTATTGATTTTGACTTAGAACGTGTCGTAATAAAAATATCATGTGTGTTATAAGACATTTCCTTCAAGGTATCTACACTAATCCATCGGCTGTTACGTTATATTTACCTTTGATGTATTGAATTTCAAAATCATATTCTTCCAAGTCAAGTCTCATTCTAGTCAGTTTCGACGATGGATCTTTCATTGCGAATAGAAAAGCAAGTGGTCTATGATCAGTTTTAATCAAAAATTTTTGACCATAAAGATAACAACGAAAGAATTTAATTGCCCAATGGACCGCTGTCAGTTCTTTGAGAATTGTTGGTTTATGCGATTCGCCTTTTGTAAATGTACGAGAAGCGTACGCAATTGGTAAGTCTTTTCCATCAAAATTTTGGGAAAGTACTGCTCCACACGCTTTGTCAGAAGCTTCAGTGGTAACAATAAATTGCTGCGAGAAATCCGGGTATTGCAAAATTTGTGGGCTAATTAACGCATTTTTCAACGAAATAAACGCACTTTGACATTCTGCTGACCAAACAAACTTAACTTTTTTCCTAGAGAGCTTATTTAATGGTTGTGCTATTAATGCAAAATTTGGAATAAACCTACGGTAATAATTACAGAATGCAACAAATCGTTTAACTTCGTCAGCAGTTCTTGGAACGAGATATCTATGAATAACATCGTATTTAGCGTCATCTGGTAAAATGCCTTTGTCGGTGATTTTGTGTCCTAGATACGTTACTTCTTTCCTAAAAAATTGACATTTTTCCGGGTTTAATTTTAGGTTAAATTTTTTACAAGTTTGAAATACACTTTTTAGATTACTTAAATGATGTTTTTCCGAGCAACCAATTACTATGAGGTCGTCCATATACAGAAAAGCTTTTTCAGGTGTTATGCCAGCAAAGGCAATCGACATCATTCTCTGGAAGCTATTTGGACTTACCGAAAGCCCAAATGGCAACCTTTTGAATCTAAAGGAACCAGAGTCCACGCTGAAAGATGTCACGTCACGTGACTCTTCATCCAAAGGAATTTGGTGAAATCCTGATATTAAATCAATAACTGAAAACCACTTAGCTCTACCTAACTGATCCAGAATGTCGTCTATTCTTGGAAGAGGAAATTTGTCCGCAATAAGCTTATTTTTATTTATACATCTGAAGTCAATACAAAGTCTCCACGCTTTTTGTCCATTAACTGATTTTTTGGGAACTAATAGAACTGGGCTATTATATTCCGATGTTGATGGTTCTATTATGTCATTATCTAACATTTTTTCTATTTGTCGATTTATTTCATCTTTTTGTAGCTTGGGAGTTCGATAGTTCTTAATATAAACCGGTTGTTTATCCAAAAGTTTGAGTTTTTGTTTATAAAAATTGTTAACTGTAATTTTGTCTGTTTTTAACGCGAAAATCTCAGAAAATTCTAAACAAAGACTGAGAACATCGTTTTTTAAATATTCGGGTACATTCAGATTCAATTGTTTCAACAAATTAGAACATCGATCGGTCGTTTCCGGTTCTATATTATAAATATTAAATTCATCAAGGTTAGCGGTTTTGAGTTTAAGATTTTTAATAGAAACCGTTTCACTTGTAGTGTTGATTATTTTAACGATTGGATTATCTTTAGAAACTATTGATCTAGCAACGAAAATTCCGTCTTTTATTTCTCCATTCATCACTAGAGCATCTTGTGAGAGTGATTTTAAGCTGTTTATTTGTCGGAATATTTCACACCGGGGAGGTATAATTATAATTTCGTCCTGAGGGCTATTATAAATTGGAATGCAGATTTTTTCACGGCCTATTGTAAGCGTCATAGTCCAATTTGAATAATCCAATAGACATTTATATTTGGAAATAAAATCTCTGCCAAGAATACCGTCGGAAGGGATAGGAAATTCATGACTCACTACATGAAAAGTATGATTTAGTGTATGCCCCTCAATATGAATATCAGTTTCTGTAGTACCTAAAGTGTCTTGAATACCTTCAGTAACACCTTTGATCTTGCAACAATTTGAGGTAGTAACTGTCTGATGTGCATGAATTTTTGTTCTTTTAAAAACCGAAATATCAGCCCCTGTATCTATTAGTAGTGTAATGTTTGTGTCAGTCATTCCGCAAGAAACAATTATGTAATTCGAAAAAGATAAATCCATTTTGAAAATTCTTAAATTTCCCCCAACCGTTCCTGTTGGGGGACCGGTGGGTTTCCCGACTCATATTCCGCGTCATATTGTCTTATATTAACACCCGAGTTACCCGAGAAGTGACCCCGTTGATTTCCTCTGTAATTACCGCGCCTATGATACCCGGCGTCCTCGCGTGTTGAAGTTATTGTCATTATTAGCCTGACTGTTATTTTGATTTTGACTTCTGTTATGATTGAAATAGGTGTTACTAGGTCTTCCACGATTGTTGTATCTATTGAATCTATTACAATTTCTGCTACCTCTATTATTGTCACCTCTATAATAAAAAATATTCGTATTGCCAACATTACTAGGATTTATATTGACAAATTTGTTAACAGCTTCCTGCACTGTACCAAATGACCCAGCTTTGACTTAAAGCCTTCACGACAGTTTCAGTTGTATAAAGATTAGCAGTATCTATTGGCACACCCTCGCTAATATAAGCCCTTTTTAGCTTTTCAGCTAGAGTCGTAATTTCTGATGAATATGTAACTGAGTCCTTGTTATTTTGTTTGAGATTTTGTAATTTGGCTGTTAATACTCTAGAATTATCTCCTTTTATGCCATTTTTCAAACATGTACTTATACCGTCAATCGAATCTTCGTTCGTTATTAAATCTCTAGCCTTTCCTGATAATCGCGTTTTAATAAATGCTACAGCATTTCGCTCATGTCCTTCCGAATTATTTTTTAATAATTCAATCGCATCTAAAAATGATCTCAATTTATCTGGAGAACCGTCAAAATCTTGTGGCACTATTTTACTTGCAAAATTGAAAAATTCTACAGCAGTCAGCGGCATTTTTTCGGAATCGTCTTTAACTTCTTCTATCTTAGCTTCAACGACAAAGTCCTCGTCTAGAACTAAAGGGTCAATCTGTTCCGTACATGATATAGGAACCTTGAAATTAACATCAATAATGAGGAATGCTCTGACTACTTTGTCTCTGATATACCAAAAAATTTGACGACTTATAGTCTTTTGAGCATCGTCGAGAGAGTTCCAATATACTTGGAGTATATTTGTGAATTCATTAAAAAGTTTGACCAAATTATGACGAATTTCGTGACGCACTGACTCACCCTTAGGTACTTGGTTTTTAATTACTCTTTTTGATTGATTAATCACGTCTTGTTTTATTTTGTTCAATTTTAAGTTAATTCGATTCCAAATTGGCATTAAAAACTGACAAAAAGTAGATTAGAATTTAACTAAAATGAAGTTAAAATAAAAATACTCCATAAACCCCTGACATTTGAAACAAACTACACCCGATATATAGGGTGAAATTGACGTCAACATCCCTTTCACAATACTGGTCATAGTCATATATACTGGTACAATTGTAAAATATTAATTTTTCAACTGTCACAGGAGAAAACAAAAATATACGCCCATACAATAGATACAAATTGATTGTTACCTTAGTTCTTTGTCTTCGCGCACATCACATCACAACACAGGCACTCGGTTATTTCCTAAACGGCTCCAACGCTGGTCATGGAAACGGCATGATTTCTTTGCCAACGCTTTTTCAAACTTTTCCTGTATATTTTGAAGGATTTAAGCAGGAACAACAGCAACAAAACAACCACTATGATGTACAGCATCACTTTTACGTCTTTAGAGACATGAACTTCTTCCTGCTGCACTATGAAGTTAGAGTTGACTACTCCATTTTCCGTTAGATCTTGATGTTGTGATTTTGAATTACCCATTTTTCAAAATCTCGTAGAATCTCCAATAATTGTCCTTATACTATCAGGTATTATATACCTAGCACTCCACTAGTGCTCCTCTACGTTCCTGGAATTGGTCAATTCCAAGGCAGGATCGCCATGTAAGGCCGGGAACATTCAAACAACTTGAGGACCATCTCAGACCAAGTTTTCTTTATTAATAATCATCCAAATCATTTTCATAGTCCACATCACTTCGGTATTATTCCACCATAAAATTGCTTACATTGTATTAATCGATGTAGGTACAATAATTCAATTGCCAAATATTAAACATATCAAATAACTGAATCATCATCTTTAATGAGGTTGGTGAAATAGTTTTAGCAATAATAAAATGTTTTGATTATTATGAAAATAATTGATTTGATGAACCCGAGAATGAACCTAAACTGTTACACACTTATATCCTTAGCAGAACATCATGTAGTCCTTGCCTTCTTTCAAATGCAGTTCTCTTAAGTGGCTTTATGAAATTATGGAATTATTAAAAAGTATTTTTTGCGAAGCCTTGTAGTTTTGGAAATTAGCCAAAGTTATACCAAACTTCGGCCGCGCACTGTATTTTATTTTTAAATCTCGATTATCTCAATTCGATTCGTAGATATCATCGGTTGAATTCGTCAATAGTAAATCATCCTGTACAAGAAGAAAAATATGTACCTACTGGGTAGATTCAACTTTTCTATTGTTGTGATATACTGTGATATCTCATCGATATTTAGTAATTTGACTAAAGTAAAATACGGGAAAAATAAATGATACGCCGATTTATTTTCATCAATATCTATTCCACTGCTTCGTACTACAATACTCTCAACTCCTCGTATTTTTCCCCCCTCAAAGGTGTGTGCGCGTGCTTTGGCCCATATCGCCATCTTAAGGCTATCATTTCTTTAGGCTATACATAACATCTTCCCCCTTGAAAAAATTATAAATCTATATTTGCATGCCTATACATCAACCTGCAGTAAAATAAAATTCTAAAGTACAATTACAACTTTTCATAGGTCAGACGCGTTATCGGTTTCAATTGTCTTTTAGGTCTTGATAAAGCACTAACTTGATCATTAATCCCGAGATCAACACCTTCACTATCGTTAGTGTTTGTCTCTGATGAGACAACATTATTTCCACACCAAGTCTAAAGTTGGAATTCTCACTAAATATACATGTTTCCCTACTTTTTCCATGATAATACCTTGAATACAAGTTGGTCTACTAACATTTCTATAATCCATGGTTGTCACCATTTCACCTATATCTCAAACACAATATTTCTATTACCTTTATAATAATATTTTTGTTTCTCTTGTTGTGTCAGGACGCGATTTCTTACATTATCCTGTGCACATGTTTTTTTCCGGTAACAAAAGATCAAACCTGGTACGCAAATTTCTGCCAAATATTAAACTAGCTGGTGTAACACCGGTTGTACAATGTCTAGTATTCCGGAAATCGAATAAAAAATTATTAAGTGCTTTATTGAGGTCAAAGTGTGCCAATGATTTTCCCAAAGCATTTTTTATCGCATTTTTTATGATTTTTACCGAGTTTTCGGCCGCCCCGTTGGAAGAGGGTTGGTAGGGGGGTGAAGTGGTATGTTTAACACTATTTCCTTTTAAAAAAAATTGAAATTCTCTCGAGCAAAAGGTTGTAGCATTATCAGTTACAATTTGACGTGGTAAACCAAATCGAGCAAAAGTAGTTCTTGAAACATCAATCGTTTGTTTCGAGGTGATTGAATTCATTGTAAAAACCTCAATCCATTTCGAGTGGGCATCTACTAAAATTAAAAATTGTTTATCCAAGAAAGGCCCCATGAAATCTAAGTGTATACGTCCCCAAACCTCTTCAGGCCACTGCCAAGAGGTCAAAACGGCCTTATCTGGAGTCTTCTTATTCAAAACACAATTTTCACATGTGCTACAAATCTCCTCTATATGTTTATCCAGGCCTGGCCACCAAAAATAAGACCGTGCCAAGCTTTTCATTTTTACCACGCCCATGTGGGAAGCGTGCAAATCCGTCAAAATTTGTTTTTGTAACTTTGAAGGAATTATAATACGGTTGTTCCAAAGTAAACATTTATCCTCAATACTCAAATCATTTCTGATTCGGTAATATGGCTTAATATTATTATTTATTTTATGTGGCCACCCTGTATACAAAAATGTAAAAACCTGCGATAATATTTCATCTTCATCGGTATCCTTTTGTACCTTTTCAAAATTTATCGGAAAATGTTCATTTTTAGAAAAATAATTTATGAAATTCACATCAATATTTTCCCAACAACATTCTTCATTTTTATCCGGTAATCTTGATAAACAGTCAGCTAGATTATTTTCAGAACGAACAAATTCTATTTCGTACCTATAGTTTGATAAGATCACCGCCCATCTACGAAGACGCGGTTTGCTGAAAATTGTGGAATTGATTTTTCCGGATGAAAAATAGATGTCAGTGGTTTGTGATCGACTACTAAAGTGAAGAATCGACCATATACGTATTGATTGAATTTACATAATCCAAATATAATCGCGAGACCCTCTTTCTCTATTTGCGAATAATTTTTTTCAGCGTGCGATAGGGTACGCGAAGCGAACGCAATCGGTTTTTCCATATGGTCCGGCATAACATGTGTAATTACTGCTCCAATTCCGTAATTTCAATCAACCTTAGTGGTAATTTTGGATTATAATGCACCAAAACTGGCGCTGAAGTCATTAAATCTTTAATTTTTTTGAAAGCCACCTCACAATCTTGTGACCACAACCAATCAACATCTGATTTTGAAAGATTGTATAGAGGATATGAAACGGTGGACAGGTTTGGTACGAATTTTCCGTAATAGTTGATGAGTCCTAAAAAAGATTTTAATTGCGTAACATTTTCCGGTTTTGGAGCATTAATTTTATAGCTGAAATTTTCTCCCCGGAAGTATGCAATCCATCTTTATCTATCTCGAACCCCAAATAGGAAATTTGATTTTTAAAAAATTCGCACTTCTTCATAGAAATTCTAAGGCCAGCGTCCTGCAATTTAGCTAACACTTGTTCCAATCTATGCAAATGTTGATCTCTATCTTTTCCCGTGATAAGAATATCGTCGAGAAAAACAATAACTCCCGAAATGTTACCTAGTAGTAACGACTCCATCATTTTCTGGAATTTAGTAGGGATACTCGAAATACCAAAAGGTGCCCTGTTGTAACGATATAACCCCTTATGGGTAGTTATAGTGACCAATTCTTTTGACTTATCATCAAGACACACTTGTGTATAAGCATTGGCTAAATCGAGTTTCGAATAATGTGTTCCTCCCTGTAATTTTACGAACAATTCTTCAATTCGTGGAAGTGGGTACTGGTCTACCTCAATGCAGGGGTTGAGGGTGACCTTGAAGTCCCCACATAAACGTAAATTGCCCGGATTTTAATACCGGTTCAATTGGTGTACCCCAAAGACTGTAATCTATAGGCTCAATCACCCCCAAACCCTGCAACCTACTCAACTCTCTTTCAACCTTTTCCTTGATCGCAAACGGAATGGGGCGAGCTCTGAAAAATCTCGGGGAAACTGAATCGTTTTTCAATTGTATTGAAATAAATCCTTTTTTGAAAGTTCCTAAACCTTCTTTGAAAACCTCCTCATATTTATTCAATAATTTTTGAAGATTCGTGAAATGAGGAACATCTATGAAATGATTACTGGCTATGTTCGAATCGAATAATGTAAAAAAATCCTGTCCCAACAATGGCGGACTTGATGAATCCCTAATCACTATTTGGTCCCCATTGTACAGTTTGAACTTTTTGTCTGTTTTCATGATTAATTTATTTTTGAAATTTTCATTATAGTATGACTCAGCAATTACTGAATAACTTGATCCAGTATCTAAATGAAAACAATGAGGCAAATCCTCAATCAAAACTTCTATTATAATCGGTTTACTTTTTCCATCCAAATTGAAGAGAGAATTATTATCTTTCGTAAAATCTGTTTCTAAATAATTCTGACTATATTTATTATTCCTACGTTTTTCGGTGCGATCATCGGAGCCAAATGACCTTTTTTTGTACAATTGTGACAAAAACAATCCCGAAACGGGCACTTATCTGGTCGATGGTTTCTGCGCCCGCAGACGCTACATTTTGGCTGCTGGGCAGATGTGGTGGGGGTACCAGCCGTGCCTCCTCCTTGGTTCCTCCCGGATCGGCTCGGCTGCGAACTGGAACTACCTCCTGCATACATATCTTCCCCTGAGATCGTCATTTTGCGTGAACATAATTGATATCCGACTCCTTCTTCACAAAAATTTGGTTGTGAGAAGGAAAACAAGATGGATGAGTCGCTGATTTCGTTGTGGCCAACTCCACAACTTTTTGAAAGGAAACCTTTTTGTCTTCTTCAAATAACCTATCCTGGACAGGTTCTTTGTCGTAACCCATAATGAACTGGTCCCGTAACACCAAGGTCAGTTCGGTTGCCGAAAAATCGCACAGCACTGCCAAATTCCGAAGTCTGGCTGACCACTCACGAGCTGATTCACTTGTCATTTTCCTCGCGGTGTAAAATTTATATCGCGCTGCAAACACGCTGACACCCGATTTGAAATGTTCATCCAGAACGGCTACTAAATCTGTATACTTTTTCATTTCAGGTTCTGTTGGCAAACATAGATTATACACCAACTTGTACGCTTCTTCGCTATAAGCACATTCAACAAAATTGCATTTTTTCTAGGTTCCTCTTCAATTTCGTTGGCTTTAAAATAATTTTCAATCCGTTTTTTGAAAATTGACCAATCTGAATTTACAGGGTCAAATTCACGAAGATGTCCAATAAGTTCCATTTTATTCTCCGCCATTTTTAAACACTCACAATTTCACACACGTGGGTTTTAGAGTGCCAACTTTGAAAGTTTATAAAACACAACTAGAATCCTCGTCGCCACTGTGATATACTGTGATATCTCATCGATATTTAGTAATTTGACTAAAGTAAAATACGGGAAAAATAAATGATACGCCGATTTATTTTCATCAATATCTATTCCACTGCTTCGTACTACAATACTCTCAACTCCTCGTATATCACAATTGTCTAAACTCGATCCCAGGGAAAAATCGTTTTTTGCAACAGCACTGATGAATTTCAAATGCGCTAATAAGATTAGATTTTTTTGTTCATCAGGCCCCACGTTCAGATGAATTTAATTTTTTTTTATTTGTTGGAGAGAAACACCTGTTTGAATTGGAAATACGGGATGTGTTATCTTTATTTACATTCTATATGGGATTCCTATATATCAAAGAATAACCCTAAGGTAACCGATATTTTGAATATTGAAAAAATTATAGCTCAATAATCACCAGTGTTATCGTTTTATGCATATTTCAAATAATTTTAAAATACTGTGCAAAATCCAAACTGTGTTCGTAATATATACAATTTTCGTTATTTTTGTGGATATTTCAAATAATTTTTCATCATAATAATGTGGGATGATTGGGCTACTGGCGAACGACCCACTAAAAAAATGAAACGCTCTCATGCCAGAGTTGATCATAGAATATTTGAATTATGGTCGCATTCAGTAAATGATCAGCTCTGACATGACAAAACCTGATGGGTGAGAGTGGAAACTTGCCATCGATATAATTAATACCTATGCTCTTGTTTTCACGAATCCAGAGAACTGCCAAGAATAAATAATTTCGAAAAGTTCCTTTTTCTTCGTGTAGAGTCCACGGTCGAGTTTGGCAAGGAATAGGGTTATGAACTTCTAAAGCTTTAGCAGAATTGATGGTCCTTTTTCCGATACCTTACTTAACTACTACCAATATGCCATCAAAAATAAATTGGAATATTCCTTTATGCTCGTGAAAATCGAAATCAAAAATAATTATTTGACAGCACCATATTTCTGCTGACGTCACCTGGTAGATCTGGTTGGTATCGTAAAAATATCGAAAATAATAGGGAAGAAGAATTTATGGACATAAGTGATGGCAGATAAGTCAGATGGCAATATGTCAATTTTAATTCAATTTTTTTTCGATAACGAGACTAATTCAAAATATTCAAAAGGGCGCATTAATTAATTGTTTATCATCTATATAACGCAAGTCAGGTATTTTATATGAGTTAATAATATTTCTATAGGATTTTCAATACTACCTCAGCGAAAACAATGAGATGATTGAACTCAAAGTCACTATAAAATAGAGAAATAAAAATGAATTATTTCAAAAACTATTTGATCTTCATCGATATTGTATTCTTCTACTATCCCTGCTATATTTGAAGATAGTTCTGGTCGATAAGATGGACCAATTTTAAATATCTGAAATAGTAACATTGAAAGAAACTTTGATTCTCATTTTCTGGTGGCATTCATCCAAATTCTACACCTTTTTTCTAACAAAGTCGACGTCTACTACACAACGAATGTTATATTTGTATTATTTCGAACGCTCCACTGATTGGTCAAAATAGTCAATCACCACAAAAAAAATGTTAATAAGAGAAATTTCCAATTTTATGTCAATTTATACATTGTCACTCATTTATATATATAATTGTGATATTCTCCTGCTGATATGTACTTATTTTTGTAGGAAAATGTAACTACCAAAGTATCTCCTCCAGAGGAAAAGAATATCACAACAGAAAATCCTACTGTCAAAGTATCTACTCCAAAAGATGCAGATTTCCCAACAGAAAAACATAGTTCAACTTCTCCATCAGAATTAGTACTTATAGATTTGCTCAGCCCAGATTTGTGCAGAGGGAATGCTGAAATAAGATCTCCAGAGGAAAATAATATCACAACAGAAAATCCTACTGTCAAAGTATCTACTCCAAAAGATGCTGATTTTTCAACAGAAAAACATAGTTCAACTTCTTCATCAGAATTAGTAGTTATAGATTTGCTCAGCCCAGATTTGTGCAGAGGGAATGCTGAAATAAGATCTCCAGAGGAAAATAATATCACAACAGAAAATCCTACTGTCAAAGTATCTACTCCAAAAGGTGCAGATTTCCCAACAGAAAAACATAGTTCAACTTCTCCATCAGAATTAGTACTTATAGATTTGCTCAGCCCAGATTTGTGCAGAGGGAATGCTGAAATAAGATCTCCAGAGGAAAATAATATCACAACAGAAAATCCTACTGTCAAAGTATCTACTCCAAAAGATGCAGATTTTTCAACAGAAAAACATAGTTCAACTTCTTCATCAGAATTAGTAGTTATAGATTTGCTCAGCCCAGATTTGTGCAGAGGGAATGCTGAAATAAGATCTCCAGAGGAAAATAATATCACAACAGAAAATCCTACTGTCAAAGTATCTACTCCAAAAGATGCAGATTTTTCAACAGAAAAACATAGTTCAACTTCTTCATCAGAATTAGTAGTTATAGATTTGCTCAGCCCAGATTTGTGCAAAGGGAATGCTGAAAAAAGATTGAAAAATAAATCAAAAAATAAGGCTACTCAAAAAGAAAAGGATATTCCAAAAAAAACTCAAAATCGGTCTGAAGGGAAAACTAGTGAAAGAAAGGTCAAGAAATATAATGATTTACTTTTAACATCAGAAATTGATTCTTTGGACCAGTTTTGTGTTATTTGCTACAAGTATTACGAAGATATTAAGCAACATATCAAAACCAATCACAGAATTTGGCCAAGAAAAGCATACCCTTGTAAAAAATGCAAACGAAAATTGTATTTGGATTCATTCAAAGATAATCATAAATGTATAGATGAGTAAGAAAAGTTCCATTGTATGAAATACTTATCTCATATCTGGTTCTGGCTTGTATACCTATTCTTTTTTATTTTCAGAAATATAATTTAGTTTTTTTTTTTATACTATATTATTGTATTTATCATCCTTGCAAATTGTTTAATGTGAATGTGCAACCAGCCAACCACTGGTTGTTTATGTTAAGCTGGATTGAGTTGTAGCACAACCACTAATTTTTGGTTGTAGTGTACCAAGTAGTGTACCACACTACCAGTGCGGTGCTGCTTGTCGAACACAGAAATGCCGGCAAAAATTATTCTCATAAGAACGGGCCTTAACCATGCCTTAACAAGAGCGACTGTCCGGCTGCACTCCCTTTCTCGATCTCAGCATTCTCAGCTGAAAAGTGAAAAGGCTATCCGACCAAAATTCATCGAACAAGAATCTGCCTTAGCAGGAGCGGCTGTCCGGCAAAATTTCCGTTTTTCATAAAAACTGATCCTAACCAAAGAGGCTGTACGAACAGAAGTGATATTATTATTTTTTTGAGCCCCGGTTGGATCAGTGTAAAGCTGTCCGGACAAATTCATAATAGGGTCGGTCATAAACCTCTAAAGCTTCAGCAGAATTGATTGTCGTTTTTCGATACCTTACTAAACTACTACCGATATGGCATCAAAATTAAATCTGAATATTTTTTATGCTTGAGAAAATCGAAATCAAAAATAATTATTTGACAGCACCATATTTCTGCTGACGTCACTTGGTAGGTCGGGATGTTATCGTAAAAATATCGAAAATAATAGGGAAGAATTTTTTGACATCTACATAATGCAAGTCAGGTATTTTATTATATGAGTTAATAATATTTCTATAGGATTTTCTATACCACCTCTGCGAAGTCAATGAGACGATTGAACAGACGAGTGAATGACACTATAAAATAGAGACAAAAAATGTAGAATTAATTCAATTAATAACTTTATTGTCTGGGGGAAGTAGGTAAGTGTAGTGGTGCATCTGATAATATATTAAATAAACAACACAAGTTGATATCATCATAACATATTCACAATATAATGTTAAGAAGAAATCTCATATAAACTCACATCATAGATAGAGTACGTATTAAGAATAACTGAGGGTTTAGGAAAGTTTATTATTTACAGAAATGCTTTTTCAATAAGAATTCTTATATTCATGACAATAAAGATTTGGTTTATTAGCTTATACACTGTGTCCAAGATAAGAATGAACAGCATGGGGATATCGGAAACGGTAAGTGATACAGGGTCGATTAAATTAGAGAAAAGTAGCGCATTTATGTGCCTAATAATATGCCATTTAAAAAGTTTCAATATTCCGAGTAGTTTCGGAGATATCCGGGAAAAACCGAAATTTGAGAATTTCGTTTTTATTTTCTCCTAGCTTTATTTTCGAAGGAAATGTAAAACAAATAGCACTTCGTCATGGCCACTTTTCGAGGACTACACGATAACATAAGCAGAATTTTCGTGCGACGTTTCGTCTTTTAGAAAACATCATCAACTTTGTATTTTTATATGGGCCGAAACTAAAGTATACCCTGTATACGACTCCATTTTTCATTGTGAATACAGCAACGTATCACACAATATGGTTTCGGAACCTTTTCTCGCGCAAAATGTAATTTAGTGATTACTTAATCTGTTTTTCTTTAATTGTAGATAGTAGGCGCTGGAAAAAATGTCATATTTTGATACATGTAGTGAATTGAATAGTCCTATTTTTAAAAGTATAAATTTATACTAACCACTTGCCGGAATTATTGCGTTGTTGAATACAAAGATGAGTCGCAATATCAAAAGTTTAGTTTATAAATGTAATTGTAATGTAATAAATAACAAGGAGCTAATATGTATTACAGAAAATGAACAGAAACTTATAACAAGTGTTCAAATAACCCGCCATTATTTTCTAAGCACGAGTACGCTCGTCTCACAGACGAATTTAAAACTTGATTTAACATATCCGGAAAAATATTGTTAAAGGATTCAGTAACCAATTTTAGCAAATCTTCTTCATTCTGAAAATCATGATTAGAGTACACTTGATTCTTGATATATCCCCAAAGGAAAAAGTCTAGTGGGGTTAAGTCGGGGGATCTTGCAGGCCAGGCTGTATCACTATGAGTACCAATCCACTGTCCTGGGAATCGACGGTTCAAATAATCACGAACAATTTTAGCGTTATGTGCTGGAGCACCATCTTGTTGAAACCAGCAGCTGTGAGTAACCGCTAAAGGCAAATTATCTAGAGCGTCTTCTAAATCATTCACTAACAAATTCATGTACCGCTCTCTTGTTAAATTGTTTCGGTAGATAAAAGGCCCAATTATATTCGTACCGAGAATCCCAACCCACATATTGAAACCGAAACGATGTTGATGTCTGGACACTTTGTGTACACGCGGATTTTGTTGTGACCAATAATGAACAATCCGCCTATTAAAAATGCCATTGTTGGTGATCATGCTTTCATCAGACCAAATTATTTTGAAAGGAAGATTTTCATCGTCTTGGCATTTTCTAGTGTACCATTCACAAAAGGTTCTTCGTCTTGCATCGTCACCTGGTCTGAGTCCATGACAAATCCTAAATTTATATGGATGATATTTATTTTTTCTTAAAATGAAGTGAGCGGTGGATCTGGCTACTCCGGTATTATCTTCAATGGTGCGAGTGGATATCTCAGGATTTTCAACAACGGCCTGTAACACATCACGCTGACTTTCTTCATTAGATTGCTTTTGTCGGGAAACCACAGGTTTTTTAAATGATCCGTATTCTTTAAAATTGAAAACTAGCCGTCTAAATATTGATTCACCAGGTTGTCGCCTCTCTGGATACTTATTAAAGTACGCACGTTCAGCATCAAAACAATTTCTTTGGCACAAAATGTAAAATGACAACATATCAAATTTTTCAGTATTCGAAAAGCTGCCGTTTTCCATTTTTGACACAAATTAGGTAGGTAAAGAGATGTAAAAGTAGGAACAGTAATATGTCAAATATTCTACCAAACTACACTATTATTATGACAACAGAACATTATGTTGTCATTTTTTCCAGCGCCTACTATCTAAAATTGAAGAAAAACAGATTAAGTAATCACTAAATTACATTTTGCGCGAGAAAAGGTTCCGAAACCATATTGTGTGATACGTTGCTGTATTCACAATGAAAAATGGAGTCGTATACAGGGTGTACTTTAGTTTCGGCCCATATGAAAATACAAAAAGTTGATGATGTTTTCTAAAAGACGAAACGTCGCACGAAAATTCTGCTTATGTTATCGTGTAGTCCTCAAAAAGTGGCCATGACGAAGTGCTATTTGTTTTACATTTTCTTCGAAAATAAAGCTAGGAGAAAATAAAAACGAAATTCTCAAATTTCGGTTTTTCCCGGATATCTCCGAAACTACTCGGAATATCGAAACTTTCTAAATGGCATATTATTAGGCACATAAATGCGCTACTTTTCTCTAATTTAATCGACCCTGTATCACCCACCGTTTCCGATATCCCCATGCTGTTCATTCTTATCTTGGACACAGTGTATATGCCTATTACTAAAATACTTTGTGATCACACTTCAGGTTCTCATGATGTTCATGTACAATAAAGATTCGAAGAATAAGGTTAAGAACTTTAACTTAGATCAAAATTATCTTCACAGCAATTACAGATATATTGAAATAATTTTTACATTATTCAAAATATCGGTTATCTTTGATATATAGGAATCCCATTTTGAATGTAATTAAAGATAACCCATTCCGTATTTCCAATTCAAACAGCTGTTTCTCTCCAACAAATAAAAAAAAAATTGAATTCATCTGAACGTGGGGCCTGATGAACAAAAAAAATCTAATCTTATTAGCGCATTTGAAATTCATCAGTGCTGTTGCAAAAAACGATCTTTCCCTGGGATCGAGTTTAGGCAATAGAAAAGTTGAATCTACCCAGTAGGTACATATTTTTCTTCTTGTACAGGATGATTTACTATTGACGAATTCAACCGATGATATCTACGAATCGAATTGAGATAATCGAGATTTAAAAATAAAATACAGTGCGCGGCCGAAGTTTGGAATAACTTTGGCTAATTTCCAAAACTACAAGGCTTCGCAAAAAATACTTTTTCATAATTCATCAAGTATACGAAACGAGAAAACTAGCTGGAAAGTCCGTACTATGGATGTGAGAGTAACATATAAATCAAGTTTGTTTTTCTAAATCTCGAATTTCTTCATCCGATTCCGAGATATCAGCTCGGTACGCTGAGATTAATTTTTCACATTTTCAGGACATGACCGGAGGTGGCTTTCTTCTTCTTCTTCTGTTTGATTTATTGGATATCTGGCTCCTTTCGGTGCCAATTTCTCCAGATCAGGTAAATAAAAATAATTATTCAATAGTAATTTTTCACTAGTAGTAATATTCCATAAAAAAGTTCTTAATTTCAAGAAGTACTTCAATGCAAGTATGGCCCCCTTATTCGACAAATCCGTTGTCATCCGGCCTCTAACCGGCGTAGAAACAAGAGGACCAATTTATTTTCACTATTGTTCACTTTAACTTCACTTTCATAAATATATTTTCAATGAATAATCGTAATTTCAATATAGACGATCACATTTCACATCAACTTGACTTCCAACCTCGAGGACGCCGCCTGTCCTCTACCATGGTCAGAAGGCGAATCCAACTTTGAACTTTTTGTGGCTTTGAAAGCCATTTAATGTTCTGCTAAGAATATAAGTGTCTTGGTTCAATTAAGTCTGGCCAAATGTACTTTCGCCGTCTATTTTCGAAATTAGAGTTTTTGTCTCCATCTTGCTTCTTTGAGAATTCGCCTTCAGGCTCCTTGCATTGATCCCTGAAACGTATCTTCTATAAATAATTGAGATATACAGGGTAATTTTCACCCACAGCGAAATAGGTCGTCCAGGATGAGGCACCGAAAACGATTGAATATATTGAATTGAAGAGAAATACTTGTGGAAAAATGTTGTATTTAATCTCGATGCCTCATTCTAGAATTTAAAATAAAAAGTAACATTTCTTTAGGTCCACAAAATGGAAAAAATATTGGGTGTGTACCCAGCAAACACAGTTACATCACAGAGATATCGCAGCGATGTAACAATGTGACCTGCGATATCGCATTCTATGTCGCACAGACGTCGCTGCGATATTGCAGGGATATTATTTTGTCACACTCAAGTTTCCTCCATGCGATGTCGCTGCGATATATTATTATGATGGAATAGCGATGTGTTTTTGCGATGAAACTGCGATGTGTTTTTGGGATGAAACTGCGATGTGATTCGATTTTGACAGCAGGGATGTGTGAATTTATGACATCGCAGGAATATAAATATATGATATCACAGAGATGTGAATATATGACATCACAGCGATGTACATATGTAATGCAGAGGTAAGGTGATATCTAGGGAATAATGTCAGTGCATGAAAAAAAATCGACATATATTATAAACATTTATTTCCAACAATGAACAATTACCAACACAAAAACAAAATTATTTTTCCATTCTAATAAATAAAAAGAAATTCTTTTTAGCACAAAATATAGGTTATTATTATTTCTGGACATTCTTTGTTTTGAATGAATATTGTTTTCTTCGGAGAAGGCTGATGGAATGGAAATATTATCTTTAGTTGAATTTCTCGCATCAATATTCAATCTGCAGAAACTTCCTCATAAACACATTCTGAGAAAATTTCCATCAGCATCAGCTCCCATACGTCTTCCGAGGCGATGAATCCGTAAATGATCATCTCTATCCACCTTGGGCGACATCATAATCTGCTGAATCAAATACAATAAATTGATAGTTTGGACTACCATAATCTATCATGTTCCAAAACCATCAGATGTCGTCTTTTGAGTATGATGAACGGCTTTGGCATGCTTTCCAGTGGAAACTTATTCTCACCATTACTTAAACAAAACCTATACCTACTCACGTTTCGTGTACCCCCACAGAGCTGTTATAACTTTTTGATTGTACAAGAACTTGAAGAACTAGCACAAAGACCACAACTTAAATGAACTCTGGTAAAACTGATTCAATCAATGTTTGTTCAACTGATTGGATTGGAACACTGGACTCTGGAGTGGTTGAGAAAGTTGTAACTGGTGATGATGAATCATCATTGTCAACTGTCTAGTGCAGGTGTCCACAGACCACGGAAAGTATATTTGAGCGCGGGAAATTCAAATAGTGGCTATTAATGTAGAGATTATTATGCGATTTATAATATTAGTGGAGGACATTGCTTGGTAACGAGATGGTAGCTGAGTCAACCCCAATGTCCGAGATGGTGTTAACTCGCTGATAATCGAGTTGCATTCAAAGCTTTATCGTATCATTGACAACGGCGATGCGAAAATAAATATAAAACAAATAAATATTATATATTTGGTATCTAATGTATTATGCTTGAATTTTACGTATTATGCTTTCGTAACCGACGTAAATTATGGTAACTATAATGTATCATGAGTAACTATAAGGTTTTAGTACTTTTATGATGTTGATAATTATCAATGGAGATTTCATATAATAATGTCTAATTCTCAATGATACGATAAATTATAATAAATTGTACCAAAAGACGGAACATTTGATTTTTGTGTAATACAAATACAATACAAAAAACAACTGCACAATTTGTGCTATATATATATCGCAGGTTTGTTTGCTTTTGTACATCGCAGCGATGCGACGTTTGTGATATATCGCAGTTTGATCTCATCGCGACTTCTCAGAGATGTCAAGCTGCAGATGTGTTTGCTTTCTTACATCGCAGCGATGCAACGTTTGCGATATCGCAGTTTGATTTCATCTAGATATCTCCGAGATATCATGTTGCGGATGTGTTTGCTTTTGTACATCGCAGCGATGCAACATTCGTGATATCACTGTGTAATCTCATCGCGACATCTCAGAGATGTTAGGCCGCAGATGTGCTCACTTTTTACATCGCAGCGATGCAACGTTTGTGATATCGCAGTTTGATCTCTTTGCGACATCTCAGATATGTTATGTCGCAAATATGCTTACTTTTCAACATCGCATCGATGCAACGTTCGTGATATCGCAATGTTACCTAATTGCGACATCTCAGAGATATCATGTCGCAGATGTGTTGGCTGGGTACCTCCGTGGATAATTTTCAATTTGCAATGCCTAATTTCCTCATTTTCACTTGCCAACTATTTCAAAAACTATTTGATCTTTATCCCTGCTATATCTGTAGATAGTTCTGGTCGATAAGATGGACCAATTTTAAATATCTGAAATAGTATCATTGAAAGAAACTTTGATTCTCATTTTCTGGTGGCATTCATCCAAATTCTACACATTTTGTTTCTAACAAAGTCGACGTCTACTACACTACGAATGTTATATTTGTATTATTTCAAACGCTCCACTGATTGGTCAAAATAGTCAATCACCACAAAAAAAATGTTAATAAAATAAATTTCCAATTTTATGTCAATTTATACATTGTCAGTCATTTCTTAGAATAGGTATTCAATCAACTATAGGAGAATGATTTTCTCATATTATCACAGAATGTATCTCGGAATTCATATTGAAAACTGAATATGCACCCTTTATGAGATGCTGAATCAAGTCATCATGGATTCAGAACTTTATTTAGAAAAATTGCTGATATGATTCAAAGTTTTCATTGGGATTAAAGTTTTGAAATACAGCTAATATTATAATCAATAATAGATTGCATAACTTGATCTTACCTTGAAAGCGATGATATCACCAACCTTCGGCTTCATACTACTCTCCATCGAGGACACCCTCTCGATCACCTCCTCGCAAATACTATCATCAATTTCGATGATGGTCCCGTTCCGCGAATCTTGTTCGTCAGAATGCGGCGGCGATGACGGCGATGGCGGCGATGACGGCGATGACGGCGATGACGGCGATGGCGGCGATGACGGCGATGACGGCGATGACGGCGATGACGGCGATGGCGGCGTTGGGTGGTTGGTGGTCCAGTTGCGCTTCTTCCTGCGCGTCACAAACTCGTCGCTAACGAACGATGAATCCTCCAGCGACGACGCCTTCGACGATGAAGCCTCCCTCAGTTCCTCCAACTGCGGACCTGGATGGCCAGAGGTAGGTCTCAGTCAAAGATGGTAAGTATAAACTAGAGAAGGATGGTTCATTGCCATAAGACGCAATGTTGGCACATCGAACAACGCGAGGCAAGCGTTTGTGACGTCACTGACTGCCCTCAATCTTTGTTTATATTTCGATTTCATATACCTACTGTGGATTTTGTCGGGATTTTGGCTGTCTTTTAAAATAGAGTTCACCAGTAATTGTCTGTACATATAGACAATTTATGTATAATCAGTAAGAATAAGATTAAAGTAGACTTGCTAATAAAGGATTTCTCAGAGTTAAAGGGACAAAATATAGCCTTCGGGAAATTCTGCTCAGCAAAATATGGAAAAAAGTTCATATTAAAATGGGACCGAAAATACTTAATTTCCGAGCCACAGGATGTCAATTTTTTTTTAAATTGAGGAGTTTTTTATCAATTAGTTGATAACGCTTAGTCCGATTTTTATGAAATTTCCAAGGTATCTTCAGACATCTATAGGTACTGGACTGGTTATTGTAGTGAACTTGTGTTCTAAACAGGTGGCAACAATGCCCCTCTTCCCCCGCCTCACGGTAGGTGATCAGAGCTCAGATCAGATACACGATCGGGAGATGATAAGTAGTAGTAGTAGTATTCGGATAATCGTATTGTGCGCGTCTACAGGTATATGTTTATAGTGTATGTGTATTGGCTATATAGAATATAGGAAGATATCGAATACTACGTGGTGTTTATTATCCCTTCAGGGAGTAATAAGATCCTAGCAGGACGAGGCACTACAGTTATGTGATTAAGAATTTCCAAAAGCGTATACTCAGCGAGCAAGTATAGGTTGTGTTTAAGCAGAAGAAAATGGGTACTTTGTAGTATTATTGTGATTTTTATCAATTATTCAGATGAACCCACTGAAAATACGAAATTTAAGTCCTGATCAGTGCCCCGTTTCTGTTTCGCACGTCTCTGAATTTCATTATTATACCTACCATATTATACCACTTATCTACTTTTTAGTATTAAAAATGCCATCGGAAATACCATAATTTACGTAACCCTGTGTTCATGTGAACTTTTTTCCATATTTTGCTGAGCGGAATCTCCCCTAGGCTTTTGTCAACACTTCAACTCTGAAACACCCAGTATGAGACTCTGCATAAAGATATACATTATTATATTAGACGTTTCTAGAAAACACCATATTTATTTGAACATTCTGAAAATTTGGTTCCTTTAATAAGTAAGTAATTCTGTTCGATCGATCTGAAATATGTTCAGTGCTGCGGCGTTGCCGCTTATAATGAAAAGTAGCAGCAAATTTGATATTTCTTATAGAGTCTCCCTGAAAAACTGATTTCGTCGATCTATCATACCTGAGGTCTAGCGAAAATGATTACTTTAAAACTTTTTTGTGTTGAAACTTTTCATTATTGGTCAAATCTCCAAATTCTGAACCACCCTCTGTAATTGTTTCAATTAAATATCAATCGATGGTGAATAAGATGTTCAGATAGGGACATTGATGAAAAGTTTTGACCTTGGACACAAAAAAGTTTAAAAGTTGGAAAAAATCGTCGATTGTTCACACCCCATATCTCTGAAATCATCATCGCTAGACCCCAAGAGTATGATAGATCGACGATAGATCAGCTCTTCAGGAAGAATCTAAAAATGTAACAAACTACAGGGTGTCCATTCGAATTACCAAAATTGCCGCTACTTTTCGAAATAAGCGGCAACGCTGCAGCACTGAAAATATTTTATATCGATAGAACATATAATTAATTGTTCAAGGAACCAAATTTTCAGAATCATCATCGTACATGTGATGCCGTTCTTCAGAAACGTCTAATAGGCCATCGACTGTGGCGGACCCTGTATATACGTATTTATACATTTCTGAACACTTTATTGGGGTTTCTTGGGTTCTTCGCGTGTTTATCTCCAGTCGAGTCTCTGTCATCAATAATAATTGTAATGCTGAGTTCAATTTAAAAATTGAGATATTATCTTGAGATGCATTTCATTTATAATGAATGTATGAATTATTGTTTCACACTCAATACCAATATATTCATTAAATGTATCAAGCAAATCAACTAGTCACTAAGTACGAAATGGAAACTTCAAAATGAGAATAAGATTGCATTTTTAATACCTACGACATGAATATTTATTCATTTATAAAATAACAAATATGATGTGGTAATCCTGTTTTTTCAAAGCAATCATAGAAGTTTGAAAAACATGATTGCATAGTGAGAAATTATCAAGCTTCAATATATCTACACATAAATCATACTATAATCATGCACAATACATGAAGATGTGTACATAGAAGTACCTATAAGTATAAATAAATATCAACATAAACTAAATTATATAATAATGTATATTTATTATATCTTGTATAGTATATACATGTACAAAAACAATTATAAAACAATATGTAATGAATATAATTTCAATCAATAAAAAATCTCTTTTTTTTTCAGATGAAACCAGGTTTACAACAGTGTTGAAAACACTTTCAATTTGCTATTTGAGGCTACCATCAATAAGAGGAATGCAAACAAGTTTTTTGAAGAATCAAACTAGATGAATCTTCAGTGGTGAATGTGAAGTTTTTTGTGATGTACTTGAAAAAATTAAACAAATTGGTCTTATTTGAAGTAGGTCCTTTCAAATGAAGTTAAAAAATGAATGAATAAAGGTTGAAAATAATTTTTCTTGATGTTTATTTCTATATTTGTAGATTTCTTTGACTACTTCTAAAGTTGAAACCATCCTTTGAACCCCATCCAGTTCTTCATGAATATTCACAGGTATCAAGTCCCAATATAATATTGAAAAGAGTTACATTTTCACTCTGAAACAAATAAAAACATTCAAGGCTACTGAGCAGTATCTAAAAAATGTTATAGAAAATCAAAAAATAACAGTTCGAAAGCCAAAAACCTATAGAGGAAAACAGCAGATTGAATAATTTTGATTCATTTTCTATCAATAGAAAATAATAAGGAAGGACCCAGGGAAGGACACTAATTTCGAAATAAAGATTTCGGAAATTTCATAACAATAAGCTGAGGTATTAATATATATAAATAAAAAATATGAATTGAGTTTCTTGTTTGCATCATGCCTTTTATGTTGTATGTATGCATTCACATTGCTCAAGTACTTACCAAAAAATGTTTCAAACTAGTGAGACCATAGTGGTTTTGTGAAACATTCAAACAACTTACCATAATAAATGATCATTGAACTGTTCCATACACATCATCAGGTGTATAGGTACCTTTATGATTAATTTTCATCATTTCCTCACTGCTCATCTGAAATAAAAATATATCTATACATACTACTGATAGTGGAGGTACAAAATGAGGTAGTGAATGATATCCAAATTATAAGGAAGGATTTATATCAATGAAACTTAAGTCCATTTCAGTTTTTTATAGTAACTACTAAATACAGGGTGTCCCCTCTCAATTGGAAAAAACTTCTGGGGCATATTGAGGAACCATAGACAAGCAGTTTGAGATAAGAGACTGATGTCCGGAAGTGCATGGTTTTCAAAATACAGGGTGTCAAAGTTTTTTTCAAAAAACTTTTTTTTATTAATATTTCAAAGACACGTTAACCGATTTTCTTGAAATTTGCTAGTGATGTAAGCTTTAATAAGACGCTCAGTTAGCACTAATTAAATGTTAATTATGACTTCCAGTGGCGCCCCGGGGGACAGTGTCACGAATAAAAATGACAAAAAATGTACGCTGCTGACTTTTTTTAAAAATTTTATATATTTTTTTAGAAAGCTCAGTTAAAAATACAACTTTTTTGTCACTTGATATTTTTTCGTATCTCTCTCCGTTTTCGAGAAAATTTTTTTATTAAAAACTTCATTGAAAGGTTCATTATTATTAGAAAGAAAAACAAGGAGGCTTTTTTACAAATAATTTATTATTAATTAGTGGAGCAAATGGTCAAAGTGTCCACCATGCATTTCGATGCATTTTCTGCACCTGTCGAGCCAGGATTCGCGCACCCGAGCAAACACGCCTGGATTGTTCGCGATAAATTCCGCTGCCACCACAACTCTAGCAACTAGGTCCTCCATGGTCGGCACAGGAGTTGCATAGATCAACCGTTCCATTTCGCCCCAAAGAAAAAAGTCCAGGAGGGCCAAGTCCGGCGACCTTACTGGCCAAGGGACGGGACCTAACCTAACCTAACCTAACCTCTATTCTTTGCTATAGACTTTTGCCACCTTTTGCCTACTTGATTTCATACCGTAGTAATATTTCCTGAAATTATCAGAAGAGATGGCGACATACCTTGTGTCGGTAAAACAGAAACTGTGCTTCTGTCATATTTTTATCAGTTTCATCTGTTCTACATGAAAAATGACTGAGAAGAGTCAAAATAACAATATTCATTCCAGATTTAAAGAAAATATATTGTTTAATTTCGTTTCAAGTTACGTCTGTCAGATGCGAACCACAGATACGTAAGCAACAGAAATCTTCTTCGATAATCGATCTTACCGCCATCTTCATTCAAGTAGCTGAAATATTACTACCTTCTCAAACGGTCTACAAGTTTTTCGAAGAGCTGTTTCACCATCCTGGCTGCAACCTCGCAAGCGTCAAACTTGTAAAAATAGTCGAATGTTCTAGTGCGGCGTTGCCGAAAGTGCTGATTTGTATGGTGAAATGTGATAAAAGACGAATTGATTTCATCAGAATGTACATAATTAAATCAAAAACACTATGATTCGATGATAACTCCGATTCATAGAAAGGAAATTAAACAATTATGCTTCAGTAAAGTATAGTTATTGTTTTGTGTGAATTAATCAATTTACTGCAAGATTGCATAAATCGTGTATAATCTGGCAAACATGTAATTGGAGGAAAAGGGACAGAAAAGAAGGATCGAACGATAACTGATTGCGCAAAAACGTAGATGATGAAGTCTCTAGTGTTTAAATGTCTTTGCAGTTTATAGCAATATACCGCCCGATAAATCATTAGTACAACCATCGTCCATAGATCTACTTCGTAGATCTATGGACGATGGTACAACCAGAGTCACTGTAGTACAACCCAAGGTGGATATAGGATGGTGAAACAGCTCTTCAATTGTTTCTGCGAAAAACTTGTAGACCGTTTGAGAAGGTAGTAATATTTCCACGACTTGAAAGAAGATGGCGGTAAGATCGATTATCGAAGAAGATTTCTGTTGCTTACGTATTTCTGTGGTTCACATCTGACAGACGTGACTTGAAACGACATTAAAACAATATATTTTCGATGAATCTGGAATGAATATTGATATTTTGACTCTTCTCAATCATTTTTCATCTAGAACAGATGAAACTGATAAAAAGATGACAGATGCACAGTTTCTGTTTTACCGACACAAGGTATGTCGCCATCTCTGTTAATTTCAGGAAATCTTACTACGGTATGAAATCAAGTAGGCAAAGGTCTATAGTTTATTCTAGTGCTTGTTAATAGGAAGCTGTTTCACCATCCTATATCCACCTTGGGTACACCAACGTCCAGAAGGGAGCGGGAGCGCCACTAGCGCCAGTATCGCATAAGTGCCATAAGTACAAATGGCGGAATGTTTGTTGCGAGAAAAAATACGTAGTGTTTATTCATAATTGTATTGTTTGGATGCGTTTTTGATTGATGTGAAATGTTTATATTTCACTTGTGTAGATCCAATATACATTTCAACATGTTAGATAATGTGTTTTATTGTGAAAATTCGTCGTGCGAAAACACTTGAGTATGTAGGTAAGTGAATTCATTCAGTAGTTGTTGTGGCGAATTTATCCACAATGTATATTTATTGTTATTCTCTACCCTCTTTCCATCGAATTTCTCAAGAATTTTTCTTCAATTGAGATATGTTCATTAAATAATTTTCATGTGAGCATTATTTTTATTAGAACTCTATAGAATCACCACTGTGGTTACAAAAGTACAGCAGTAGTACTTTGTCGATTTGCTCAAGTTTTTCAAGAAACAAGCTTGAATCTCCTCTGCACAATTCACATTTTCACTTCATTTGCCATTTAGATATGTATATTCACCTCAATATTCACAGATATATGATAAACATTGTGCCCCCTCATTTCTGATTTCTATTTTGTATCATTTCAGTATCCTTTAATTCAATTCACATCAGTCACACTTGTGCATTAGATAATCTATAATACACCTACCAATAAAGTTCAGAATCGAAGGACTTAATTGCTCCAGATAGGTATCTATGATTTGTCTTATTCTGAACATCTATACATTTCAATGTGTCCTTACTACACTATCACTAAATACATTCCATTATTTGTAATAAATTCAAAAATAAATACTTCACAAATATAACAAAGATTATTACATCCTGATACTTCTCCTAAAAATAGGTGATTTGGAAAATCAGGAAAATTGGCACAACAAATATTTTAACTTTTACTTTTCTAGGGCCTCCAATCAGTGAATTCCACAATTTGATCAACATCACAAGAAAGAAGGAACATGATCAACTATTCAGCAGTAGAACCTTGAGTAGTTCCTATCACAAAATCAAGACTTCATCCCTTGGCAAGCATGTCTGACAAATACTGAAGGTAAATAATAATAACTCTGGTAATTTTATGATTTTTCCACATTGTTATCTTCATAATGGTATATGTTATAAAGTATAGGGTTGGAAAAAGTGTCCCCTATTGAATTAAATCAACTTCAAAATGTTAAAATGGGTCAAAATTAATTTATCAATTATCCTAAAAACACTTTTCCATGATTAATGCTTTCATTTACCTAATTGAAATATTAAAATTTGAGAATAATGAATATTATTGCTATATTATTTTATTATAAAGCAATTATATACTTGTGTGGCTGATGCTAATACCATGCATGGCATTGAACTGAAAGTACCAGTTGAATATTTGGTATAAGAATAATTTGATGAGGAGAAAACACATTTTTATTACCAGGTTAAAGAAGCAAAATTATCAATTCTATAAAAAATTCAAATTCACTCAAAATTCATTTTTAAAATACATCACTTGCTTGAAGGAATACTTGACAATGCTTATTGTGAATTTCTCTTACCATTGGCATATGTTAATGTTGAAGAGAAGCAGAGTACCAATTGATTTGTAGGAAGTAAAAGATGAGACTTCTCCATCAACTAATTTTTGAAGAAAACATTATAGCTCAAATGATAGTATATGAATCATGATAGTCACTCCAAAATGTTAAAAAAGATATAAAAAAGATCTGTATAGAATCTGTCCTGATGCATAATATTCAATCTTCAAACTAAAAAAAATCTATAGGTAGTCAAAAAATGACAAAAATATCATTATGTGTCTATGGTATGACAAGTATTATTCAGCTCTGGGATTATTTAATCCTATGTCCTATCCAGGATTTTTCCACAATGGATCATGCTTTCTAAAGGTAACAAAAAATAGTGAACTGTTAATTTTTAAATGTTCTGCTTAATATAAACACTTGCAAAACTGAAATATTTTTTCAACTGGAAGTTTATTTCAACAGTAGTTATAAAATGAAAAAGATTACAACAAAATTCTTTAGAATACCCAAAAATCTAAGTTATTATTATCATTAGAGCTTATAATCTGTGGAATTCTTTTTGGGTCATAAATTATCCCCAGTGGCACAGCACAGATAGTACATAATTCAGTGGCTGAAAAGTGGGAAATGGGAATGTGGTGGATTTTGTTGCAGAAGTTGGAACTAATGGTACAGAAGATATGGAGCCACTTGGATTTCTTGAATTGAAGCAGTACTTTTTTCAGTTCATGAGGATTTTATAATTGGAAGAAGTTTATTGTTGGAATAAAGAAAATAAAATCTTGTTCTCTCATTTCATTCTTGAGCAACACCTAAATAATACAAGTTGAACATCATGGAAGTGGTTCATTTTGTGAACAGTTGATTTGATAAATATAGCTCATAAAAAAATCAAATACATTAATCCATCAAAACATTTTTCAATTCCATTGAATGATGATTATCAAAGAATCATGTGATTATAACAGTACATAGTAGTATATAATTATTTAGAAATTCCTTCCAAAAGTCCATTACCCTAGGCAAAATTTTGTATTATTTCTAAGCATATAAGTGTTTTTTATCAGAACTTATGTCATTATTTGGTGAAATATTTTCCAGCTTTGGAGTGAAATCAAAATACAGTTGTGACAAGTCAGAAAAAGAAAATAGGGTCTACTACAATTTATCACATTTCTTTTAATTATGAACAGATTTGATGATACAATGAAAATTGATGAAATTTCAGTAATGTGAATTATCAAAAAGATAAATATTTGTAATGAAGATGAATTTTACATATATAATTCAATTAAAATTGGACATGATTGTGAAGCGGTTTTTGTGCAATTTCTTCAATCCTTTGTGTAGATATAATTGACTTGGGAAGTGAGCACATTTTTCTGTCAATGGGTTCCCTGGTAGCTGCTTCCCATTTTTCACAATCTTCTTGATTCTGAAACCAGTTAATAATCATTATCCATAGGTAAGCAATGAGGTATTCAATCTTTGGGTATAGTATATCAAGATAGAGATTTTGAATGATGTGGTAATATTGAAATGTGGACCATTAACAGGTCAACCAAATAGATAACTTATCACATGATAGGATACTTTCAGGATAAATTGATTGGTGATTTCACTTCACAGGAAGCTACCAACTCAACTTTCATTATGTTGATAACTCAATTTGTACCATCTATTTATGAATGAATCAGAGTAGGAGCAGGAACAACAAGATCTACTATACTAAACACTGAAGCCATGAAAGACTTGAAGAAAACAAAAAAAATATGTAATTTCATAAGGGAAGAACATAAAGTTATCCTGCTCCTCCTTACAGTGAAATTCTGTTGCGGAACTTACGTGATTAGGCGATTTCAACTAGTTTCTCAGATACGGCGTCCCAATGACGAAAAAGGGGCCTTCTCCAGCCAAATCTGCACAAAATTCTTCCTTCTTTTCTTCAGCACAATTTTACACACTTTATTGAACAATTTTCAACACAGTTACTCCTCCTTCTGTTAATCAGCACATTTTTAACACAGTTTCAACACATTTTCACAAAGAAATCATCAATAAACACAAAAAATTCCTTGATTTGCGTAAAGAAATTATGAATTGTTTACATCCGATCGCGACATCTATATATTTTTGTTGATTGGAATGGAACTAAAACCTTATTTGTTCGCCATATTTTAACAAAACAAAAGAGCATCAGTGATATCACCATGTATTGTAAGTAAATTGTAAGCATCTCAGTACAACCGTACAACACAGTTCAATGTTTCAACCATTGGTATGACTGATCTATTGTTATTCAATTTACCGCGAGCGCCTACTTTTCAAATTGAATTTATTTGAAATACGTCATTGTTAATATTCCTGAAATTTTTCAATATTTCAATTTCGAAATGGATCTCATGCTGAGCGAATACGTTTTTTTAGTTAAGAAAAAACAAGAATTCATTAACTTTTTAATTAATATCAATTACTTGTGACTTGTGAAAAGTGTGGCAGTGAGTGTCTTCTAGACGAGGAAAGTTTGAGGTACCGCTGCACAAAGACGGTGGCAATCCGAAGAGGATTTTCGTTAAAAAAAGTTGCTCTTTTGGTAATTCTTCGTTAGGTGGCGATGTCTTTTTTTTGCAAAATTTTTGACCTTACTGTAAATGGCATATTTATGATGTTTTTCTTTTGTGAAATGCAAATTCAACCATTGTCCATTCATGTGATGTGTTCAGTAACCTGAGAAGATACAAAACTTGCCGAAAACTTGCGAGACAAAGAAGGTGGAATTTCGAACTTTGTCATCGATTATCTCGAAAACTAGAGATATGTTCACGATAATATTATGAAATTCGTATTTTTCAGGTCAAAATACGTAAGTACCAACAAAAATTTTCATCAAAATATAGATCGCATGATAAGTGCAAAATTACCATGCCATCATTTATGCAGACACAATTATAAATCTTAAGTCAACTTAAGTCCGTATTACATGGTGCAGAAATTGATACAGAAAATGTTCCATTTTCTCAAACAGACTCTTGTACAGAAAACATTGACAAATTTTCTGCAAATAAAAGGTCTGTTCGCTGTGTCTCCATTAACTACACTATTGTACAGAATAGTAGATTGTGTAACACTGATACCGTTCGGTGATTTCCCGTGTACACTAAACACTTACACTATTTTCGTT
Organism: Chrysomela aeneicollis; assembly: GCA_029955515.1. Taxonomy (NCBI): domain Eukaryota; kingdom Metazoa; phylum Arthropoda; class Insecta; order Coleoptera; family Chrysomelidae; genus Chrysomela; species Chrysomela aeneicollis. The sequence goes on from JARUHQ010000010.1 coordinate 20,230,226, forward strand.
GTTGAAATGTTGTAGCACGAAAAAACCAGTTGTTACAATCGATTTAGAGGAGGTGTGATAAGTGTATTGTAAATGGATATTGGATAATATGAGGTTAGATGTATATAATGATATATATTTTGAAAACTTCTTCAACAAAGTACGTAATGGTTATATTTGTTACCCGGGAATCTTTTGTCCCCATTTACGAAAGCATCAAAAGATTTGACATCAATGCCATTGATTGATCCCCGTCAGATGAACTTGTCAACAATTCATCTTCCGAATTCGCAATGATATTCTCTATTATTTCATCATCACTGTGCATTTTTGGTACATTCAAAAGAGATTCACAAGTCATAAATAAATACAAAATAATTATATGCATAACCTCCAAATCAAAATCCTAAGATTAGCAGAAAGCAGAATAAAAGCACCGAACAGATATTGAACTAATTACACTCCACTCCACGACACTCATCTACAACAACCAGTAGGTCTGTTCGCTGTGTCTCCATTAACTACACTTTTGTACAGAACAGTAGATTGGTAACACTGATACCGTTCGGTGATTTCCCGTGTACACTTACACCATGTTCGTTGTTAAAATGTTGTAGCACGAAAAAACCAGTTGTTACAATCGATTTAGAGGAGGTGTGATAAGTGTAGTGCAAATGGATATTGGATAATATGAGGTTAGATGTATATAATGATATATTTTGAAAAAAACAACTTCTTCGACAAAGTACGTAATGGTTATATTTGTAACCCGGGAATATTTTGTCCCCATTTACGAAAGCCTCAAAAGAATTGACATCAATGCCATTGATTGATCCTCGTCAGATGAACATGTCAACAATTCATCGTCCTAATTCGCAATGATATTCTCTATTATTTCATCATCACTGTGCATTTTTGATACATTCAAAAGAAATTCACAAGCCATAAATAAATACAAAATAATTATAAGCATAACCTCCAAATCAAAATCCTAGGATTAGCAGAAAGCAGAATAAAAGCACCGAACAGATGTTGAACTAATTACACTCCACTTCACTACACTCATAATAATAATGGGTGTAAAAAATGTAGTGTACAATATAAATTTCATGCATAAACAGCGAACAGACCTAAATATTGTTTGGTAATACATGATATCAATAATTCAACACATAAGCATGCGCAATATGTGAATCAAAACGGCTTTTATGAGGATTTTAACCTAACTTGTTGAGACTGTTGAGAGATGCTTTTGGAAATTTTCTACACAAACAAGGATGTCTCCAATAAATCATTTTTTGACTGTGGCAGCTTCAGCTTGCAGTGCTTTAATAATGTTTAAATTAATGAAAATTTATATGGAGAGACATAATAATAGCAGGAAAGGACGGCTTTGGAATCGCGAATGGCTGAGAAAGAGGTGGATAGATAGGATAGATAGGATCATTGCTGAGAAGGAGAGATAATGGCAGAGGTGTACTTAATATGGTTGAGAATGAACTTCTTGTTGAGAATACTTTTTAGCATACAAAAATCGGTATTCTTCTATTAGTGCCAAAACTTGTTCTGCTGTCCAATTCATATTACTATTGCCCTAACTGTGCCCAAAGACTCTCACTTTTATTTGTATTTCGAGGCGATTCGCGAAATATGATGATATTAATAAAATTAACCTCACAAATATTCACAAAAACAATAAAGCTGCAATGCAATAATCACACTGCGCATGATCACATACAAAAAATCTGTCCGAAAATAGAACCTGTCCTATATTTCTTGGATGGAATATTCAGATTCAGTTTTTCTGTAATACACGATGCAGAAAATATTGCCTTCACATTTTCATACAGTAAATGTACCATTTTCTGCACCGTGTAATAGGAGAAAATAGTAAGCATGCGCACAAGTCCGAGATCCCTGTCATTTAAAATAACCTCATTTTATGTTATTTTGAAAACTTGAAAATAAACAATTTTCCAAAACCTACCTATTCACCGAAATGGAAGAAGTTGAGGCGTTTTTTGTATTGTTAATGCTACTATCAGCAAGTTTTTTTCTATTGAAAAAAGGGAGAAAAAGAAGATGGGCTGTGAAACCCATAAATAGGGACAGGAAAGAAAAGGGCATCTTCGACAATCTTATAAAATCAATGATTCTGCAAGATCATGAGGGATTTTTTTCATATACAAGGATGACTCCTAGGTTATTTGAAATATTGTTGTCCCAAGTAGGGCCAAGACTCCAAAAAGATCCTTCCACAGATTGTTGATTACTCTCCAGTCAGTATACTTTGTTTCCAGTAGACATAAATGGTTTCCATAACATATCTCTAAATACCTTTTGATTCTTTCAGTTATCTTTCTGAAGGGTGTTCAATGAAAGAAATGGTCACAATCAAAACAAACTTTTGAATTTCTAGGTTAGGTTAGGACGGTTAGGTTGAATTTTTTTTGTTTTCATCATCTGACGGACCAATCCGCCTTCATCTGCATACTAGTTGCGCAGTTGAAGAAAATCCGGTACATTTAATCTAAGAAAGTTAAAAGATGGTCAACTTCGTAATTGTTAAATGATAAATGATAATTGTTAAATGTCTGCATAAATGCTGTCATTGTAAAATAAGGGGTTCAACTTATAATCGATAAATGTTAATTGATAAATGTTAGATGATAAATGTTAAATGATGCTGCATAAATCTACACTTTCACCTATAAAAGTAAGATTTTATATATTCAGCATTTTGTATTGCATGTACTTACTTCATTCACTTATATAAAGTACCATTTTATTTTTAATTTTTTCCAATTTTGAAATTTCGCAAAAAGTTTCAATGGCGACATAATAACTTCCGATGGTCGTCCTCTCGACCAATGAACAACAAGGTCGGAGCAATCCTTTACAGTTTAATATCCTTGGCAGAGACGCAGAGATAAGTAACCTAACAAGAAAATTTCATCGAAATCGGTGCGAGTTCCCTTTGCTGCAGGTTTTCCCAATATCTAAAATGACAGGCTTTCTTGAAGTCGACTTCAACAACCTTTAGTTTATCTCATTACTTGAGACTTTTTCGGGACAGTAGATAGATTTTTTTTCAGCTTTTTCCTTTATTTTGCAAGACTAAAGTAGAATTGGAATCTTTGGGTTTGCTTGCTCATGTTATGTGTTGAATGTATAGTTCTGATAGAAATTGTTTTTAAATAAGTCTTCAGTAAAAAGATGTATACTCAAATTATGTTATCAAGGAAGAGCAATGTCCATCCTTGAATCAGAACTATATGGTTCGTTACCCAGTCAAGTATATACAGGGTGGTGCATCCAAGTGAAAACGTTAAGGTGGTGAGCGGTACGAGTATATTAAACAATCTATGTATATCCATACCAAATACCAACTTTGTGTTCTTCATTGAATGCGCCACTCATTTATATTAGATGATTGTCGATGATGACGAATAAATGCCTGATTTCTTTGTTCACAGGTTCCACATATGGGACAGGGATTACAGCAATCAAGCTCACTGCTCTGGGTAGGCCACAATTACTGGTAAGTTGAAATTTGACAAAACATCATAGTCATATTTCGATAATTATGTTCATTATGGTATAGGGGTCAAGCTTAAATAACATTGTTTTTTAAAAATATTTCGTCAGTCACAAATATATTCTCAATTTCATTATCACCTCGAATGTCTGAGACAACAATAATGATAAAATCAAAACTCCTATTTGTATTATCTTCAAAAATTATCATATCAATTTTAGCCAGAAAATGAGGTTAACATGATTATCCAAAATAATAGATCTATTACAATTTTCTCAGCCCTATTTTTAGGATTGCAAATAGACTAAATTTTTCATCGAATGAAAGGTTCGCCTCTTCATAACATGTTGCTTGGTACTGAAACATGCATTGCATCAGACACTGTTGGGTACGATAAATACATGGTGTTTCCTAACTACGGTTCCTAACTGCAGGTGGTGATTTGTTAGGTCATTTTAAAAAGAAAAGTTCTTATGAACATAGGTCCGGAGTTTCTGAGATACAGGGCGTTGAAATCAAAGAAAAAAAAAAGGTATTTATAAAATATCATAAATATCCTAGAACCGATTTGGTGGTGAACAAATAACAACCAATAATCCAAAACAAAAATTATTTTTTTTTCAATTTGGAATGAAATATGTGTAGAAAACACCCTACTATCAATGTCAGCTGGTCTCCAATGCAGGTGTTTATGATATGCAGTAGAGTGGCTTTAATTTTTTTTTCTCGAAAACGAAGCTGGATATGGAGAAAATACAGGAGACCAAAAAGTTGTATTTTCAGTTGCTTAATCTAAAAAAATAATTCATCAAAAAAAGTGGCGTACTTTTTTTTACAATATTGTTGGCTGTGGTGCCCACTCGAGACGCCACTGGCCCCAATAATTTCAATCTAAATAGGGTTTAATGAGCGCCTTATTAGTTCAAATAAAAGAACCAAATTTTAACCAAGTTGGTTCCAGGATATTCATGATATTTTATAATTACCGTTTTCTTTAATTTCAACGACCTGTATCTCAGAAACGAAGCAACTCCGGACATTTATGTTAATAGGAACCTTTCTTCCTGAAATGACCTAACGAATCACCACCTGCAGTTAGGAACCGTAGTTAGGAAACACCCTGTATATGAAAAAATAGTGCCTTCTAAGGATCAACATTAAATTTATTAGGTGTGGATATCCAACAATTTAATAATAATTCAGATGAACACCTTCAATCACATACAATTGACCACCCTTTCAGCTTCAATTGTCAGAAGTAATCATCAAGGCGAGACAGTACATGACAGAAATTGTAGGAGGCGAGGGTAACGTCCTCTCGCATCATCTCAAACACGAAGATCTCGAAGCAAAGTTCGATAAGATTCAAGATAAAGAATCGCTGCGAAAGTTCCTGAAGCAAGTCACATATGACAAACACGGGTGAGCCAAATGTTTATTTATTTGTTGAATTTATCAGTTGACAGTTGAGAATAAGAAGATACGAGTAGTAAATTATTTTTTCCGCAAATCGCTAGGAAATTTTGACATTCCTGTCAAAATTTCTTGAAGAAAAAGTCAGGACTTCCTTACTGTGAGGAAATGTCATTTCCTTACTGTAAGGAAATGATATTTCCGTACAGTTGTTAGTGTTCTACATAAATGATTAAAAACACATTGCTTATAAGGAATTAATTTATATTTTGAAAACATCAAGTCATTGCTGAATACATTTTGAAGATCAATTTGTTATATTCACAGTAATTTGACAGTTAGTACAATTATTGAACATTGGAGGAACACTGTTAGAACTATGAGAAACATTTTGGACAACATGCGGGGTGGTAGGGTTATTTTGTTGAATATTTTGTACTGTGAAAATTTTATTTGCCACCTCAACCTTATTGTTAAGCGATTCTTCGATATATCCTTCAGCAACGTTTGATGACTTCCATCCGCCATGCCTCTTTAAACTAGTTATGTCGGCACCAGAGTCAACCAATATTGTTGCAGAAGACCGACGAAGTGTATTTTGTCGGATTTACCAAGTTCAAATAAGTAGCAACTATTTTGGGCATTTTTCTAAATTGATGAATTCCTACCACTTGTCTACAATCTTTTCCGCTTTGATATTTAAAGAAAAATCGGTCACTGTTCATATTTTCTGGTCTCAACGAAACATACTTTCGATAAACATTCAAGTAGATCTGATTAATTACAAATGATCTTGGTTTGTTGGTTTTCGAATCAGGTATGCTGATTAAAAGCTTAGATTCTAGGTCTTCTACAGGGTGTCCCCTCTCAATTGGAAAAAACTTCTGGGGCATATTGAGGAACCATAGACAAGCAGTTTGAGATAAGAGACTGATGTCCGGAAGTGCATGGTTTTCAAAATACAGGGTGTCAAAGTTTTTTTCAAAAAACTTTTTTTTTTTAATATTTCAAAGACACGTTAACCGATTTTCTTGAAATTTGCTAGTGATGTAAGCTTTAATAAGACGCTCAGTTAGCACTAATTAAATGTTAATTATGACTTCCAGTGGCGCCCCGGGGGACAGTGTCACGAATAAAAATGACAAAAAATGTACGCTCCTGACTTTTTTTTTAAATTTTATATATTTTTTTAGAAAGCTCAGTTAAAAATACAACTTTTTTGTCACTTGATATTTTTTCGTATCTCTCTCCGTTTTCGAGAAAATTTTTTTATTAAAAACTTTATTGAAAGGTTCATTATTATTAGAAAGAAAAACAAGGAGGCTTTTTCAAAAATAATTTATTATTAATTAGTGGAGCAAATGCTCAAAGTGTCCACCATGCATTTCGATGCATTTTCTACACCTGTCGAGCCAGGATTCGCGCACCCGAGCAAACACGCCTGGATTGTTCGCGATAAATTCCGCTGCCACCACAACTCTAGCAACTAGGTCCTCCATGGTCGGCACAGGAGTTGCATAGATCAACCGTTCCATTTCGCCCCAAAGAAAAAAGTCCAGGGGGGGCAAGTCCGGCGACCTTGCTGGCCAAGGGACGGGACCACCTCTACCAATCCACCTGCTGTTGTAGGTTTGGTCGAGGTAACCGCTCACGGTGGGCGCAAAATGCGCTGGACAACCTACGCAACTGGAGGTGTACATCTTCCAGCAGCTCGGGTAGAATATCTCGCAAAAAAACTAGATAGTTATTCCCGTTGAGGTGATCAGGTAGAACGTACGGCCCAATCAAATGGTCGCCAAGAATACCTGCCCAAACATTAACACCAAACTTCTGCTGATATCCTCTGATGTGCGTAGCATGGGGATTTTGTTCGCTCCACTCGTGGTTATTACGAGGATTGAATGTCCCCTCGCGCGAAAATCCTTTTTCATCGCTCGTGAAGATTTTATACTTAAAAAATCAGCGTTTTCATCCGCTTGACGGAGCAACCACTCGCAGAACTCGAGCCGCCGAGGAGCGTCTTCAGGCAGTAGATGCTGCACCTTTTGCAGTTTAAATGGATAGAGATCGTGGATTTTCAATACTCGATGGACAGTATTTTTGCTGCAATCAAGTTGCGACGCAATCAGACGAGTGCTAGTGTTGGGCTCATTCTGAATGCGTGCCATGACTTCATCCTCAACGGCATCTCTGATCGGAAACTGCCTTGCAAATTCTCGAATAGGCTGCAAAGATAACAAAGCCTCTTAGATTGGCTGTAAAACAGAAACGCGCAAGAAAAAAAAACACAGAAAGTTGCCATTTCTGCAATACTTACCACGAATGAGCCGGTCTCCCGTAGATTTTGATGAATTTTGATAAAAATCTTATGGTTTGGCAATTCACGATTTGGGAACCGCTGCCCGTACAACCGTTGTGCTAACAAAGAATTACCCCGCGCTTCCCCATACAAGAGATGCATATCTGCAAGCTCGGCTAATTCAAACCGATTCATTTTTGCAATTAGTGTAACGTTTGAAGATAATTAAGTACTTAGAAACTGACACTTTTACTAAAGTTTGACATGTTTATGTGTTACCATGACAACATTGTTTTGTTTTAGATTTTCAGATAATGAACCTTTCAATAAAGTTTTTAATAAAATTTTTTTCTCGAAAACCGAGAGAGATACGAAAAAATATCAAGTGACAAAAAAGTTGTATTTTTAACTGAGCTTTCTAAAAAAATATATAAAATTTTTAAAAAAGTCAGCAGCGTACATTTTTTGTCATTTTTATTCGTGACACTGTCCCCCGGGGCGCCACTGGAAGTCATAATTAACATTTAATTAGTGCTAACTGAGCGTCTTATTAAAGCTTACATCACTAGCAAATTTCAAGAAAATCGGTTAACGTATCTTTGAAATATTAAAAAAAAAAAGTTTTTTGAAAAAAACTTTGACACCCTGTATTTTGAAAACCATGCACTTCCGGACATCAGTCTCTTATCTCAAACTGCTTGTCTATGGTTCCTCAATATGCCCCAGAAGTTTTTTCCAATTGAGAGGGGACACCCTGTATATTGAATGAGAATTCCCTCGCGTGAACGGAGGACGAATGGCAACATTGCAATAGTATTGTATGTTGCCTCTGTTGACAGTTATCATGGCCGTTATTTAAAAAAATAAATAAATATTAAATGTGATATCAAATTTTAGCAATCTTGTTTCGTTTTTTTGATAACTGAATTATAATGAATATGGTATCTATTTTCCGCGAGCACTTACACCGAGTTTCGTGTACAACAGACAAGCCAGCGATGAGCAATTGAACAATAGCAAAAGATGGTTGATGTAGGTTTTATTTTGGGAATATCTCGAAAAGTATTGGTTTCCGCACAGATTCGTGATAAGAAGGCCAAAATACGTAAATTAAGCCCAAAATTTTGAAAAAATAAGACATCGCCACCAACGCCACCTAACGGAACAATTACCATATTTTATTTTCACTGTCTCGCATCCAGGAAGCGCCTCATAATGTATTTTTATTTATTCTGTTTTTTTTTCAGGTATTCCCTCAAAGAAAACTTCAGAAGTACATGCATTGACACGCTATCCCATTTTAGCCGGCGACTTACCTTTGTAGATAAGCAGTATAAAAGTCAAGTCTGTTTTATTACTATTTGTTAAGAATAAGCATCTGCGTGAATGGTTCATAGACAGCTGTTAACTTCTCGTTAGTCCCCGTGCACGAAAAAATTTTCCGTCTTTGTGATATGGTCTAATTTTCCGATTCTTACTGTACCCATGACCCAGCAGAGATACTCTCGATAAAAATGCACGGGTGATTTCATTTTCAACAAATTGTTTCCAGTTTTTGATTGGACAATGTTCAATAAGTATCGATATTGGTGAATCAAAAATTTCTTGGCAAATGAGTTTTCAGTATTTTTTCTTGAGAAATTATGCACGAGGAGCAGCAATTAATCAAAGGTAATTCGTAATACTTGCTCAGGAGAAGGAATGATTTTAAAGGTGATTCTCATTTTTAATCTCATTGCCGGAAATATGAAACGATAAATTTCTGTTGATTATTCAGAAATTTAGAATCATCATAATAATCACAATTCAATTAATTCGTTTGTTTTGTGCAGAGTTGTGTATGTGTATTATTTTTTGAAAGTATTATGTTAACTTATCTCTTATTTATTATCGTATTTTTATGTAACTTTGATACAAAACAATCGTTTTATTTTATTGAGAGGTCGGAACGATTCGCGCAGGATGAAAAGTTGCAACCTATAGATAATTAAATTAGTTTCATAAATTGTGTACAGATAGATGTGGATGAATGGTAATTATTGTGATGTAACTTATTGGGGTGACTTTCCTTCGATGTTCCTGTAGAATCTCAAGCACGGTATACAGAGTATTTCTTGGTCATCGAAGAACAAAATGAAAAATCCTGTATACTTAAACTCATGTCTTGATGGAAGTCTTTGGATGCCACCTTCGAGAGGATAGATGAGATTAAAAAACAATAACATCGTCGTATTTTTGATGGCATAGTATGTTATTGTTGCTTGAAACTGGACAAAATTCGGTTTTTATATACAATACTCGCATCAATATTTGTTATTAGTGTGAATATTTTTTGTTTTAAATTATTAGATATCAGAGCTTCAGATAAATTTGGCTACAAACGATTATTTATGAGCATATCAGTAATATGACTCTTAAATACCCAATATAAATTGTTTGCTAGTTGTTGCAGTTACTGGGATCATCTTTGTACCCATTTGTGTAAACTTCATTCAATCATCTGCGTTTATTTGATTATGGAAAAATATTTCACAAACAGAAAGATTTCATGATATTTTTTTCTTATTACATTTCAAGTTCACATTTGTTATTTATTGAAAATGTTTCGTCTTGAAATGTTAGTAATCAATGAAGAATAATCATGGCATTGTAAAATATTTGTGATTTATTGTGATTGGTGATAATGCATGAAAATCAAATTACATCATTTGAGCGACAATCGTCGCATATTGAATTTTTATAACTCAAATGGTATACATAAATGGATAATAGGAAACCGTCTTGGGAAAATTAATGTTACACTCAATCTAAACTAGTGACGAAAAAGTTTCTGTAGCTACTGAATCGAATATTTTAATCGGGCCCGCGTACAAATATATTAATTGCTCCCCAAGCATAGCTTTTTGTATAGGTACATATATTGTTCACAATCACTTAATCAATGTTTTGCCTTCACATATGCATACCTACCTCTGATTCTTTGTTATGGCTTCATTAGCAACTGGCACAAATTAAATGGTCCGAATTTTCAAGCTGATATTCACATCAATACTCTCGAATCGACTTGTGTATTTTATGTACACGTTATACTCAGTCTAAGTTTTGATCATGTATCGATGTATACAAAATATTTGTGCTGAGATTTGGATGAGGTTTGTAAGAGAATAAAAATCCCTGAAGAAGTTTGTTTTTATTTGGTATGCATTTTGCTATTATTGATTGTTTATTTCGTGTATTTTCTATTAGTAGTCCATAGAACTAGAAAACTGTTAATAAAATTGAAATTCTCGACAATAAGTTGGAAAATACAATCGATTTAGCAACAATTACCTTGTTTGTTATTCTCAGATTCCAAGCAAATATTCATTGATGTCTGTACCCATAGATCTTGCGCTAGATCCGGCATCCTGTAGTAATTTTTGGTATGGTCAACAATAAAAACGACCAATCAATGGCTTAGCACTTTCAATCCCCCCCCCCCCCCCGGACCTACAAAACAAATAACTTATGGATACCGGATCTAGCGTAAGCAATAAGATCTATGTCTGTACCCAATGATCTAAGATCTTTTTTGTCTGTACCATACAATAATTCAATGTTTGTTGCCTAAAACCTGGTGCACCGAACTGATGATGAAAAAATATGCTCATCTTCTGTTCACACAATTTGGCACTTTTGAATGTTGTGTTGTGAGTTTAAACTTGCAAAGTGAAACAGCAAATAATTTTATGGGAAGAACGACATTTTTTTATTAATTTTCTTCAAGAATCGATTATTTCGCCATAACTAGAGTATTTTTGGGATTATTGAAGTTATAATATGTCTGATAGTTGTTTCATTAGGTCTTGTACCAGCATTTGTAATATATAAGTTCAAGTATTTCAAGGTCAAATATCAGGCCCGGCCTAAACATATTTTAAAATGAAGAATATAAGATTTTTTAACATTTCAGTTTTGAATCCAGAAAAAAGCAATGGTTGGAAATTTTTTTGGGAATGCCAGAAGTGAATATATTATGAGTCCCAGAAATAAGCTGTTCCAGGCATTTTGATAGTCTTGTACTCTTGTACATAATTATCCCTAAAATTCTAACACTTTTCAAGTGCCCATCAAGTGCTGTGCTCAAATATATCTTGAGGATCAAAAGAGCACCAGAACATCCTCGATCAGATATCAATCCCCAAAAGAAAAAAATTGATGAGTATGTAACAACTAACTAATAAGGAAACAAACTAACTATAGAGGTAATTATAGTGCATTATAGTGTAAACTAATTCGACATGGAGTATTATTGTCAAGTAAATAAAGGAAGAGTATCAATTATTTACTATTCATGCTATTCAAATCATGATACAAAAATATAACAATTGAGATAGAATAAGTAATTATAGTAAAGCTATATTCTAGTTGAGAAGTTCAACTCAAAAGTACCTACCTATCTTCCTACTTTTATAAATATCTACATTTCACATCAGAAAATGATATGTAATGATGTATTCATTACACAGGATTGCTCTACTCCTGCTGGATTATCAAAATCAGTCAAACATGAGTTTATAAGAAACTAACTTTATTAATCCTGACATTCCTAGGGGAGTATCGGTTCATGATCCCTATCTCCTGAATATATATAGTTAGTATCTCAATAAATAAAACAACTGATATACAATCACATAATGCTTGTGTTTCATTACAGGCCATCAAAGTTCCACAGACAGTGTTGGATTGAAACACCCCCAATAAAAATTGGAGATTTATTGATGACATGTATTTATATTGGTATCATCTTTAATCATATTGCAAATAATATATTATGAGATGTTGCAGAAAATAACCCAATTTTCATCAATTTATCAGATCAAAAGAAAAGTAGGTACCTAATTAATCTGATGATCCATTGAAGGAATATAATTTATATTTTCATCAGTTGAAGTCCTGTACCTATACTTTATTGTTTTATTCAACTATCCTTGCAAGTAACTTTATTTCAAATATACTTCCATTTTTGTGAAAGTAGTCATCAATGTTACATACTAAATAATCTGATTTTACATTGAATGTATAGTGAAAAACAATTATGTATCATTGAATGAATAAAAGTTATTGTATGGTACCTGGTGTCTGAATTACTGTATAAAAATCAACAATAGAATATTTGGAGTTCAGATTGCTATATGATTGTGATGCTAAATATATTTTGCATTCGTATGCTTATTTCAGATGGACTATACACCTTCAATGGTGAGATTTCAACTGGATGCGTGTTTTCATTCGAAGGTTTGTTTATTGGTCTGAAGTTTGTATTATATAGGCGCAATAGATTTTTTGACATTGGAATACGAATCAATTTTTAGCTAATATGTGTGTCAAAATATGATCATTCTAAAAATAATTCAAAAAGTTACTGCTTCCATGTTATTTCACAAATTTACATTGTTAATCATGTTTTTCATTCATAGCTGATGCTGTTGTTTTCTTATGATATCCTTTTGGTGAATGTTTTTTCCATACATATTCAGGAAATTTCTCATTCCATTAAATAATAACATGTGAATGAGCAAGTTAACACAAAGCCAATAAGAAAAAACAAAACTATGTACATCAGATTTAGGATTTCCTTTGAAGTTTAACATCTAACAGTAACTATACTAAATCAAAAAATAACAAATGTACAATTATTTAAAATACTCATTTTTGAATCAAACTTATTTTCGGATTCTTCAGTGGGGTGAGCTACAAATTATCTGAAACCGTCTCCGTAAACGCGTTATGCGCATGCCTTCCCACTGCTTAATTTTTTTCCTTGTACGCTGTCAACATTATGGTAATTCCGTTTTGTTCTCCTCGTTTTTAAGTTCTGTGGTCGAGTTGTGTCTGTTGTGAGCATGGTTGTATTTCATTAAAAATTAATGTAATAATTATTTTATTTTATTGAAACAATGTCAAGATCCAATTACTTTAATGTTATTTGTAATCTTTCTAATTATTACGATGATCACCGGCTCACAATTAGGATTTTTGTTGGTGTAGAAATTAAAACAGTAAAAGACCTTCAACAAAAAATATCTCGTCTATATAATATTGAAAATTTCCATTTATTGTGTGCCCGAAATCAATTTCTACACCCTTCTGAGGACATCAGAATAATAAGAGAAGATGAAATACTTTGGTGAGTATTCAAATACCATATTATCATTTGATTTTTTGTTTATATTTTTTTTCCTTCATCAATCCCAAGAAACTAGTACAAGTTTATAAACAGACACTCTGCAGTAATCTACTTTACTGATACATTATAGCTAGATTCTTTATTTTCATAGACAAAATACATTTCAGCATCGTATAGAAATTGTCAAAAAAAAACTTACAACTAATATGCAATTAGGTGATACAACATTGAAAATACCTTGAAAAGAGCATCTGACAATAAATAAAAAAAAATAAAAAAAACAGCCGATACGAACTACAGAACGAAGAGATCATAAATTTACAAATTCACTCTGTTTAAAGTCATGAAGTCCGTTGTCGCATACATATGAGGCGCCGTTCGGGTAAAAAGTGTTTTTTCAAATACAGAGGTGTGCACAAAAAACGGCCAGAGCTGTAACTTCTGAATCATTCGAGATCGAAATTTGAAATTTGGTGGGTAGCAACTATATGATATTGTTCATTTTTTGACGAGAATAATTGTATTCCATCACTTCCGGTCTAACCGGAAGTGACCCCAACCTTCGATTTTCAAATGGAACCCCCTGTATATTTTTCCATTTTCAGATTCAGTGTATCATTAAACATACACCAGTAGTTTTACCGGATCATTTTTTGTGAAACAGAAAGAACAACAAAATGAACTCCACATCAATCTTTATTATTTTCAGTAGCATAGAAAGAGGGGCGATATAAAATTAATTACAACAAATACTCAAATTGACCCCCATTTTGTGCAATGCATTGCTGACACCTTATTGGATGTTACTGTCACATTGAAATTGATTTACAAGTCTACCTCGATCTTGATTACTATTACCAATTAATGGGCACACTGTTCGTTTAGACCGGAAATGATGGAATACAATTATTCTCTTCAAAAAATGAACAAAATCATATAGTTACTACCCACCAAATTTCAAATTTCGATCTCGAATGATTCAGAAGTTACAGCTCTGGCCGATTTTTGTGCACACCTCTGTATATATTTTTTCGAGTCCATATATTTATCAATTGTGGCAATATTTGTTATTTTGCGTATTTATCTTCGACTATAACTAATATATTTACCTTTCTGTGATACAAATATATAAACCTGTCAATTCCGATATATTTATAAATTCGATATTAAAATATATAGGCATTTTCCTGTATAACTCCAGAACTGAAGAAGCTAGGTCAGATTTTTTTCATCCATATGATTAACCTCTGAAATACGCTACTTTGCTCCCTTTTAACCAACCCTATATCTCTTACCGTTATCGAAATCCCCATGCATAGACTCGAATTTGAATAGCCCTGTATTTACCTTTCTGTGATACAAATATATAAACCTGTCAATTCCGATATATTTATAAATTCGATCTATTCTATTTCGTCAAGAGATGGCGCAACTGATGCGCTTGTATAGGTTCGAGCATATGGCAACATGGCAGCTGGCGAGCTGGCCAAAGTACATAATTTGGCTAACAGATGGCAACCGAATAATATATTGAATGAAGTAATATTGAAAATTTTCGAATTTCAATCATCGAATGCAGTAGTCAGAGTGGATTCAAAATGTATTTGATCCATTTGATCAAAGTTTATTCGATTTTCCACTGGATTTTTCGAAATCAAATACCCTAACCTTACTTTTTACTCGAAGTCTTCCGAGGGTGAACAACACTGTGAACAACAAAGCAATACTTATTGTATACCTACCACAGACTTTCATATTATTTTCAATGAATTTGAATTGTTGCAAATAGTTTTCTGAATTATTTCGTGCTTATCAGCTGGTTACTGATATTACCTATTGAAACATGCAGCAAGGTCATGAAGATGAAATCGAGAAAGATTTGTTCAGTACCTCAGCGTTCCTTCTACCGTCAAAGACTACAGGATACTATTTCTGTTAACTTCAACTCTGCTACCGTACAAACATCATTCACTTCAGGATTGTGTAAAAAATGATTGAACTTCCAAGTAGGGTGAGAGGTGATCACAATACTGGAATCCTAGAATTCAAGCAATAAGCAAAAATAAATTATAAATCAGTGGAACTATCATGATCCAAGCAAAATAAATTTGTTCTCTAAGAAGTCCGAACTCCGAAGTATACAAGTATTCTGAAAAATCTAAAAGTAAGGTTAGATACGAATTTTTTTGTTTTTGAGGAATTTGATTTCAAACAATTAAGTGTTGAATCGAATAAATGTTGATCAAATGTTCATAAGAATCCATACTGATGGCTAGTGGCTACTGCAATCGTTGATTGAAACTCAAAATAAAAACACTTTTGACCCGATCGAACGGCGCCTCATACATACATGACATATAAATTACATATAATTTGATTTTGGTATACCTTAAAAATAATATCACAAAAAAAACGTCAAAAAATAAACATAACAAGTCCTATACAAGTCCCTGAAAACAAAAACAAGTTAAGAGTCTTATGTTCATGGATAATTTCTCCCTGTCCTTTCCATTTCCCAAAGATGTTTTCTCATTTCTTATTTCAATTGGTTGAGTGATAGATGCTTCAGATATTCTGGTATATTATTATAATATTTATCATGCCCTGGTAGGATATGGAACTCATTCATTATCGTGTTTTGATAGCTTTATTTAGTAATTGGTGAATAATGTTAAAATCTTGATACAGACTTTGACTGTGAAAGTAGTTGTCCAATCGGTACAAGTTCCTAATTGCCTTATTCTGAAGTACTTCAAGGGGTTTTAATTGATTGTTAAATGATGTAGCCCAAATTGTGGTAATTCTTCCGTTAGGTGGCGATGTCTTATTTTTTCAAAATTTTTGGCTTTACTTACGTATTTTGGCCTCCTGATCACGAATCTGAAAACCAAATTGTGCGGAAACCAATACTTTTCGAGATATTCCCAAAAGAAAACCTTCAACATCCATCTTTTGCTATTGTTCAACTGCTCATCACTTGCTTGTCTCTTGTACACGAAACTCGGTGTAAGTGCTTGCGAAAAATAGATACCATATTCATTATAATTCAGTTATCAGAAAAACGAAACAAGATTGCTAAAATTTGATATCACATTTAATATTAATGTAGTTTTTTTAAATAACGGCCATGATAGCTGTCAACAGAGGCAACATACAATACCATGGCAATGTTGCCAGTCGTCCTCCGTTCACGCAATAGAATTCTCATTCTAAAATATATATTTCGTTTCGACACGAAGTAGAGATAGATAGAAATAGTGAATGCTCCACGAGAAAATTTGTGCTGAAGTTTGTCACCAATGTCACCTCTTGTCATGGAAGATGTTAATATGAGCTTTGATAATAATGTTGAAATAAATGGTTAAATTAATAAATAGAATGCCGTTTCTCATGAAATATTACTTCATAGTTAATAAAGAATAAGGTATATTTTTACCAATACACATAAATGACGATTTGTTTACGTTCAATGTCAAATTATGGCTGCACACCATTTCTCTATTATTTCCAGTTTATTCTCCTTGTCCCTGGATAACCTCTATAAAGTTAGCAAAACCACTTGCGAGGAAATCAATTAAACCTATCCCAATAATTTTCGAATAATTGTCGGGAATGTGTCGTGAAGAAAAAAATATTGTCGCGCCCTTATTTTTTTTATATGGGGTGGATGTGCTAACTTAATATTAAGTTAGCACAGACAATTGTCGCGACTTTTGTTTTTTTTTTTTGTATATGGGGTGGCTGTGCTAACCTAATAATTTTCGTTCACGACAAATATTATATTTTGGTCATTCGACAATTATTGAGAGATGAATTTCCGAGTGCAAAAAAGAAAAATTCACGAAGTTACAGGGGTGTATAATTCTTGTGTACTGCTGATAATTCTTGTTTTTTGATTATTCATCATTTGAATGCAGCTTTTTTGGTGTTGATGAATCCGAGGTTTCACGACAAATGTGATTCAGTCGTTCGACAATTGTAAACTATCAGATCAGAGTCAAAAAAAGTTGTCGATTTAATATTGAGTTCACATGGCCACCCCGTATAAAAAAACTAAAGTCGCGACAATTGATTTTTTTCCACGAAATTCTGGATGAGTAGAAGAAAAGTTCACAAAGTTACACAGCTGTGTACGCCGGTTGTGAATAAGAAATTCCTCTAGTACCCAGTGGCGGATTTACTATTTGGCTGAGTAGGCTGAAGCACCCCAATAAACCTAGCAGAATCATTTTCGAATTTCAAAATCGTAATAGTGTAGTTATTTATTACTAATTTATTACCACATTCCCGAATTTATTACCCTTCATTAATGCAAAAAAACCAACGGTTCTGCTAGCTTTATATAAACTTAGCAGAACCACACTTTAAATAATATTTTTTATTCAAAGTTGACATAGGGCATAATTTGTTACTCTTTTATTACTAATTTATTACCATATTCCCGAATTTTTTACTTTCCATTTCGAGGAAAAAATCATCAATTCCAATATTTCGATCTAAACCTAGCAGAACCAAAACTCCAAGTATCCGTGTATAGAAATTTCATTCAGTCCATAATTTATTACTAATTTATTACTAATTTATTACCACATTGGCGAATTTATTACTCTTCATTAAGACAAAAAAACCAACGGCTCTGTTTTATACACCTAGCAGAACCACACCTTCAAAAATATTTTTTTCATAATTGACATATGTCATAATTTGTTACTCTTTCATTAATAATTTATTACCACATTCTCGATTTTTTATTCTTCGTTTCAAGAAAAAAGTCATCAATACTGATATTTCGATATCAACCTATATTGCATAACCCGAGAGGCAGAACTTAAACCCCTTGTATCCGTGAATGGAAATTTCATTCAGTCCATTGCTCATTACTGACTTACTACATCGAAGAATTTATTACCCTTCATCAAGACAAAAAAAAAACACGGCTCTGCTAGCTTTATACAGGGTGGATCACGGTCGATGGTATCTTAAGACGTTTACGGAGAACAGGAGATAGGATCAATCTTTAAATTCGGGGTTTCTTGGGTCCTTGGTTAATCAGGTTTTTTTTATCGATCCAAAACATTATCAGCGCTGCGGCGTTGCCGCTTCTATCGAAAAGTAACAACAACTTTGTTATTTCAAATAGCACCCACCCCTGCATTTTATAACATTTTCAGGTTATCCCGAAAGAGCTGATTTCTTCGATATATTATATTGAGGTCTAACAAGAATGATTACCGATATATAGGGTGTGAAAAATCGATATTTTCCGAATTAGGGAATTTTTTGTGTCGAAACTATTTATTATTGCCCAAAACGGCTTGCATGTCCCTATCTTAACTTTTCATCAACTGTCTACTGATATCAAATTAAAACAAAACAGGGTGGTGCAAAACTTAAAATTCTGAACCACCCTTTAAAACCTTGAAAACTCTTTTTTTCATACTCGACATATATCATAATTTGTTACTCTTATATTACTAATTCATCACCATATTCCCGAATTTTTTACTCTCTATTTCAAGGAAATAATCATCAATTCAGATATTTCGATCTCAACCTAACAGAACCAAAACTCCAAGTATCGGTGAATAGAAATTTCATACAGTCCTCCATAGTTTATTACTAATTTATTATCACATTGGCGAATGTATTGCCCTTCTTTAAGGCGAAGAAATCAACGGCTCTGCTAGCTTTATATTAACCTAGTAAAACCACACCTTCAAAATTCTTTTTTTTTTTCATACTTGACAAAGATCATAAATTGTTACTCTTTTATCACTAATTCATCACCATATTCCCGAATTTTTTACTCGATCTCAACCTATAGAAGAAACCTCGGAAGAAACAAAACTCCAAACTCATTATCTTTATATCATGAATATATAGGAGAAAAACTTTTTTGTCGTGATACTTAGACCATAATTTGGAACAATTCCATTACTTATTTACTTATAACCATAATCATGAATTTTTGACTCTTCAGTACCTATATGATAAGGAAATTTTGAAAAATGCTGTTTTTTCGAAACTTGGAAACTCGCTTGGAAATAAATGAAACATCGGAATTCTCCGGAATTTCCTCTGAGAGAAAATTATGTCACTTTCAATAAATATATCTACAGTATCAAAAACTCATCGACAATCATTACACCTTAGAAGGTTTAAAATATGATTAAATTAAAAATAATATACCTAGTTCGCCACGCAAAATATTTTCTACCTACACTTGGTGTTTTCATCGCATAGCTCTCTATTAATCGTTAAGAAATCAATAATGAAACTTGATAATATCAGGATATGATGAAGTAGATGCCATTATACAGTTATGAGAAATTTGATTTTCTTATTTCGAATTATTCGATCAGCGGCAAAATTTCTGGCGGTAACATTTTTCGGGACCTCTGTTCTGGTTAAAACTGATTCATTTATTTTCATCTACAATCTACTGAAATTTCATTTAAACGAATACATGGTGATTCAGAATTCTGGATTTTGAATATTTGTTTCAATTAGATATCAATTGATGTCAATTAAGCTAGCAGATCTGTTGGTTTGTTCTTCTTATTAAAGGTAATAGATTCGCCAACGTTGTAATAAATTGGTGATTAATTAGTAATAAACTATGGACTGTATGAAATTTCTATTCACTGATACTTAGAGTTTTGCTCGGAGTTTTGGTTCTGCTAGGTTGAAATCGAAATATCGGAATTTATGATTTTTTCCTTGAAATGGAAAGAAAAAAATTCGGGAATATAATGATAAATTAGTAATAAAACTGTAACAAATTATGATCCTTGTCAAGTATGGAAAAAAAAATTTGAAGGTGATTCCACTAGGTTAATATAAAGCTAGCAGAGCCGTTGATTTCTTTGTCTTGAAGAAGGGTAATAAATTCGCCAATGTGATAATAAATTAGTAATAAATTAGTTATAGACTATGGACTGTATGAAATTTCTATTCACTGATACTTGGAGTTTTTGTTTTGTTTCTTCTAGGTTGAGATCGAAATATCGGAATTGATGATTTTTTCCTTGGAATGGAGAGTAAAAAATTCGGGAATATGTTAATAAATTAGTAATATAAGAGTAACAAATTATGATATGTCGAGTATGAAAAAAGAGTTTTCAAGGTTTTAAAGGGTGGTTCAGAATTTTAAGTTTTGCACCACCCTGTTTTGTTTTAATTTGATATCAGTAGACAGTTGATGAAAAGTTAAGATAAGGACATGCAAGCCGTTTTGAGCAATAATAAATAGTTTCGACACAAAAAATTCCCTAATTCGAAAAATATCGATTTTTTCACACCCTATATATCGGTAATCATTCTTGTTAGACCTCAATATAATATATCGAAGAAATCAGCTCTTTCGGGATAACCTGAAAATGTTATAAAATGCAGGGGTGGGTGCTATTTGAAATAACAAAGTTGTTGTTACTTTTCGATAGAAGCGGCAACGCCGCAGCGCTGATAATGTTTTGGATCGATAAAAAAAACCTGATTAACCAAGGACCCAAGAAACCCCGAATTTAAAGATTGATCCTATCTCCTGTTCTCCGTAAACGTCTTAAGATACCATCGACCGTGATCCACCCTGTATAAAGCTAGCAGAGCCGTGTTTTTTTTTGTCTTGATGAAGGGTAATAAATTCTTCGATGTAGTAAGTCAGTAATGAGCAATGGACTGAATGAAATTTCCATTCACGGATACAAGGGGTTTAAGTTCTGCCTCTCGGGTTATGCAATATAGGTTGATATCGAAATATCAGTATTGATGACTTTTTTCTTGAAACGAAGAATAAAAAATCGAGAATGTGGTAATAAATTATTAATAAAAGAGTAACAAATTATGACATATGTCAATTATGAAAAAAATATTTTTGAAGGTGTGGTTCTGCTAGGTGTATAAAACAGAGCCGTTGGTTTTTTTGTCTTAATGGAGAGTAATAAATTCGCCAATGTGGTAATAAATTAGTAATAAATTAGTAATAAATTATGGACTGAATGAAATTTCTATACACGGATACTTGGAGTTTTGGTTCTGCTAGGTTTAGATCGAAATATTGGAATTGATGATTTTTTCCTCGAAATGGAAAGTAAAAAATTCGGGAATGTGGTAATAAATTAGTAATAAATCAGTAATAAATTACTGCACTATTACGATTTTGAAATTCGAAAATGGTTCTGCTAGGTTTATTGTGGTGGCTGAAGCCTAGGGCGGCAGATTTTAGGCTCGGCAAATTTGGGGTCAAATCAAGATGAAATATGTTTTACTCAAAAAAAAATTAAGTAACTAACCCATTCACTGTGGATGGCGTTTTTTGAATGTTGGTCTCCCATCATAAGGCTGTTGAGTATTGTGAGCTGAGGCTAATCAACATGGTTCCCGCAGTTATTTGCAGAAAAAATTTCGCGTACTTATAGATTCCCGCAGTGAACTGATGTAATCACAAGCTGAGGTCAACACGTTCACTAAATTTAAAATATAAAAATATATATTTCATTAAAAGAATAAATAACAAACTCGAAGAAAAATACTTGATTTTCTAGTGAAATATACTTCAGTGTATTGTTTTCAAGAATAATACTTTTAATGTTCAGTTTAAAGTTCGCCATTTTTGTTATATGCTTAACTTTTAGAGGTAGCATATTGTATAGTTTAGGTCCGAAATGAAATATAATACCTTTGTGTATGACTTTTTCTGAATTTGGGTATTCTGATAGATAGATTCTCAACAGATCTTGTATATTTTTTGGCCAATTTTTTTTCATAGTCTTGTTTGTTTTTGAACATCCACTGATAGGAATATAGATCCCTGACATTAAAGATCTCAATATCTTTATATAGTTGGTGTGTTGAGAATAACCTAGATTTCTTCAATAAAATGTTCAATAAAGTGTTTTGTGTTGTTTGAAGTCGATTAATTATTTTATTATACGTTATCCACCCCAAACAGTTATACAATATCTCAGGACAGATTCCGCTAGAAATTTATATAATAAAAAAAGATTTCTTTTATCAAATATATCTCGTAATTCATAGAAGCTTTTAATTAACATTCTGAGTCTTTTCATGACGTAATCAGAGTGAGCGTCCCATCTCAAATGCTGATCTACCATAATACCAAGGTATTTTATGTTCATCAACCTTTCTATCAAGGGACAAGAGCAATTTTTTTTCACACCCTGTTTGATGTATACTCAAGTATTTTTTTCCGGCTGATCATTTTGTAGTAAAGTGAAAGTTAGAATTTTTGTTTTATTAATATTGAGACTCAGAACGGTATAATTTAACCATAGCCTTTCATCGCTTAGTATACCTTCTGTGAATCTTCGTATGCGTTTTCCCATGAGTCCCCTGTAATAACAATGGCAGTGTCATCTGCATATGATATATACTGGTAAAGTTGAAAAACAGCTTTTAGCTGACACTTCACCATTTCATGTTTCATGATTAAAGGCGATTTATTATTATTATTATTATTATATGAGTGAATAAGTTTTGTATTGTACTTAAACTGTTTATATAAATAAGAAACAGAATCGGTCCTAGACTTCTGTAGAACTACTGAATTGGTTATCGATTTTTATTTTTTGAACTCTATTAGTTAAATAGTCTTCTAATAAAAGTAGAGTTTGTCCCCTTATACCGTATTTGTATAACTTCAGAAGCTTGGCATGTGCTACGGTATCGAAAGCCTTGGCAAGGTCCAGGAAAATTGTTAAGCATTTTTTAGAACTATCCAAGGCCATTACGATTTTGTCAATCAGATCAAGTACAGCACTTTCAGTATTAGAGTTTGCAATGAAACCAAATGGCCTTTGTGATATTACATGATTGTCACTAAAGAAATTCATTAATCTTTTTTTTAGTGTAAATTCAAAGATTTTTGCGAAGTTGTTTATAACAGAGATGGGCCTATAATTTTCTACACAATTATGCATGTTTGCCGTCTTTATAAATAGGAGTCACAGATGATTCTTTCCACTGATGAGGTAGTTTTCCAGATATTTATGTATATTTTTTATGAATATTGAAGGGGCCTGGTGAACAGCTGTTCTTGAGTTTTGATACCATTTCAATTACTTCGTTTTGTGTTACTGGTTTTAGAAATATTGTATATCGATTGTATCGACTGTATTGTCGATTGTATCGATGGGTCTTTGAGGAAATTGTTAGGCAGAGATTCGACTTTGTCTATTTTTTCAGCCATATCAGAACCTATGATGGCAAAATAATCACTGAAAATGTTTAATTTTTGATCTAAGTTCTTCACTGGCTCACGATTTCTGTTTTTCATTTGAATATTGGAGATGGGTTGCTTAGATTTTTTTTATTTGTTACGTCTGATGAGTTCCCAGGTTTTCTTGCAGTCTCCATTCAAAGAATCGAGTTTTTCTCTATAGAAGTCATTTTTTGTCTTTTTGATTAATGCGTTCAATTTATTTCTAAGCTCTACTGAAGAACCGAGTGTCAATTTTTTTTTCAGTTTATCTCTATTTCGAATGGAAGTTATTAGTCCTGATGTAATCCAAGGTTTTATTCTGTGATATCTTTTTATAGGTTTGTTACAATTATAGGAGGCCAATTCAGTAAAAGATTCGAGTTTAAAAGTGAACCTGTCATAAGCTTCCTGGAAATAGTTAGGATTGAATTAAAAAAATCGTGTATTTAATATACCAACACATAAAAAAGGTACATGGATAATTTATTGAACAAATTATCGAAAAGCTAGATTGTTCAGAAATGAAAGAAACATGATATATTTTGCGAAAAAACCTTGAACTCTTCGATTCAGTCGTTCTAACAATGCATTTCTTCAAATAAATCAGATAATAATAATGATTTCGAGTAAAAATATAGTACTAAAATGATTGCTCTCACCAATTATTGGCATACAATATTATGAACATTTTTGTCAGAACAAAAAATGATTGTAATCTTCATTCCGACTCGGAAATGTTTCATCCTGTATCTAATAATAATAATTACTATAATAATTATTATAATTATTATTATTCAAAGGGGAGAAAATAAAAACTGAAAATGAAATCAGAGGCGTAAGCGACTAACCAAAAACCAAAATTTACCAAGAAATTCAGAAAGAATCAAGAGATTTTTGACAAAATATTGAATCATTTTTTATATTTATTGCTCACTTCTACAGGTTGGTACCAAATTCGTTCGAATTTTTGAAAGTTTTCCCATTGAAAAAATAATTTTGAATGCCCGATGCTTTTGATATAGGAAGATGGCGCTTACGCCTACCTAGAAATCATAAATATGAAAGGGCGTAACCGACATAACAAAATAAATCGATTTTTACTGCGCTAGACCATAATTTCAATGACTTAATGTTCTTCACTGCATTCTAGGATAAAATGGAAAAACATTCAAGTCATTAATTCTTACCTTGTTGAGGATTATATAAGATTGATTGACTTACCTGGTAAGGAAGATCAATCAAAATTTTTCGAGCTGTCTTCCGAAATAATTACACTCAGTAGTAGTCGTAAATCTTGATCTATCGATGGGATATTGAAATGAATAATCACCATCTCGCCACCTGTTATCGGCCTATATGATTCACTTCGTTATTTGTAGGGAGGGTGGGATGTAATTATTTCCGAAGACAAGCTTGAAAAATTTCGATTGATCATCCTTACCAGGTAAGTCAATCAATCTTATAATTTTTCTTCGCTTGTCTTTCTTCATAATTACACTCAGTAGATGTTTAAAGTAATCTTATATGATCTGATTATTGTACAACATCTTCATATCGTTTTTTTTATAGTATCAACATATGAACAAGTAACATCATAGTTGTACATATTTTATTCAACTATTCAATATAATGAATCCAAATCATTATTATTCTCATAATAGATAATGGGTGCAAAACAATTATTATTGTTATTATATACTGCTCTTGCTATTCATCTGAATATTCCCAAGGAGTTCATTATAAAATTCACCTTTTTTTCTAACACTAATGCCAGCAATCTGTTGAGAGATTAGACGATAGCATTATGATGTGGTGGATAGTATTTTTTTTTTGAAATATATCACGAATGATTTCGTATTTTCAACCGCTATCTTAGTTCTCTAACCAACCCTCAGAAGTTTTATTGAAAACTTGTACGAATTAGGATAGCGGGGACCTCACCTATTATTGTAAGATCGTAAACCGATCCTTGAGGTCTTTCCCGCTACCGCCAAGATTCGATTCTGCTAGTCAATCATTCTTTCAATTGACTTGGCCGTTACTTGATGAAAATCCATAGTTATTGTAAACAAACGAAAAACGATAAGATTTTCATGATAAATATATTTTTTCACAACACGTTTCGCTAACACTGCAGCTTCATCAGGTATAAGTAGGTACACTGAACTAACTACTACGATAACAACCATATTTATACCTGAATACATAGTTATAACAATATTTGTACCTGTAGGGATTAAATAATGTTTATCCTTTTTATTGCGGTAAATAACAAAAATAAAATGAATTCTCTAATTAAGCTATTTTTAGGAAAACAAATTCAACAAAGGAGAATTATTCAAATCTAATAGGACATTAAGCAAAAGATTTGAATTTTTAATATTTTGAATTCTTCATCAAAATCGTGATTTGCTTTTATATGTTGAATTTGTTTTCCTATTTACATAACTCATGTAACACCACATGGATGCGATTTTTGAAAGTTCTCCCAGTCTGACCAATGTATACCTTCGGGCAAGTTCCACAATTCATTAGTCTATATACTCCTGATTTTTCATATTTAGGAACTATGTCTTTATTATTTTTGATAAACTTTCCGAAAGTATTATTGGTTCTATAAGCAACATTAGTGTCTTGTTTATGCAAAAATGAAGCTACTTTTTCGGTTGCTTGTTCAAAATAGGTCAATGTTTTGTAATTTCGATCGGTGTTTTTGTTAAAAGGAAAAAATACTATGATAAGCTGCAACTTTATGTTGATAAGGATGATTAGAGTCGGAATGGATAGTGATATCGGTGTATGAAGGTTCATGAAAAATTGAAAAATCATGTTTTTTTGTTTAGTTTCGTTATTGTCGAGTCCAAGAAATTGATTGAGTTATCCGATCCTATTTCAATAGTGAATTTTATATTTTCGTGAAGTTTATCCACATACCGATACCAATACAAAAAATGTTTCATAAATGGATGTTCATGAATGACCATCTCTAAGTTATCCATAAAAATTTCTGCAAGTAACTGACTCAAAGGATTGCCCATGATAAGCCCTTCTGAAGAAGAATAAATTTGGTTATCAAATTGAAAATAATTCTGTTTCAAACACAAAGATAGAAGATCTATGATTTCATTTTTGATTACTGGATTCACATGGTTTTTATTTAATAATTGACTTACTAAAATTATGGTATCATCCGGAGGTATCATTTGTTTTGTTTGGTATCAAAAAGGTGTGTTTTTCAACCAACAACTTAGTTAATTACAAAGCAACCGTCGTAAGTTTTCCTATAACCCATTACAGTTGGGGAAACGGGGACCTCAGCTTTCAAAGCACTACTCGGCTGGTTACTGTGGTTTATTTGATGATATTAAGGTCTTATGTAGGTACTTTTCTTCGAGGCCTCTTTCGATTCGAAAAACTATAGGAGAAACTATAGACATTTCCAAGGTTGTTTGCTCATCGAAAAACATGTCTATCATTTCACAGCTAACGATTTCGAGCAGTCAAACCAGAGGGACCCATAATGGCGACCCTTTCATTTGTCAGGCTCGACACCTGCCTAACTGCTATATAGAAATAATTTTCTTCATCGAACGGCGGAATTATGGAACTCATTTCCTAGTGAGATTTTCTAGGTTCCCCCAAATAATTCAAACAGCTATTTCCTTTCCCATCGTGTAGTCGAAGAATAAAAAAAAATCTGTTGGTGAGCGAATTTTCGCCTGTGGTAATTGGGGTGATATGAAATATGATATTTCTTACTGTTTGACAATTCATGGTGCATATTACAAACTAGTTGACCCATGTTTGCTTACACTGAAAATGTTCCTTTGACTGCTTCATCAGATAACATCCTCTTCACTTTCAACCTCAAAGCCGAATGGGCAAGCCTTTCAGAAAATTGGTCGAGTCGAAGAGCCTTTTGCAGTTAAGGCATCGAGTTTTTTTTACTTTGCTGGTCCTCGTATGCAACGAGACACAATATTCTGACTATAGTCGGGCTTGGAATAATGGAGGGAGAGATTGATGGAAAATGCCGAATAGAGAATAGATTGAGCTCAGTCCCTAGATCCGCGTTTCGATCTAGAAACATGGATATAGAAAGACCTACATTCGATACCGATCTATGGAGATATCGAAGGTTGTTGAATCAGAATTATATGCATTATAAACATTGTGCAATCAAATCCAGTTTGATCTGTAGAAAGATCGAACTACGAACAAATCATCCAACATTTGTTCTGATGATTTGAACCGTCACTCTCAATTTGTTGATAGAAGATGTCAATGATATAAATCAAGTTCGATCTGTAGAAAGGTCGAACTACGAACCACTCATCATCCTGGTTTATTTTGTATTTTCTCTTTTGATTTGAACCTTCATTTCAAATTTGTTGATAGAGCAACAATATGTGTTTTTGGTTTCAATTATATAAATCCAGTTCGATCTGTAGAAAGATCGAGCTACGAACCACTCATCATTGTATATTTTGCCATTTTTCTTCTGATTTGAAACTTCACTTTCAATTTGTTGATAGAGCAACGATTTGTTTTTGGTTTAAATTATATAAGAGCCATATCGTTTTTTACTTACCAGATATATGAAAGCAGAATCCAGTGAAGAGCTTTGGGCAAATGTTTTCCTCAAATCGTTGTATTTCTCTCAAGAGTTCATCGTATTTTCTTCTCTTTATTGTGTATTGTATTGTATTGTAGGACTTCGGTTTCTCTGTCATTATCTTCTCATTTCACTCATTTTTTTACACATCGTTCTTTACTCGATAGATACAAATCACGAAGAAAATCATAATAATCATATAGGCCGATAACAGGTGGCGAGATGGTGATTCATTTCAATATCCGTTAAACTAGTATCGATAGATGTAGATTTACGACTACTACTGAGTGTAATTATGAAGGAACACAAGCGAAGATTTGATTTTTTGTTATACTACACTCAATACCAGTTGAGACTATAATATGAATTTCATACTAATTTTTCAGGGCAATTCCAATCAAATCTGAAGAATTTACGAAACAGCCAAATCCAGAGAAAAATGAAACAAAAAAAAAAGATGAATCAAAAATTAAAATTCTTCGGATTGATTATATACCTGGAAATCCAGCAACTTCATCAACTTCTGTGAAAGGTAATATCGGTATTGTTTCGTAGAAATATAAGTAGTATTTGTATTATTTTCAATAATATTCATATTAGGTTAGTTATAAATCGGTATTATTTCAAGTATTTTCACAAATTATTTATACGATGAACCATATATCGTTTTCCACGAATATTCGGATAGACTAAAGGGCCAGCATAACTAAATATTTCAGTTTGTATCAGTTCGTGTTGAGATTATTTTCGATGCGATTGAATGTTCAACTAGTGATGAGATCCATATTATATCCAACTTCAAACCCGCGTTGAATTCAACAGTACCTGTAGAAAGAATAAAAAAGAGTATCGTTGGATTCGTGGGCGTACACTGTGGAGTGTGGAGTGGATGAAGGATTCAAGCTGCAAGAATTCATATCCACATGAATACAAGCATAGCTATTAAAATCCACCAATCAGAACTATCATATTTGCGCCTGCGTATTACGAAGGATTTGAGACAACAGACAAGCTAGCAAATTAATATTAATAAACAAGATGGACACAGAGTAAAATTCCAGCTTTGAAAGCTGGCGCCAAGGGTTCGATTCCCATCAGTCTTTTTTTTTAGTCAAAAGTTTCAAATATATCTGACCGGGCACCCAGTTGTTGGAGATCACATTTTTCAATCAAATTTTCCTTCCTCAAAGGTCCCGAAAAATAATGATCTAGTGATAGGTTAGTAGGTATATGTTCACGATAGCGCGTTCAAATTCGAATTTTTTCGTTCAACTTTCCCTTCCTCAAAAATCAACTGAAAATAATGATCTACTGATAGGTTAGCACGTTCAGGTCAGGTAAGTATCATTAGATGAATATAGCGCGTTCAAATTTCCCTTTCTTATTCAATAAAATTTTCCTTCTTCAAAAATTTACTAATAGCAATGATCCCTTGCGTCAGTGATGTCAATAAACCTTCGTCAATACCGCCTTTATCGATACCAACCATTTCGAACCTACCGCCAAAACGTAAATGGTTGTTATTGGTGGATTTTAATAGGTATGCTTGTATTCATGTGGATTTGAATTCTTGCATTCAAGCGCTCTACAGCAGTGTCGCGTCGACTACGTCATGACCACAGAGGGGAGTTATTCTCATTTTGAAGTTTCCATTTCGTACTTAGTAACTATTTGATTTGCTTGATACATTTAATGAATATATTGGTATTGAGTGTGAAACAATAATTCATACATTCATTATAAATGAAATGCATCTCAAGATAATATCTCAATTTTTAAATTGAACTCAGCATTACAATTATTATTGATGACAGAGACTCGACTGGAGATAAACACGCGAAGAACCCAAGAAACCCCAATAAAGTGTTCAGAAATGTATAAATACGTATATACAGGGTCCGCCACAGTCGATGGCCTATTAGACGTTTCTGAAGAACGGCATCACATGTACGATGATGATTCTGAAAATTTGGTTCCTTGAACAATTAATTATATGTTCTATCGATATAAAATATTTTCAGTGCTGCAGCGTTGCCGCTTATTTCGAAAAGTAGCGGCAATTTTGGTAATTCGAATGGACACCCTGTAGTTTGTTACATTTTTAGATTCTTCCTGAAGAGCTGATCTATCGTCGATCTATCATACTCTTGGGGTCTAGCGATGATGATTTCAGAGATATGGGGTGTGAACAATCGACGATTTTTTCCAACTTTTAAACTTTTTTGTGTCCAAGGTCAAAACTTTTCATCAATGTCCCTATCTGAACATCTTATTCACCATCGATTGATATTTAATTGAAACAATTACAGAGGGTGGTTCAGAATTTGGAGATTTGACCAATAATGAAAAGTTTCAACACAAAAAAGTTTTAAAGTAATCATTTTCGCTAGACCTCAGGTATGATAGATCGACGAAATCAGTTTTTCAGGGAGACTCTATAAGAAATATCAAATTTGCTGCTACTTTTCATTATAAGCGGCAACGCCGCAGCACTGAACATATTTCAGATCGATCGAACAGAATTACTTACTTATTAAAGGAACCAAATTTTCAGAATGTTCAAATAAATATGGTGTTTTCTAGAAACGTCTAATATAATAATGTATATCTTTATGCAGAGTCTCATACTGGGTGTTTCAGAGTTGAAGTGTTGACAAAAGCCTAGGGGAGATTCCGCTCAGCAAAATATGGAAAAAAGTTCACATGAACACAGGGTTACGTAAATTATGGTATTTCCGATGGCATTTTTAATACTAAAAAGTAGATAAGTGGTATAATATGGTAGGTATAATAATGAAATTCAGAGACGTGCGAAACAGAAACGAGGCACTGATCAGGACTTAAATTTCGTATTTTCAGTGGGTTCATCTGAATAATTGATAAAAATCACAATAATACTACACCTATTTTCTTCTGCTTAAGAGTGGATATCAAGCTCAAAACATTTCCAATGTGAACTATTTCATGCCACATGCCAATCATCCCGATCGAGGCGGAGCGTAGGTCGAATTATGGGCTTTTTTACCATACATCGTTACAGTAAAGCGGCACGTAGAGAAGAGACGGCAGTCACGCGAATGTCGGTAGAAGACTGGACGCTTGCCGCTTAGTGAAATGGAACTTTACATAGTAATATTTGGTATATTATCGAGAACTTTATAGTTTTCGATCGTCGATTGAATCTAACTAACATTACTTACATCAGAAGTTAAAAAAATTTATCGAATTTAGAAGAAATTACGAAGTTTATAATATACACAGTGACATTAAAAAATACGCAACAAACGAAAAGTGCTTTATTTGTGATATTTATATAAAATTTGAATTTTCATCAACTTGGGCTTTTCTCGAAAACTATTTAGCCCCAATTATATAAATAATGATTTTCAGTTTATTCAGAACCGTATTTTTCGAAATCAGCAAAATCCTCGGCAAAATCTCGAAATATTTTTTTTGTAAAATAATAGTACCTAGCAGTTACATATTGATTCATTGGCAGAGAGTTTTCACGAGACATTTTAATGGGAATCAGTCAGGAAAGAAAGCTTTTTGCACAAAATTTACTCTTGAATGAATTCGATGAAAATTTAAGGAATCATTGACAGATTTCAATTGTTTTGCCAATCATTACATCGCTGAGATCAACCTAAGGAACAGTGTTTTTATATATATTCCTGATATACGATTTTTTAACTAAGTAATTCGAAAAATTTTAAAAAGCTATCAGCATTGTAGAATTTCACGGGAATTTTTTTTTTACCTTCACATCGTTCAATTTGCTCTATGGCAGATCTCCTTGGAATATTTTATCCAAATGTTTGATGCATACTTATTTTCTGAAAAATATAACTTGAGATTTTGCGAATTTCGAAATATGTATGCGATATTTCAAGAAACAGAAAATAACACAGTTCGCCATAAAGTTGGCTACAAATGGGAAATAAGTTTATTGTTGAAATTTGTGTAAAACTCTAATGGCCGTTAGATGTCTAACAACTGAAAAATACGTTGCGACTCATACCACGTGACCTCAGATTTGGCGGGAATTTAAAAAAAGCTCGAAATAAAGGTTGTTAGTGGTGCCGAAAAATAGGTCAAATCGACAAGATATCGAAAAATTTCTTTGAGAAAATGTGCTTGGAATCTAACGAGGACCCGTATCAATATTGAAAAAAAAACAAGAATACAATTTTTATTCCTCTACCATTACTCAGAAAGATTATACATTTCAATAACCTAAATCACATAAGGTTGGATCAAAACTGATCAAATATTTGTGGAATAGACATTTTGCGGGAGGTTAATTATAAAAACTCGATTAATTCTTGTCACTAGGTGTAGCCAACTTTATGGCGGACATTGAATATAATGTTTCTGAGGTTTCAAGAGGAGCCTGAATTCATTAGAATTTAAATTTTTTTGTAAAATCACAAATAAATATAACAACTTTCTTATTTCAAAATATGACTGTATTGTATTTTTACATTATTAAATCCTTACTTGGATCTAGCAGGAATGATGTTTGTATTGAAAATTGAAAAATCGAGATTTTTTCACTTTAGGAACATTTTGTGTCGAAACTATTCATTATCGGTCCCCATCTCAACTATTTAATTATTATCGATTGATTTCTCATTGAAACAAATGTAGGGTGGTTCAGAATTCTGATTCCTACGTTTTTCATTGATATAAGTCAATTAATTCTCACGGCGAATTTCATTGAACAGGCACTGGTGTAGTGTTTATGCACTAGTTGTACTACCAAAATACTACCACAACCAAAATCGACGAATGGTTGTCTGTCAGTAAAATATATATTGACGAAAAATAAAAGAGAAATGTACTATGTATAAGACCCTATACCTATTCAGTCAGATATCGGAAAGTTATGAGCTAGTAAAATTCATGAAAAAAATACTGACCCCTATTTGAAAAAATGAATTTGAAGGTGGCCCTCGAAGAACAAAACATCGTATCAAAAATTGAAGTACAGCAAATCATAACAAATGCAAACAGAAGAAAGTTCCCTGAAAACATTTTCATATTTCTTAAAATAAAGGCGCCAGCACAAATAAAACAACCCTGACCATTTCGGTTTTCACTGTATATTTGGAAAACGGTTTGCGATATTTCTGACGTCACAAACGCTTGCCTCGCGTTGTTCGATGTGCCAACATTGCGTCTTATGGCAATGAACCATCCTTCTCTAGTTTATACTTACCATCTTTGACTGAGACCTACCTCTGGCCATCCAGGTCCGCAGTTGGAGGAACTGAGGGAGGCTTCATCGTCGAAGGCGTCGTCGCTGGAGGCTTCATCGTCGAAGGCGTCGTCGCTGGAGGCTTCATCGTCGAAGGCGTCGTCGCTGGAGGCTTCATCGTCGAAGGCGTCGTCGCTGGAGGCTTCATCGTCGAAGGCGTCGTCGCTGGAGGCTTCATCGTCGAAGGCGTCGTCGCTGGAGGCTTCATCGTCGAAGGCGTCGTCGCTGGAGGCTTCATCGTCGAAGGCGTCGTCGCTGGAGGCTTCATCGTCGAAGGCGTCGTCGCTGGAGGCTTCATCGTCGAAGGCGTCGTCGCTGGAGGCTTCATCGTCGAAGGCGTCGTCGCTGGAGGCTTCATCGTCGAAGGCGTCGTCGCTGGAGGCTTCATCGTCGAAGGCGTCGTCGCTGGAGGATTCATCGTCGAAGGCGTCGTCGCTGGAGGATTCATCGTTCGTTAGCGACGAGTTTGTGACGCGCAGGAAGAAGCGCAACTGGACCACCAACCACCCAACGCCGTCATCGCCGTCATCGCCGTCATCGTCGTCATCGTCGTCATCGTCGTCATCGTCGTCATCGTCGTCATCGCCGTCATCGCCGTCATCGCCGCCGCATTCTGACGAACAAAATTCGCGGAACGGGACCATCATCGAAATTGATGATAGTATTTGCGAGGAGGTGATCGAGAGGGCGCCCTCGATGGAGAGTAGTATGAAGCCGAAGGTTGGTGATATCATCGCTTTCAAGGTAAGATCAAGTTATGCAATCTATTATTGATTATAATATGAGATGTATTTCAAAACTTTAATCCCCATGAAAACTTTGAATCATATCAGCAATTTTTCTAAATAAAGTTCTGAATCCATGATGACTTGATTCAGCATCTCATAAAGGGTGCATATTCAGTTTTCAATATGAATTCCGAGATACATTATTCTGTGATAATATGAGAAAATCATTCTCCTATTCTAAGAAATGACTGACAATGTATAAATTGACATAAAATTGGAAATTTATCTTATTTTTGACCAATCAGTGGAGCGTTTGAAATAATACAAATATAACATTCGTTGTGTAGTAGACGTCGACTTTGTTAGAAAAAAGGTGTAGAATTTGGATGAATGCCACCAGAAAATGAGAATCAAAGTTTTTTTCAATGTTACTATTTCAGATATTTAATATTGGTCCATCTCATCGACCAGAACTATCTACAGATGTAACAGGGATAGTAGAAGAATACAACATCGATAAAGATCAAATAGTTTTTGAAATAGTTGGTAAGTGAAAATGGGGAAATTTTGCATTGCAAATTGAAAATTATCCACGGAGGTACACACCCAATATTTTTTCCATTTTGTGGACCTAAGAAAATGTTACTATTTATTTTAAATTCTAGAATGAGGCATCGAGAACGAAGAAAACATTTTTCCACAAGTATTTCCCTTCAATTCAATATATTCAATCGTTTTCGGTGCCTCATCCTGGACGACCTATTTCGCTGTGGGTGAAAAATACCCTGTATATCTCAATTATTTATAGAAGATACGTTTCAGGGATCAATGCAAGGAGCCTGAAGG
Organism: Chrysomela aeneicollis; assembly: GCA_029955515.1. Taxonomy (NCBI): domain Eukaryota; kingdom Metazoa; phylum Arthropoda; class Insecta; order Coleoptera; family Chrysomelidae; genus Chrysomela; species Chrysomela aeneicollis. Next base: position 20,265,292 of record JARUHQ010000010.1, read on the forward strand.
CGAATTCTCAAAGAAGCAAGATGGAGACAAAAACTCTAATTTCGAAAATAGACGGCGAAAGTACATTTGGCCAGACTTAATTGAACCAAGACACTTATATTCTTAGCAGAACATTAAATGGCTTTCAAAGCCACAAAAAGTTCAAAGTTGGATTCGCCTTCTGACCATGGTAGAGGACAGGCGGCGTCCTCGAGGTTGGAAGTCAAGTTGATGTGAAATGTGATTGTCCATATTGAAATTACGATTATTCATTGAAAATATATTTATGAAAGTGAAGTTAAAGTGAACAATAGTGAAAATAAATTGGTCCTCTTGTTTCTACGCCGGTTAGAGGCCGGATGACAACGGATTTGTCGAATAAGGGGGCCATACTTGCATTGAAGTACTTCTTGAAATTAAGAACTTTTTTATGGAATATTACTACTAGTGAAAAATTACTATTGAATAATTATTTTTATTTACCTGATCTGGAGAAATTGGCACCGAAAGGAGCCAGATATCCAATAAATCAAACAGAAGAAGAAGAAGAAAGCCACCTCCGGTCATGTCCTGAAAATGTGAAAAAATAAGAAATTGGACTTTTCACGGTAGAACCAAAATAGAGGTTATGTTTATTAGACACAGGCGTCCGGTCCAAAAGTCGGTGCCAGATTCGAAATATCCTGCTCTGACGGTAACGTAACGTTGATATTTCAAAAATATTGACTATGAGTACACATGTTATGACTGACACATGTTATGACTGCTAACCTCCAGTCGAAAGCTCACGAATCACATGAGATGATCTCAATCACACAATGTAAACTGGAAGCACTGGCACATAACATCTCATCCCTCTGAAAATGTTCTCTTCAGTATTGAAGAAGTACAATCTCAAGTACCTACAGGTGAGTGCTATTTTCCAATATATGGAAAGATATTCGGTAATTCTTCCGTTAGGTGGCGATATCTTATTTTTTCAAAATTTTTGGCCTTACTTACCTATTTTGGCCTCCTGATCACGAATCTGAAAACCAAATTGTGCGGAAACCAATACTTTTCGAGATATTCGCAAAATAAAACCTTCATCATCCTTCTTTTGCTATTGTTCAACTGCTTATCACTGGATTGTCTGTTGTACACGAAACTCGGTGTAAGTGCTCGCGGAAAATAGATACCATATTCATTATAATTCAGTTATCAGAAAAACAAAACGAGATTGCTAAAATTTGATATTATCTTAAATATTTATGCAGTTTTTTAAATTTCGGCCATGATAGCTGTCAACAGAGACAACACTGGCAATGTTGCCAGTGGTCGTCCGTTCACGCGATGGAATTCTCATTCAATATATATCTGTCCTTCTTTTCGTCACGAAAAGAGATAGAAAGAAATACTGAATGCTCCAGAAGAAAATTTGTGCTGAGGTTTGTCACCAATGTAACCTTTTGTCATGGAAGATGTTAATATGAGCATTGCTAATAATTTTGAAATAAATGGTTAAATTAATAAATAGAATGCCGTTTCTCATGAAATATTACTTTATAGTTAATAAGGAAGGTATATAGCTCTTCAAACAACAATTAAAGAAGGACGATGAAGGTTGAATCACTGAATAAGTGTTGCTAAATAATAGGGTTATAATGACTTTATTTTGCGAATATCTCGAGAAGTATATTGGTTTCCGCACATTTTGGTTTTCAGATTCGTGATCAGGAGGCTAAAATACGTAAGTAAGGCAAAAAATTTTGAAAAAATAAGACATCGCCACCTAACGGAAGAATTACCAGATATTCAACAGTGGAGAATTCACAATGCAGTATTCTTGCATTTAGCAGCATAATTTCAATGCAGCAAACACCGTTTTAAATACTCCATTATCCAATATATATTATAATTATCCAATATATATTATAATTATCCAATAATAATGTTCCTGAATTCTATACCTTTTGGTCTTACCACTCTTCAACGGAACGTTGGGTAATCTAACTATATACTTATCTATTATATGAATATATTTAGTAGTCACTATAAAAAACTGAAATGGACTTAAGTTTCATTGATATAAATCCTTCCTTATAATTTGGATATCATTCACTACCTCATTTTGTACCTCCAGTATCAGTAGTATGTATAGATATATTTTTATTTTAGATGAGCAGTGAGGAAATGATGAAAATTAATCATAAAGGTACCTTTACACCTGATGATGTGTATGGAACAGTTCAATGATCATTTATTATGTTAAGTTGTTTGAATGTTTCACAAAACCACTATGGTTTCACTAGTTTTCTTCCTTCTATTTTCAGATATAATCAATATCATGTTATTTTTCAGTGATTAGCATCTAATGTTTGATGTAGCCAAAGTACATACACTATGCTCTACTACTTACTACCACATTTGTTTCCAGGGAATCTTTAAATTTCACATTTGCTTATGCTAAGAACTTTTGTGAAACATTTTTTGGTAAGTACTTGAGCAATGTGAATGCATACATACAACATAAAAGACATGATGCAAACAAGAAACTCAATTCATATTTTTTATTTATATGTATTAATACCTCAGCTTATTGTTATGAAATTTCCGAAATCTTTATTTCGAAATTAGTGTCCTTCCTTATTATTTTCTATTGATAGAAAATGAATCAAAATTATTCAATCTGCTGTTTTCCTCTATAAGTTTTTGGCTTTCGAACTGTTATTTTTTGATTTTCTATAACATTTTTTAGATACTGCTCAGTAGCCTTGAATGTTTTTATTTGTTTCAGAGTGAAAATGTAACTCTTTTCAATATTATATCGGGACTTGATACCTGTGAATATTCATGAAGAACTGGATGGGGTTCAAAGGATGGTTTCAACTTTAGAAGTAGTCAAAGAAATCTACAGATATAGAAATAAACATCAAGAAAAATTATTTTCAACCTTTATTCATTCATTTTTTAACTTCATTTGAAAGGACCTACTTCAAATAAGACCAATTTGTTTAATTTTTTCAAGTACATCACAAAAAACCTCACATTCACCACTGAAGATTCATCTAGTTTGATTCTTCAAAAAACTTGTTTGCATTCCTCTCATTGATGGTAGCCTCAAATAGCAAATTGAAAGTGTTTTCAACACTGTTGTAAACCTGGTTTCATCTGAAAAAAAAAGGAGATTTTTTATTGATTGAAATTATATTCATTACATATTGTTTTATAATTGTTTTTGTACATGTATATACTATACAAGATATAATAAATATACATTATTATATAATTTAGTTTATGTTGATATTTATTAATACTTATAGGTACTTCTATGTATAAATTTTCATGTATAGTGCATAATTATAGTATGATTTATGTGTAGATATATTGAAGCTTGATAATTTTTCACTATGCAATCATGTTTTTCAAACTTATATGATTGCTTTGAAAAAACCTGATTACCACATCATATTTGTTATTTTATAAATGAATAAATATTCATGTCATAGGTATTAAAAATGCAATCTTATTCTGTATTTATTTTGTTGAAACTTATTTCAATCTGGATTAAGAGTGAGAACAGGTTGAAATATCATGCTATTCTAAATGAATGAATGGAAAGCTGGAAAAATTACACATACCTGTTATAAATGAGTGAAATCAGTTGCTCAGTTCAAAAGGTATAGTTAATAGGTAACTTATCCAAATGATTATGAAATTAGAACACTTCATGAAATATTATGCATGGTTTTGAACATTCTTCCTCTGGACTAGTCTGGACATACATAGTTGGAATCATCAAATCATCAGCTGGTTCCTACAAAATCATATTAAAAATAAGAAATATTTATTAAAGGAATATAAAAAACTTTGAATACCCTAAAAACTGATATGAGAATATGTATAATATCTGCACATCTGAGATCAGCTCTTAATAGGTATAAATTAAAGTGTGGAGTAAATATTTGAGGAAATATCAAGAAGATTGTAATTAATGTAGTAGCAAAATCATATATATTTAGGTAAAATGTTGTCAAATAATATATCTATGTAAACATAATCAAGGGATATACATAATATGTTGGAAAAAGTAGGGAATATGGGTCCAAGCCCGATTTCGACTAAACTTTCAGAGATGCTTTAAAACATGATAAAAATACTATACCCATTAAAATTTTTCCGCGGAAAGACCTTTTTCCATGTTTTTTTTGAAAAACATACATTCCCCCACTGGCTTTCAAAATACGCACACAATTCGTTGTAAGGAGTGTCCAATGTATCTTTTCGATTGGTAGGCACTGTGTTGAACCAACAATAAATACATGTACAATCCATATAAATTAACTGATTCTTTGAAAGTAATAACAAGAATTAAAAAAGTTAGAAACTTGTTATAAATGAAGTTTGAATACAAAAACATTTTGATTGGCGAATGACACTAATGACAGCTTGTTAGAGCAGATATTTTTGCAACGTTGCCGGTTTGATTTCACAGAAATATTCGATTTAATTGACCATATTCAATAGATATTGGTGGCAGCTTCTTAGCGTTTTAGGGTTGGTACTGATCTGTCATAAATGTCGACTGTCATCAATGTCAACTATCATTAATGTCAACTGTCATTTAATTTGATCGTTTTCATATCCTGGTTTCATATAAATTCATTATAAATATGAAATAACCAAACGTGTATATGAATAGAAAAATATTGATGACTTGATGGGCTTATCTGAACTCATTCACAACTGACATTTATGACTATTGACGTTGATGACAGATTATTGCCAACTTGAGAATGCTCAAAAAGCTGCCACCGAAAGCTGTTGAATATGGTCAATTCTAATCAAATAGAATTTTTCAAACAATTGATGAATTTTTTGAAAATGGTATCATTTCCACATGAAAGTTATTCCCTTATCCTTTCTGAAATGAAATCACATTTTTCATGGAAAAAAGTAATCAGTATGAATGTCATTCATCGAATCGATAACGAATCTTTCGTCTACATCAGATTCGTGAAAATAAGCAGATTTTAATTGATAATTTGAGAACATGGTGCCTGATGACCCAAGATGAAAGAAGGAAAAACCACCTAACCTAACTTTTTTTACTATCTTTTTTTACTATCTTCTCTATTTTTCAAACATTTATAGAAACTCTAATCCCTTATTGCTTGACAAATATCAATAATACATACGCGAGCGAAGTATGAGCGCACTCGGTCGACATTTCGCAAATCCGCGCGCGCGAATTTGCGAAATGTCTACCGAGCGCGCGCATACCTATCACCACGTTGTTCATTTTTCTCTACTTACTGTAGGAACGCTGATGAATGGAAACAGAAAAGAAGGAAAAACCACCTAACCTAACTTTTTTGAAATTTATTACTACCTTGACTATTCTTTAAACCATTATAGAAACTATATTCTCTTATTGCTTGACAAATATCAATAATAAATACGCGAGCGAAGCGAGCGCGCTCGGTCGACATTTCGCAAATCCGCGCGCGCGAATTTGCGAAATGTCGACCGAGCGCGCGCATACCTATCACCACGTTGTTCATTTTTCTCTACTTACTCTAGGAACGCTGATGAATGGAAACCGAAGAGAAGGAAAAACCACCTAACCTAACTTTGTTGAAATTTATTACTACCTCCTCTATTTTTCAAACCATTATAGAAACTATATTCCCTTATTGCTTGAAAAATATTTAATACACACGCGAGCGAAGCGAGCGCGCTCGGTCGACATTTCGCAAATTCGCGCGCGCGGATTTGCGAAATGTCGACCATGGTGGAAATAAGATGGTGAAACTACTCCCTATCCCAAGCCATGTAGAGTTTTTCAGCCAAATCACTTGACCTACGGCCTTCTTGATTATGTCAATTTCAATCATTCTAGCGTCTGAAGCATATTTTGTGCTGTAGAGGGCGCTATAAATTGTTTACATTTTAGATGTCATTTTTCGGGCGGGATGTAATAATTTCTCAAATTATTGTTGAGAAATTGTATTAAAATGCTATGTACAGTATGAAAAGATGCAATAATGCTTCCATTTGTATAAGAATTCGAACCGAACCAACTGGTTGCCTGCTGATCGAACAATATCACGATTTAATCGAAGAGAAAGTGATGTGTTTTCCATGAAGAACGCTTGGAATCTTGGAAAAGATAAGAAAGGTGAGTTTTGTTGCTTTTCTCAATTCATCAATTGAGGATGAGAGCAGGTAGTGAACGGTAATTCTATTTTTATGATCGACAATTATTTGTATTTGCAAGGTTAACATGGTTGCTTGAATTAACATCTAATTTGGTGCATTACCAAAGTAGGACATTGTTTATTGAATCAAATATGCAAGGAAAATTTCCATTACTTACTTTTTTCCAGGGATGTCCTGCTCTATATTCACTAAAATGAGCTCTTAAACTGGATGGAGAATGAGCAGGTAATGGATTGATTGATGTGTTCAAAATTCATAGAACTGGAGGAGCCTGATTTCTAATCATGGTAATTAAAATATTCATAATAGTTCAAGTTAACAATTCGATACTCTTCTGCATGTAAATAATCCAGTGAGAAATGGTCTGAATTTTTATTTGTTAATTGAAGAAGATTTTATGTTATTTTGGCATTGTTTGTAGTTGTTCACAATAATGAAATACTCTCTTTGAGATACCTCATTTTATTCAGTGGTAGGTAGAAACATTCAATCCATTATCATGGAAATTCAGATCCATTTCATCTAAAAGAGTGTTTTGGAAGAGGATTTTTGGAATTAAGGAAAATTAACAATTTCACATAAATTATTGATATTAATGAACAGAAAACTATAGCTCTTGAAATATGTATATTGTGTACTGCATGTATGGGAACTTTGTATTTCATACACACCTTTCTTTTCAGTAATGCTCAAGTTTGGACTTCAGGAGGTTTCCAACTATGAAGTACATATGTTATATGAATAAGAGGAATGTGGATCCAAGCCTAAAAGACTGCTAGGCTTTGAAATGTTCCATTGATTCATTACTAGCCTGGACCAACTTTCTCACATCAAGCTAGGCAAGTCAACATAATATATAGGATATATTAGAACTTCATTCAACTATAAGGAGTATTTACATACAAAGTTATTGCACAACTAACAATATCAGGCTAGTCAAAACGATTTTAGACAGAACAAAGTACTACAAAAGTACTTATTAGGCTTTTTGAGATATTATGAAATAAGATAGACATCAGAATTCAAGCAAAATATAAATATACAATCAGAATAAAAAATCCAATCGAGGCAGCTTTTACAACATATCCACATTCTTATTCAGCTATTTAAAATGGAATTCTATGATTTCTATGCATTGAGAAGATGAGAAGTAGTTGATTTTCATGTTCCATTGAAACTCTGTTCTGAAATTTCTCATGAATTTAAAATTTGATATAACAAAATTTGACCATGATTTAAGTACTCCCTAAGTACCTAATCAAAAAGCTGAAAACTCACTAGGAGATGATTTCTACAAATTGTATAAATTAATGAAGATGCTTTCAAAGTGAACTTCTCAATGGTTCAGAGTTCATATAGTCATGCTCAATTGAAATGCATTGAATAAATATTACCTGATGAACTGTTTTTCAAATTATTGAGGATATTTAAATTAATTTATAAAAATATATAAAATATATAAAAAATATTCCTTACAATCCAAAGTCACCCAAGCTAAGCTTGTAGCATGTCAACAGTAATTATTGTTCAGTTGCCATACTACATGTATTATTTTATGATTTGTACACATCTGCAAAATTTTAGAAACACCAATTTCAGGATGCTCAGTAATGAATTGATATTAATTTTTTTTATATACCTATAAAGTTGTTCAGAATGCACTATTTCAATTTCTCACATCTGAAATGATTAAATTGAATAGTGTTTCATTTTATTGATTTTCAGTGATAAAAGTATACAATACAGTGAAGTTACTGCATTGCAGTTACTTTTCATGCTTTTGGAACTCTAACTGCCCTTCATTGATTTTCATATCTAATATGATTTTGTTTTTATTTTCTTTCAGATCTCCCACTCTAATGAGGTACCTACTTCATCATTTCACCCCCACTTACCTTACTATCCCTTGAAGGCTTGGAGGAATTTGAAGATAGCAGTCTGAATAACTGCCCAACAGTGATTCAGAATATGAATTATTCTCACCAGCTGACCTCATCATGCCGAAAAAATTTGTATAATATCTATAATTTTTATCTCACTGTACTTTGATCAAATTGATATTTTTAGAGATGTATTATTATTTGAATTATGAAAAATCTAGGTTTCTTATGTTAAGTAAGCAAAATATCCAATATTTAAATAACTTAAAATACATATGCATAGGTATCTGATTTCTACAGTTTTTTATGATGAGCAATAGAAAATTTTGTGATTGATAAATATTTGTGGTTGAGAAATCAATAAGTTCAAATTTCTAACTGAACTCCTGAATTATGAAATCATAGCTTAAAAATTGTGTTTTTTATTTAAATAAATTTACATTGAAAAACTGAGCACTGACAAAAATCCACACTTGTCATTTTGCTGTTTAAGAAAAGATATGAATACTTACATGTTGAGTAGGGAATTCTGTGATGCATCATTGAAAATTGTTGGAATGGTAGGAAGTGATTTATCCTGAATTGAAGTAAAAAAAGGAAATGTAAATGAAAAACAACTCCTTTATTTCTATTCTTTATTGCATGTAAAACGAACACATAAAGCAGCTGTAATTACAATATACTAGAAACTACAAGGTGATGATTGAAAGATCATTTAATTTGAGGACTAATTATTTCAGAGCATAGTTGAAATTTATCAAATACTGAAATTACTTATTCAGTTCTTCAATATTTCAGAACATTAGATATTGTAATACAATAAAACTTAACAAGGAGCCCAAAAATTGTTCTTTCAACAATGGATATGTTCAATAAATATAGTAAGAATATACTTCCTTGAGTACTCCCCATAATGATGGAACACCACATTATTTCAATCATCTGCATCAGTCCATTCTAAACGATGGTTGTTGTCCTGAAATATACACATATACTTAGCTGATATTAATGCATTTTTGAAAACTTGATCAGGTTGAAGTAGACTTGAAGATTAATCTCAACAATGTGAGGAAAAAAGAAAAGAAATTCACATTTTTACATGATAGAAAGACCTTCTATTAAAGTTAACATATTCTTGAGGACAAATTCAACGAATTTTCATCAAACTATGAGAGTGAAGAGATGAAATCTTGAGCAGAATATTATTAGGTTTTGAAAGTAAAACTATTATAATGAAGAGAAAAATATCCAATTATATACCAGTGTAGATAGTTATACCTATTATAATACAATTATTCTCACCTTATGAACATCATGTAACCACTTTGTTGGCCGCAAAACACACAAAAACGAGAGTTTTTCTTCATGATAATAACAACAACCACAACCTTACCAAAACGAACTGAACTATCGAACTTGAACAACTAATTATGATGAGAATAAAACACGAAACTAAACCAAACAAATAGTAAGTATTTTTTTAAGAATTAACACACACTACCACTCGAAAAATCACAGGAGAAATTTACCGAAAGAGAAAAATAAAAATACTCTAGCGAAACGAAAACACGAGCGAAAACAGCTGTTTTCAACAAAGCAAGCTGTGAAACGGTTGCGCCCTCTTCAGGAGCTTTCATGACTCAGACCTTATACCAGGTCAAGCGTTTTGGATGAAACAAAACACTATCAGTAGTTTCACCATCTTATTTCCACCATGATGTCGACCGAGCGCGCGCATGCCTATCAGCACGTTGTTCATTTTTCTCTACTTCCTGTAGGAACTCTCATGAATGGAAATTGGAAACAGAAAAGAAGAAAAAACAACCTAACCTAACTTTGTTCAAATTTAAGTTACTAAAGATCCGAATGCTATTTATTGTTGAATGGATAATGCTTAAAATTAAACGGTCCTTCTCAGGACCATAACTATTTTTCTGTAGAATTCTCAGATTGAATGTGATGTTTTTTTTGAAGTTGAAACATTAATTCGTTACCAAAATGATCATTCAATGAAAATTCATTTATCCTTGCTTCTGAAATTTTGAAATTCTGGTCCTCTCTGCTCCGAAATATTTTATTTATTTTACCTAAATCGAATGTTTATGAAATCGAAACGGCAACATCGCAATAGCAGTTTCGCTGTTTGGAGTTTGAAGGGAGCTGTCATTTGCCAAATAAATGTAAACATAATATGTCCATTGAATAATTCAATCAGTTTTCCTATTTCAAACGTTTTGGGAATTATTAGTATTCATAAATTACTTTAAATGTGTTGATAAAAGTAGTAGCCGTTCAACAAAGTGTGTTTCAATCGTATGGATGCATTTATAACTCCGTCCAATATAGATTGTATTTGAGTTCTGATAGTGAGTACCACGACATAAATTTGTCATAAAAACATGGAAAAAGGTCTTTCCGCGGAAAAATTTTGATGGATATAGTATTTTTATCATGTTATGAAGCATCTGTGAAAGTTTCGTCGAAATCGGGCTTGGACCCATATTCCCTACCTTTACCGAGACATTTGATTGCAACATGGATTTGGGAAATCTACAGGTATATTTTACATTTGTATTAATCCTGTTGCCTTTTAAGTGTCAACAAACAGATCTGAAGCAAATAATGATCAAAATATCTCTTTAATGAAAGAATCTTCATCTTCATACCATAATGAGAATGTGTTATAGGTGCAGTACATCAGTCCTTCAGTATCTTTTGGAGGATCTTTCAGCCCCAGTTATAACTGATTAGATGTATTAGCCTTTAAAATTCCCACATGAAATTAACAAAGAACAAATATACTTCATACCAGAGATGACTACAATAGAGTGGATATTTTCACTAACTATGTATGTATTCTTGGTATTGTATAGATAGAAGTGAATATTAGTATGGTCTCATTAACTGTAATATTTAGTAGTAAATCATTCCCGATTTGTTCAAGGTTTTGCTGCTAACCTATGTCAGCTGCTTTAATAAAATTGTTCCAATAGATCTATATTTGAAATTCCTGGAAGTCAGAAGTAACTGCTGGGATGATCATGACTCTTTTTGACTACTAAATTTGGTAGGTACATTGTTTTTCTAACAGCTGATGGTCAGTGAAGCTTTTTAATTCCAGTTATAAATCCTTATTATGCTGCTATGTGATGCCGTCAAAGACGTCACTGCGTTGCCTTGTAAGGCCATCTTTTGACGACATCACATAACCCTCTTGCAGTTTATACACTTACAGTTCTCGTCTAATCCAAGTGATTACAGAAACCTGTACCGCATACAGTTCTCTCCTAACCAAAGTGATCACAGAAACCTGTAATGCTTACAGTTTCCTCCTAGTCCAAGTGATTACAGGAACCTATAACTTAGATTTTGTTCAATATAACAAAATAGATGGCTGATATTCCAGTTCTCAGTTCAATGCATAGATGGCGCAACGAGTTACGATTCCAAATTTTCCAGCAAATTTTTGAAGTCTCTTATAAATATTTAACGTATTTCAAGATCATTTACAGAAATAGGGAGGTTCGATGTATCTAAAAAAATATAGACACAGGTATTGACCATTGATAGTTTTGAATAAATCGCTATCAAAGTGAAGTGAGGTTAGGATTTTGCATTATTATTGTATTCTCTATTATTTTATATCACAATCGTGATGTGATGAGACATTTGATTGCAACATGGATTTGGGAAATCTACAGGTATATTTTACATTTGTATTAATCCTGTTGCCTTTTAAGTGTCAACAAACAGATCTGAAGCAAATAATGATCAAAATATCTCTTTAATGAAAGAATCTTCATCTTCATACCATAATGAGAATGTGTTATAGGTGCAGTACATCAGTCCTTCAGTATCTTTTGGAGGATCTTTCAGCCCCAGTTATAACTGATTAGATGTATTAGCCTTTAAAATTCCCACATGAAATTAACAAAGAACAAATATACTTCATACCAGAGATGACTACAATAGAGTGGATATTTTCACTAACTAGGTATGTATTCTTGGTATTGTATAGATAGAAGTGAATATTAGTATGGTCTCATTAACTGTAATATTTAGTAGTAAATCATTCCCGATTTGTTCAAGGTTTTGCTGCTAACCTATGTCAGCTGCTTTAATAAAATTGTTCCAATAGATCTATATTTGAAATTCCTGGAAGTCAGAAGTAACTGCTGGGATGATCATGACTCTTTTTGACTACTAAATTTGGTAGGTACATTGTTTTTCTAACAGCTGATGGTCAGTGAAGCTTTTTAATTCCAGTTATAAATCCCTAGTATGCTGCTATGTGATCCCGTCAAAGACGTCACTGCGTTGCCTTGTAAGGCCATCTTTTGACGACATCACATAACCCTCTTGCAGTTTATACACTTACAGTTCTCGTCTAATCCAAGTGATTACAGAAACCTGTACCGCATACAGTTCTCTCCTAACCAAAGTGATCACAGAAACCTGTAATGCTTACAGTTTCCTCCTAGTCCAAGTGATTACAGGAACCTATAACTTAGATTTTGTTCAATATAACAAAATAGATGGCTGATATTCCAGTTCTCAGTTCAATGCATAGATGGCGCAACGAGTTACGATTCCAAATTTTCCAGCAAATTTTTGAAGTCTCTTATAAATATTTAACGTATTTCAAGATCATTTACAGAAATAGGGAGGTTCGATGTATCTAAAAAAATATAGACACAGGTATTGACCATTGATAGTTTTGAATAAATCGCTATCAAAGTGAAGTGAGGTTAGGATTTTGCATTATTATTGTATTCTCTATTATTTTATATCACAATCATGATGTGATGAGACATTTGATTGCAACATGGATTTGGGAAATCTACAGGTATATTTTACATTTGTATTAATCCTGTTGCCTTTTAAGTGTCAACAAACAGATCTGAAGCAAATAATGATCAAAATATCTCTTTAATGAAAGAATCTTCATCTTCATACCATAATGAGAATGTGTTATAGGTGCAGTACATCAGTCCTTCAGTATCTTTTGGAGGATCTTTCAGCCCCAGTTATAACTGATTAGATGTATTAGCCTTTAAAATTCCCACATGAAATTAACAAAGAACAAATATACTTCATACCAGAGATGACTACAATAGAGTGGATATTTTCACTAACTATGTATGTATTCTTGGTATTGTATAGATAGAAGTGAATATTAGTATGGTCTCATTAACTGTAATATTTAGTAGTAAATCATTCCCGATTTGTTCAAGGTTTTGCTGCTAACCTATGTCAGCTGCTTTAATAAAATTGTTCCAATAGATCTATATTTGAAATTCCTGGAAGTCAGAAGTAACTGCTGGGATGATCATGACTCTTTTTGACTACTAAATTTGGTAGGTACATTGTTTTTCTAACAGCTGATGGTCAGTGAAGCTTTTTAATTCCAGTTATAAATCCCTAGTATGCTGCTATGTGATGCCGTCAAAGACGTCACTGCGTTGCCTTGTAAGGCCATCTTTTGACGACATCACATAACCCTCTTGCAGTTTATACACTTACAGTTCTCGTCTAATCCAAGTGATTACAGAAACCTGTACCGCATACAGTTCTCTCCTAACCAAAGTGATCACAGAAACCTGTAATGCTTACAGTTTCCTCCTAGTCCAAGTGATTACAGGAACCTATAACTTAGATTTTGTTCAATATAACAAAATAGATGGCTGATATTCCAGTTCTCAGTTCAATGCATAGATGGCGCAACGAGTTACGATTCCAAATTTTCCAGCAAATTTTTGAAGTCTCTTATAAATATTTAACGTATTTCAAGATCATTTACAGAAATAGGGAGGTTCGATGTATCTAAAAAAATATAGACACAGGTATTGACCATTGATAGTTTTGAATAAATCGCTATCAAAGTGAAGTGAGGTTAGGATTTTGCATTATTATTGTATTCTCTATTATTTTATATCACAATCATGATGTGATGAGACATTTGATTGCAACATGGATTTGGGAAATCTACAGGTATATTTTACATTTGTATTAATCCTGTTGCCTTTTAAGTGTCAACAAACAGATCTGAAGCAAATAATGATCAAAATATCTCTTTAATGAAAGAATCTTCATCTTCATACCATAATGAGAATGTGTTATAGGTGCAGTACATCAGTCCTTCAGTATCTTTTGGAGGATCTTTCAGCCCCAGTTATAACTGATTAGATGTATTAGCCTTTAAAATTCCCACATGAAATTAACAAAGAACAAATATACTTCATACCAGAGATGACTACAATAGAGTGGATATTTTCACTAACTATGTATGTATTCTTGGTATTGTATAGATAGAAGTGAATATTAGTATGGTCTCATTAACTGTAATATTTAGTAGTAAATCATTCCCGATTTGTTCAAGGTTTTGCTGCTAACCTATGTCAGCTGCTTTAATAAAATTGTTCCAATAGATCTATATTTGAAATTCCTGGAAGTCAGAAGTAACTGCTGGGATGATCATGACTCTTTTTGACTACTAAATTTGGTAGGTACATTGTTTTTCTAACAGCTGATGGTCAGTGAAGCTTTTTAATTCCAGTTATAAATCCTTATTATGCTGCTATGTGATGCCGTCAAAGACGTCACTGCGTTGCCTTGTAAGGCCATCTTTTGACGACATCACATAACCCTCTTGCAGTTTATACACTTACAGTTCTCGTCTAATCCAAGTGATTACAGAAACCTGTACCGCATACAGTTCTCTCCTAACCAAAGTGATCACAGAAACCTGTAATGCTTACAGTTTCCTCCTAGTCCAAGTGATTACAGGGACCTATAACTTAGATTTTGTTCAATATAACAAAATAGATGGCTGATATTCCAGTTCTCAGTTCAATGCATAGATGGCGCAACGAGTTACGATTCCAAATTTTCCAGCAAATTTTTGAAGTCTCTTATAAATATTTAACGTATTTCAAGATCATTTACAGAAATAGGGAGGTTCGATGTATCTAAAAAAATATAGACACAGGTATTGACCATTGATAGTTTTGAATAAATCGCTATCAAAGTGAAGTGAGGTTAGGATTTTGCATTATTATTGTATTCTCTATTATTTTATATCACAATCGTGATGTGATGAGACATTTGATTGCAACATGGATTTGGGAAATCTACAGGTATATTTTACATTTGTATTAATCCTGTTGCCTTTTAAGTGTCAACAAACAGATCTGAAGCAAATAATGATCAAAATATCTCTTTAATGAAAGAATCTTCATCTTCATACCATAATGAGAATGTGTTATAGGTGCAGTACATCAGTCCTTCAGTATCTTTTGGAGGATCTTTCAGCCCCAGTTATAACTGATTAGATGTATTAGCCTTTAAAATTCCCACATGAAATTAACAAAGAACAAATATACTTCATACCAGAGATGACTACAATAGAGTGGATATTTTCACTAACTATGTATGTATTCTTGGTATTGTATGGATAGAAGTGAATATTAGTATGGTCTCATTAACTGTAATATTTAGTAGTAAATCATTCCCGATTTGTTCAAGGTTTTGCTGCTAACCTATGTCAGCTGCTTTAATAAAATTGTTCCAATAGATCTATATTTGAAATTCCTGGAAGTCAGAAGTAACTGCTGGGATGATCATGACTCTTTTTGACTACTAAATTTGGTGGGTACATTGTTTTTCTAACAGCTGATGGTCAGTGAAGCTTTTTAATTCCATTTATAAATCCTTATTATGCTGCTATGTGATCCCGTCAAAGACGTCACTGCGTTGCCTTGTAAGGCCATCTTTTGACGACATCACATAACCCTCTTGCAGTTTATACACTTACAGTTCTCGTCTAATCCAAGTGATTACAGAAACCTGTACCGCATACAGGTCTCTCCTAACCAAAGTGATCACAGAAACCTGTAATGCTTACAGTTTCCTCCTAGTCCAAGTGATTACAGGAACCTATAACTTAGATTTTGTTCAATATAACAAAATAGATGGCTGATATTCCAGTTCTCAGTTCAATGCATAGATGGCGCAACGAGTTACGATTCCAAATTTTCCAGCAAATTTTTGAAGTCTCTTATAAATATTTAACGTATTTCAAGATCATTTACAGAAATAGGGAGGTTCGATGTATCTAAAAAAATATAGACACAGGTATTGACCATTGATAGTTTTGAATAAATCGCTATCAAAGTGAAGTGAGGTTAGGATTTTGCATTATTATTGTATTCTCTATTATTTTATATCACAATCGTGATGTGATGAGACATTTGATTGCAACATGGATTTGGGAAATCTACAGGTATATTTTACATTTGTATTAATCCTGTTGCCTTTTAAGTGTCAACAAACAGATCTGAAGCAAATAATGATCAAAATATCTCTTTAATGAAAGAATCTTCATCTTCATACCATAATGAGAATGTGTTATAGGTGCAGTACATCAGTCCTTCAGTATCTTTTGGAGGATCTTTCAGCCCCAGTTATAACTGATTAGATGTATTAGCCTTTAAAATTCCCACATGAAATTAACAAAGAACAAATATACTTCATACCAGAGATGACTACAATAGAGTGGATATTTTCACTAACTATGTATGTATTCTTGGTATTGTATAGATAGAAGTGAATATTAGTATGGTCTCATTAACTGTAATATTTAGTAGTAAATCATTCCCGATTTGTTCAAGGTTTTGCTGCTAACCTATGTCAGCTGCTTTAATAAAATTGTTCCAATAGATCTATATTTGAAATTCCTGGAAGTCAGAAGTAACTGCTGGGATGATCATGACTCTTTTTGACTACTAAATTTGGTAGGTACATTGTTTTTCTAACAGCTGATGGTCAGTGAAGCTTTTTAATTCCAGTTATAAATCCTTATTATGCTGCTATGTGATGCCGTCAAAGACGTCACTGCGTTGCCTTGTAAGGCCATCTTTTGACGACATCACATAACCCTCTTGCAGTTTATACACTTACAGTTCTCGTCTAATCCAAGTGATTACAGAAACCTGTACCGCATACAGTTCTCTCCTAACCAAAGTGATCACAGAAACCTGTAATGCTTACAGTTTCCTCCTAGTCCAAGTGATTACAGGAACCTATAACTTAGATTTTGTTCAATATAACAAAATAGATGGCTGATATTCCAGTTCTCAGTTCAATGCATAGATGGCGCAACGAGTTACGATTCCAAATTTTCCAGCAAATTTTTGAAGTCTCTTATAAATATTTAACGTATTTCAAGATCATTTACAGAAATAGGGAGGTTCGATGTATCTAAAAAAATATAGACACAGGTATTGACCATTTATAGTTTTGAATAAATCGCTATCAAAGTGAAGTGAGGTTAGGATTTTGCATTATTATTGTATTCTCTATTATTTTATACAGTGTTGCCAATCGTCGTGTAATTACACGAAATTCGTGTAATTTGGAAGCAACCCGTGTAATTTTCGTGTAGTGGTCAAATGTGTGTAATTTGCGTGTAATTTGCATAAAACCATTTCCGTCCTGCCTGTTCTGTGACCCTGTGACTCCTGTAATTAGTTCCATGATGATTCCATGGAAATTGGAATCAAGTAATCATGGAGCATGAGCATGGAGCTTATGGTTGAAGTTGAATGTCATAACTGTCATGAGTCATTAATCATTATTATATTATAAGTCATTGTGGTAACACAAACACTGGTTGGTTAATGGTTACTGGCTAACAGTAACAATTTAAGTTCAGAAAATATATCTGCTCTCATTTCTTCCAAGCAAGGCATCAAAAAAGAAGGAGGAATTCTGAAATTCAATCCTTCTCAAAAAATGATACAGAAAGATATATGGAAAAATAGGGCTTATTAATATTTTCTTTTATTCGAGAAAGAAGAATGTTCAGTTTGTTTCGTTTTTTATATTTGGGACTGATTTTTTAGTTTTTTTTTGTTTTATATACATCTGATAGAGGATGAGGATTTAACTTGATTTGTTGAATACTTTGAGAATGTTTAGTTTAGTTTATTTTTCTATATTTGAGACTGATTATAGTTTTGTTTGTTTTTTTATGTTTTATATACATTTGATAGAAGATGAGGATTTATTTTGATTTGTTGAATACTTTGAGAACGTTTAGTTTTGGTTTGTTCTTTATTTCTAATCTAAATAGTAAATGTACGATGGGCTGTTTTTTATGAGTAAAATACTTGGTTGGTTTTATTTTATTAATATTCAATAAAAAAAATCTTGATTAACACAGGAACTCTATTGTCTATTGTAGGATCACAATCACACTGATCACACGTGATCACAGTTTGACCACAGGTTTGACTTTCATTTCGAATGTTCCATGCATAGCATTTCCTTAACACGTCGTTTTTGCTCATGCGCAACTGTTCGTGTAAAAATCGTGTAATTCGAATCAAGTTGCGTGTAAAATCGTGTAATCTAGCGACAGGAGTTGTGTAAAATGAGAAGTTTGGATTGGCAACACTGATTTTATATCACAATCATGATGTGATGAGACATTTGATTGCAACATGGATTTGGGAAATCTACAGGTATATTTTACATTTGTATTAATCCTGTTGCCTTTTAAGTGTCAACAAACAGATCTGAAGCAAATAATGATCAAAATATCTCTTTAATGAAAGAATCTTCATCTTCATACCATAATGAGAATGTGTTATAGGTGCAGTACATCAGTCCTTCAGTATCTTTTGGAGGATCTTTCAGCCCCAGTTATAACTGATTAGATGTATTAGCCTTTAAAATTCCCACATGAAATTAACAAAGAACAAATATACTTCATACCAGAGATGACTACAATAGAGTGGATATTTTCACTAACTAGGTATGTATTCTTGGTATTGTATAGATAGAAGTGAATATTAGTATGGTCTCATTAACTGTAATATTTAGTAGTAAATCATTCCCGATTTGTTCAAGGTTTTGCTGCTAACCTATGTCAGCTGCTTTAATAAAATTGTTCCAATAGATCTATATTTGAAATTCCTGGAAGTCAGAAGTAACTGCTGGGATGATCATGACTCTTTTTGACTACTAAATTTGGTGGGTACATTGTTTTTCTAACAGCTGATGGTCAGTGAAGCTTTTTAATTCCATTTATAAATCCTTAGTATGCTGCTATGTGATCCCGTCAAAGACGTCACTGCGTTGCCTTGTAAGGCCATCTTTTGACGACATCACATAACCCTCTTGCAGTTTATACACTTACAGTTCTCGTCTAATCCAAGTGATTACAGAAACCTGTACCGCATACAGTTCTCTCCTAACCAAAGTGATCACAGAAACCTGTAATGCTTACAGTTTCCTCCTAGTCCAAGTGATTACAGGAACCTATAACTTAGATTTTGTTCAATATAACAAAATAGATGGCTGATATTCCAGTTCTCAGTTCAATGCATAGATGGCGCAACGAGTTACGATTCCAAATTTTCCAGCAAATTTTTGAAGTCTCTTATAAATATTTAACGTATTTCAAGATCATTTACAGAAATAGGGAGGTTCGATGTATCTAAAAAAATATAGACACAGGTATTGACCATTGATAGTTTTGAATAAATCGCTATCAAAGTGAAGTGAGGTTAGGATTTTGCATTATTATTGTATTCTCTATTATTTTATATCACAATCGTGATGTGATGAGACATTTGATTGCAACATGGATTTGGGAAATCTACAGGTATATTTTACATTTGTATTAATCCTGTTGCCTTTTAAGTGTCAACAAACAGATCTGAAGCAAATAATGATCAAAATATCTCTTTAATGAAAGAATCTTCATCTTCATACCATAATGAGAATGTGTTATAGGTGCAGTACATCAGTCCTTCAGTATCTTTTGGAGGATCTTTCAGCCCCAGTTATAACTGATTAGATGTATTAGCCTTTAAAATTCCCACATGAAATTAACAAAGAACAAATATACTTCATACCAGAGATGACTACAATAGAGTGGATATTTTCACTAACTAGGTATGTATTCTTGGTATTGTATAGATAGAAGTGAATATTAGTATGGTCTCATCAACTGTAATATTTAGTAGTAAATCATTCCCGATTTGTTCAAGGTTTTGCTGCTAACCTATGTCAGCTGCTTTAATAAAATTGTTCCAATAGATCTATATTTGAAATTCCTGGAAGTCAGAAGTAACTGCTGGGATGATCATGACTCTTTTTGACTACTAAATTTGGTAGGTACATTGTTTTTCTAACAGCTGATGGTCAGTGAAGCTTTTTAATTCCAGTTATAAATCCCTAGTATGCTGCTATGTGATGCCGTCAAAGACGTCACTGCGTTGCCTTGTAAGGCCATCTTTTGACGACATCACATAACCCTCTTGCAGTTTATACACTTACAGTTCTCGTCTAATCCAAGTGATTACAGAAACCTGTACCGCATACAGTTCTCTCCTAACCAAAGTGATCACAGAAACCTGTAATGCTTACAGTTTCCTCCTAGTCCAAGTGATTACAGGAACCTATAACTTAGATTTTGTTCAATATAACAAAATAGATGGCTGATATTCCAGTTCTCAGTTCAATGCATAGATGGCGCAACGAGTTACGATTCCAAATTTTCCAGCAAATTTTTGAAGTCTCTTATAAATATTTAACGTATTTCAAGATCATTTACAGAAATAGGGAGGTTCGATGTATCTAAAAAAATATAGACACAGGTATTGACCATTGATAGTTTTGAATAAATCGCTATCAAAGTGAAGTGAGGTTAGGACGATGGGTTTTTAGCAAAGTAACGTAAGTCACATTTTCATGAAAAATGAGATAGTCATAGTATATCAAGTACCTATTGAGAATACACGTCCCGGCAAAGTGTTGTGACCTATATGAATTAGTAAACAATCTAAATTCCCTCCAAAAACATAACGTAAATACCTAAATTGAATTCAGTAACCAGGGAAAGAAACGTAGGTATACAACTTGGCGCGTCACATTAACGTAAGTTGATTCTATTGTCTACCAAAGTGATGTAAGCTGAACAAAATAAACGTCACTTACGTCAGTGTTTCGCAGAAGTTCCGACAGAAGAGTTCGGCATCTGTGAATAGTTTTTATTGTGAATTGATACATCTGGTGAGTGATTGAAAATATATTGTTTTCAAACTGGTAGTAAACTATCGACATATTTCCACGTGCATATTATTTGTATTGTGATTGATAACATTCCAAGATTCATAGAATCAAACCTGAACCTAACCTAACCTAACTGAACCTTACAATGTGGATTAGCTGTGTTGAATATCAAGTGCCTTTTTTTCGAGTTTTCTTGTATGAATTATCAAAAAAAACATACAGCTGGATGAGAAATAGAATTATTATATATTTATTGCAGTATCATCAAAGAATTTGCATTTAGTTGAATTAGATTATTTCCTTTCAGTATGCATTTTACCTCGGCATCGATATGGCTTTTAGTGCACGCACGAGACGAATAATTGCGGCAACGGAAAGTCTCAATGCGAAAGAAAATGTAGTTTTCACTAAAGAGGTCTGTCAATCGATGCCAATGGAAGAAGACTTGCCTCCTGTACTACTAGATGTTACACGTAAAGAAATAACAATTGCGGCAACGGAAAGCCTAAATGCCAATGACGTTTTCACTGAAGAAGACTTCAATTCTATGCAAATTTGTTTAGAAGAAAACTTGTCCGTTCTAGACGCAACCGAATTTAATTCAACAGAGAATGCTATCGAGTATCATCTGCCTTCGACAGATGAATATTTGAAATCATCAGATGGAATCGAAATGTCGAAAGGCCTCCATAAGGATGATACATGCATTTTATATTCAACTGAACAATTCTATGTATCTGGGCCTGTTGATGAAGATTCACTACTTCCAGAGTTTATAGTTTCCAAATCGAATGATACCGATACTCTAATTACCATAAAAGAGTTTCAACAACAAGGAAATCCTGTACGAAAATTAGTCGAATATGACATCACGCCATCTGATACGGATCCCGATGACCATAATGATCATCATGAGAGAATAATGCTAGTCGAGAGAAAAAAATATTGGTTGGGAAAAATGCGAGGTTCAATTCCGATCGTTCATTTCACAGTGAAACTGATTCCAGTATTTCTTTTGAAAACACGGATGACGATTCTGACAAGCCATTATCGATAGTTGGGAAAGAAGGTATGAGAAGAAAGAAGAAACCCAATAAGAGGTTAGTGAAGAAAACGGAATATAATTTTGGAAATAAAAGATCAGTTCAAGAAAATCCATGTAAAAAAAAGTGCCAGCATAAATGCTCTCAAAAAATAAACGAAATCACACGTCATGATATACATGAATTCTATTGGGGTCTTGGAAGTTATGAAAAACAGAGGAATTGGTTATTAACATGTGTGCAGAAGGTTGACATTTCGAGAAGAAAAAATGTAACTGCTTTCAGCAGAAGACATAATTCATATAGATATTACATCAACTGGAATGAAGAGATCATGGAAGTGTGTCAGCAGTTCTTATTGAAGACGTTAGACATCTCGCAAACAGTGATTCGATATGCAATATCACATGCTATTCATAAGACCTGCAGAAGTGATCAAAGGGGAAAGCACCCACCTGCTAATAAAACGAGTTCAGAGGATGTCAATCGGGTTCATGAATTCATAAAAAAATTACCAGCTGTGCCATCCCACTATTGCAGGAATCATACAGACAGAAAATATCTGCCAATGGAGTTGAGGAATGTTAGCTTTTTATACAGAATTTACAAAAAAGATGAGGAATCAGCTGGACACAAATTCATTTCTCTGAAAGTTTTTAGGGATATCTTCAAAAAGGATTTCAATATCGGATTTCATTTACCGAAAAAAGATAAATGTAAGGTGTGTGAATCCAGAAAAAATAATGTATCTCTTGAAACTAATGGCTCAGAGGAATTATACCAGAAGCATTTGAAAGATAAGGAAGACTGTAAATCACTTTTCTTGAAATACCAAAGAACAGTATTGAACGATCCGGATACAGTATGTGCTAGTTTCGATTTACAAAAAGTACTAAATACTCCACATGGCGATAATATGCTACTTTACTATTCCCGGAAATATGCCTTTTACAATGAAAGTATCTATGAAACGTCGACAAGAAATGGATATTGTTTCTTATGGGGCGAGTCAGATGGCAATAGAGGATGCAATGAGATTTGCACAGTTATCTTTACTTACTTGAAATTAGTTGATGAAAGAAACCACAAACATATAATTTTGTTTTGCGATAGTTGTGCAGGTCAAAATCGAAACCGGGCTATGTTAGCTATGCTTCACTTTTTTCTTCAACATGTTTCTAAAAATATAAAAACAATAAAAATTGTATTCTTACTACCTGGACATACTTATATGCCTGTGGATTCAATTCATGCCTTAATCGAAAGATTTATTAAACATCGAATAATATGGGCACCATCAGAATGGAATACAATAATTGCCAATTCAAGAGTGAATCCCCAGCCTTTCACTGTTATCGAAATGAAGTACAATAATTTCATGAATTGGAAAAGAGTCGGAGATGAATTGATACCTCCTATAAAATCAAAAATATTGAAAATGAGTACTCTCAGACAAGCGTATTTCAAAAAAGGTGAAGGTAAAATTGCTTTAAAAAATGATTATTCCGAATTCACTGGCAATGAGTCCGTGATATCACCAATAGAAAAACGGAGTGGTAAGTTTTGGGATGTGATTTTGAATTTTTGAAGTTGTTTTATTATAATTTCACAGGTCGTAAATCGCACAGCATCAATTATGTAGAACCAGATAAGGTTTATAAACAAATTCTACCAATCTCAGAATTGAAGAAGAGAGATCTGAAGGATTTGTGTTCAAAAAATATTATACCATTGAAATTTCATAATGAATATCTTAGTTTGAGATGCAAGTCAACTATTAGAGATGAGCTAGCTGAAACTGATGAAGATGATGATGTCGAAGAGATAAATAGTGAATGAGATCACATACATTTGAAGCTTATTGAAATTCTTTATAACCAATGTTTTTGTTTTTTTGTTCATAAATATATTTCTTTCATTTGAATCATCCAGCTTTTTTCCGCTTATGAGATGAAATATTGCTCCACGAAACGTATCGTAAACAGGGTAAGATATCGATCAGAGTGTGGTAAGGGTTGACTTACGTCATTATGTCAGTATTGGTTCATCCTATTACTCACTGATAATATAACGTAAGTAACAAATTCGACTCAAAAATGAGTTTCCGTAAACTTCTCCAGCAGTAATAATATTGAAATCACTCCATAATGATATTATAAGTAGTTTACTATAGCTATTTTGCTTCCTTATATCTCATAGTGAAAAAGTGTCTCTCGTGGAAAACATCTGTATGTGACTTACATTACTCTGCGAAAAACTCATCGAGGATTTTGCATTATTATTGTATTCTCTATTATTTTATATCACAATCGTGATGTGATGAGACATTTGATTGCAACATGGATTTGGGAAATCTACAGGTATATTTTACATTTGTATTAATCCTGTTGCCTTTTAAGTGTCAACAAACAGATCTGAAGCAAATAATGATCAAAATATCTCTTTAATGAAAGAATCTTCATCTTCATACCATAATGAGAATGTGTTATAGGTGCAGTACATCAGTCCTTCAGTATCTTTTGGAGGATCTTTCAGCCCCAGTTATAACTGATTAGATGTATTAGCCTTTAAAATTCCCACATGAAATTAACAAAGAACAAATATACTTCATACCAGAGATGACTACAATAGAGTGGATATTTTCACTAACTATGTATGTATTCTTGGTATTGTATAGATAGAAGTGAATATTAGTATGGTCTCATTAACTGTAATATTTAGTAGTAAATCATTCCCGATTTGTTCAAGGTTTTGCTGCTAACCTATGTCAGCTGCTTTAATAAAATTGTTCCAATAGATCTATATTTGAAATTCCTGGAAGTCAGAAGTAACTGCTGGGATGATCATGACTCTTTTTGACTACTAAATTTGGTAGGTACATTGTTTTTCTAACAGCTGATGGTCAGTGAAGCTTTTTAATTCCAGTTATAAATCCTTATTATGCTGCTATGTGATGCCGTCAAAGACGTCACTGCGTTGCCTTGTAAGGCCATCTTTTGACGACATCACATAACCCTCTTGCAGTTTATACACTTACAGTTCTCGTCTAATCCAAGTGATTACAGAAACCTGTACCGCATACAGTTCTCTCCTAACCAAAGTGATCACAGAAACCTGTAATGCTTACAGTTTCCTCCTAGTCCAAGTGATTACAGGGACCTATAACTTAGATTTTGTTCAATATAACAAAATAGATGGCTGATATTCCAGTTCTCAGTTCAATGCATAGATGGCGCAACGAGTTACGATTCCAAATTTTCCAGCAAATTTTTGAAGTCTCTTATAAATATTTAACGTATTTCAAGATCATTTACAGAAATAGGGAGGTTCGATGTATCTAAAAAAATATAGACACAGGTATTGACCATTGATAGTTTTGAATAAATCGCTATCAAAGTGAAGTGAGGTTAGGATTTTGCATTATTATTGTATTCTCTATTATTTTATATCACAATCGTGATGTGATGAGACATTTGATTGCAACATGGATTTGGGAAATCTACAGGTATATTTTACATTTGTATTAATCCTGTTGCCTTTTAAGTGTCAACAAACAGATCTGAAGCAAATAATGATCAAAATATCTCTTTAATGAAAGAATCTTCATCTTCATACCATAATGAGAATGTGTTATAGGTGCAGTACATCAGTCCTTCAGTATCTTTTGGGGTAAAACTTCGTTTATCGCACTCCTATGAGTTCGGAAAAAATTTTTGGTGGAACTTACGTATTTTGACCTCCTGATCACGAATCTGAAGTCAAAACGCGGCGGTCTCAAGTATTTTCGGAGATACGGCCCCATTTTGTCTCGAAAATGCACCATTTCAAATCTCCATTTTCTGATATTAAAAACACACAAAATTAATCCTTCTTTGAGCCAATACATCACACATGCTCACATTCACTTGTTTCCAACACTTTTTTGCATAAAAAACCGTTATTTTTACAAAAATTCGCCCTTCTTCAAAAAGTAAACAAAACATCTTTTTTCACTGATTTTCTGGTTATTTTCATTTGAGATGTTGGCAACGTCTTACCATGAGCCCAACAATCACGTTGCCAACATCATAAATACAAATTACCAGAAAATCAGTGTAAAAAGGTTGTTTTGTTTACATTTCAAAGAAGGGTGAATTTTTTGGAAAATAATAGTTTTTTCTGCTGAGAAGGTTTGGAAACAAGTAAATATATGCGTGTATAGTGTTTTGGTTCAAAGAAGGGTGAATTTTGTGTATTCCTAATAGCAGAAATTTGACATGTCAAATGGTGCATTTTTGAGACAAAATGGGGCCGTATCTCCGAAAATACTTGAGACCGCCGCGTTTTGACTTCAGATTCGTGATCAGGAGGTCAAAATACATAACTTCCACCAAAAATTTTTTCCGAACTCATAGGAGTGCGACAAACGAAGTTTTACCTCTTTTGGAGGATCTTTCAGCCCCAGTTATAACTGATTAGATGTATTAGCCTTTAAAATTCCCACATGAAATTAACAAAGAACAAATATACTTCATACCAGAGATGACTACAATAGAGTGGATATTTTCACTAACTAGGTATGTATTCTTGGTATTGTATAGATAGAAGTGAATATTAGTATGGTCTCATTAACTGTAATATTTAGTAGTAAATCATTCCCGATTTGTTCAAGGTTTTGCTGCTAACCTATGTCAGCTGCTTTAATAAAATTGTTCCAATAGATCTATATTTGAAATTCCTGGAAGTCAGAAGTAACTGCTGGGATGATCATGACTCTTTTTGACTACTAAATTTGGTAGGTACATTGTTTTTCTAACAGCTGATGGTCAGTGAAGCTTTTTAATTCCAGTTATAAATCCCTAGTATGCTGCTATGTGATCCCGTCAAAGACGTCACTGCGTTGCCTTGTAAGGCCATCTTTTGACGACATCACATAACCCTCTTGCAGTTTATACACTTACAGTTCTCGTCTAATCCAAGTGATTACAGAAACCTGTACCGCATACAGTTCTCTCCTAACCAAAGTGATCACAGAAACCTGTAATGCTTACAGTTTCCTCCTAGTCCAAGTGATTACAGGAACCTATAACTTAGATTTTGTTCAATATAACAAAATAGATGGCTGATATTCCAGTTCTCAGTTCAATGCATAGATGGCGCAACGAGTTACGATTCCAAATTTTCCAGCAAATTTTTGAAGTCTCTTATAAATATTTAACGTATTTCAAGATCATTTACAGAAATAGGGAGGTTCGATGTATCTAAAAAAATATAGACACAGGTATTGACCATTGATAGTTTTGAATAAATCGCTATCAAAGTGAAGTGAGGTTAGGATTTTGCATTATTATTGTATTCTCTATTATTTTATATCACAATCGTGATGTGATGAGACATTTGATTGCAACATGGATTTGGGAAATCTACAGGTATATTTTACATTTGTATTAATCCTGTTGCCTTTTAAGTGTCAACAAACAGATCTGAAGCAAATAATGATCAAAATATCTCTTTAATGAAAGAATCTTCATCTTCATACCATAATGAGAATGTGTTATAGGTGCAGTACATCAGTCCTTCAGTATCTTTTGGAGGATCTTTCAGCCCCAGTTATAACTGATTAGATGTATTAGCCTTTAAAATTCCCACATGAAATTAACAAAGAACAAATATACTTCATACCAGAGATGACTACAATAGAGTGGATATTTTCACTAACTAGGTATGTATTCTTGGTATTGTATAGATAGAAGTGAATATTAGTATGGTCTCATTAACTGTAATATTTAGTAGTAAATCATTCCCGATTTGTTCAAGGTTTTGCTGCTAACCTATGTCAGCTGCTTTAATAAAATTGTTCCAATAGATCTATATTTGAAATTCCTGGAAGTCAGAAGTAACTGCTGGGATGATCATGACTCTTTTTGACTACTAAATTTGGTAGGTACATTGTTTTTCTAACAGCTGATGGTCAGTGAAGCTTTTTAATTCCAGTTATAAATCCCTAGTATGCTGCTATGTGATGCCGTCAAAGACGTCACTGCGTTGCCTTGTAAGGCCATCTTTTGACGACATCACATAACCCTCTTGCAGTTTATACACTTACAGTTCTCGTCTAATCCAAGTGATTACAGAAACCTGTACCGCATACAGTTCTCTCCTAACCAAAGTGATCACAGAAACCTGTAATGCTTACAGTTTCCTCCTAGTCCAAGTGATTACAGGAACCTATAACTTAGATTTTGTTCAATATAACAAAATAGATGGCTGATATTCCAGTTCTCAGTTCAATGCATAGATGGCGCAACGAGTTACGATTCCAAATTTTCCAGCAAATTTTTGAAGTCTCTTATAAATATTTAACGTATTTCAAGATCATTTACAGAAATAGGGAGGTTCGATGTATCTAAAAAAATATAGACACAGGTATTGACCATTGATAGTTTTGAATAAATCGCTATCAAAGTGAAGTGAGGTTAGGATTTTGCATTATTATTGTATTCTCTATTATTTTATATCACAATCATGATGTGATGAGACATTTGATTGCAACATGGATTTGGGAAATCTACAGGTATATTTTACATTTGTATTAATCCTGTTGCCTTTTAAGTGTCAACAAACAGATCTGAAGCAAATAATGATCAAAATATCTCTTTAATGAAAGAATCTTCATCTTCATACCATAATGAGAATGTGTTATAGGTGCAGTACATCAGTCCTTCAGTATCTTTTGGAGGATCTTTCAGCCCCAGTTATAACTGATTAGATGTATTAGCCTTTAAAATTCCCACATGAAATTAACAAAGAACAAATATACTTCATACCAGAGATGACTACAATAGAGTGGATATTTTCACTAACTATGTATGTATTCTTGGTATTGTATGGATAGAAGTGAATATTAGTATGGTCTCATTAACTGTAATATTTAGTAGTAAATCATTCCCGATTTGTTCAAGGTTTTGCTGCTAACCTATGTCAGCTGCTTTAATAAAATTGTTCCAATAGATCTATATTTGAAATTCCTGGAAGTCAGAAGTAACTGCTGGGATGATCATGACTCTTTTTGACTACTAAATTTGGTAGGTACATTGTTTTTCTAACAGCTGATGGTCAGTGAAGCTTTTTAATTCCATTTATAAATCCTTATTATGCTGCTATGTGATCCCGTCAAAGACGTCACTGCGTTGCCTTGTAAGGCCATCTTTTGACGACATCACATAACCCTCTTGCAGTTTATACACTTACAGTTCTCGTCTAATCCAAGTGATTACAGAAACCTGTACCGCATACAGGTCTCTCCTAACCAAAGTGATCACAGAAACCTGTAATGCTTACAGTTTCCTCCTAGTCCAAGTGATTACAGGAACCTATAACTTAGATTTTGTTCAATATAACAAAATAGATGGCTGATATTCCAGTTCTCAGTTCAATGCATAGATGGCGCAACGAGTAACGATTCCAAATTTTCCAGCAAATTTTTGAAGTCTCTTATAAATATTTAACGTATTTCAAGATCATTTACAGAAATAGGGAGGTTCGATGTATCTAAAAAAATATAGACACAGGTATTGACCATTGATAGTTTTGAATAAATCGCTATCAAAGTGAAGTGAGGTTAGGATTTTGCATTATTATTGTATTCTCTATTATTTTATATCACAATCGTGATGTGATGAGACATTTGATTGCAACATGGATTTGGGAAATCTACAGGTATATTTTACATTTGTATTAATCCTGTTGCCTTTTAAGTGTCAACAAACAGACCTGAAGCAAATAATGATCAAAATATCTCTTTAATGAAAGAATCTTCATCTTCATACCATAATGAGAATGTGTTATAGGTGCAGTACATCAGTCCTTCAGTATCTTTTGGAGGATCTTTCAGCCCCAGTTATAACTGATTAGATGTATTAGCCTTTAAAATTCCCACATGAAATTAACAAAGAACAAATATACTTCATACCAGAGATGACTACAATAGAGTGGATATTTTCACTAACTATGTATGTATTCTTGGTATTGTATAGATAGAAGTGAATATTAGTATGGTCTCATTAACTGTAATATTTAGTAGTAAATCATTCCCGATTTGTTCAAGGTTTTGCTGCTAACCTATGTCAGCTGCTTTAATAAAATTGTTCCAATAGATCTATATTTGAAATTCCTGGAAGTCAGAAGTAACTGCTGGGATGATCATGACTCTTTTTGACTACTAAATTTGGTAGGTACATTGTTTTTCTAACAGCTGATGGTCAGTGAAGCTTTTTAATTCCAGTTATAAATCCTTATTATGCTGCTATGTGATGCCGTCAAAGACGTCACTGCGTTGCCTTGTAAGGCCATCTTTTGACGACATCACATAACCCTCTTGCAGTTTATACACTTACAGTTCTCGTCTAATCCAAGTGATTACAGAAACCTGTACCGCATACAGTTCTCTCCTAACCAAAGTGATCACAGAAACCTGTAATGCTTACAGTTTCCTCCTAGTCCAAGTGATTACAGGAACCTATAACTTAGATTTTGTTCAATATAACAAAATAGATGGCTGATATTCCAGTTCTCAGTTCAATGCATAGATGGCGCAACGAGTTACGATTCCAAATTTTCCAGCAAATTTTTGAAGTCTCTTATAAATATTTAACGTATTTCAAGATCATTTAAAGAAATAGGGAGGTTCGATGTATCTAAAAAAATATAGACACAGGTATTGACCATTGATAGTTTTGAATAAATCGCTATCAAAGTGAAGTGAGGTTAGGATTTTGCATTATTATTGTATTCTCTATTATTTTATATCACAATCATGATGTGATGAGACATTTGATTGCAACATGGATTTGGGAAATCTACAGGTATATTTTACATTTGTATTAATCCTGTTGCCTTTTAAGTGTCAACAAACAGATCTGAAGCAAATAATGATCAAAATATCTCTTTAATGAAAGAATCTTCATCTTCATACCATAATGAGAATGTGTTATAGGTGCAGTACATCAGTCCTTCAGTATCTTTTGGAGGATCTTTCAGCCCCAGTTATAACTGATTAGATGTATTAGCCTTTAAAATTCCCACATGAAATTAACAAAGAACAAATATACTTCATACCAGAGATGACTACAATAGAGTGGATATTTTCACTAACTAGGTATGTATTCTTGGTATTGTATAGATAGAAGTGAATATTAGTATGGTCTCATTAACTGTAATATTTAGTAGTAAATCATTCCCGATTTGTTCAAGGTTTTGCTGCTAACCTATGTCAGCTGCTTTAATAAAATTGTTCCAATAGATCTATATTTGAAATTCCTGGAAGTCAGAAGTAACTGCTGGGATGATCATGACTCTTTTTGACTACTAAATTTGGTGGGTACATTGTTTTTCTAACAGCTGATGGTCAGTGAAGCTTTTTAATTCCATTTATAAATCCTTAGTATGCTGCTATGTGATCCCGTCAAAGACGTCACTGCGTTGCCTTGTAAGGCCATCTTTTGACGACATCACATAACCCTCTTGCAGTTTATACACTTACAGTTCTCGTCTAATCCAAGTGATTACAGAAACCTGTACCGCATACAGTTCTCTCCTAACCAAAGTGATCACAGAAACCTGTAATGCTTACAGTTTCCTCCTAGTCCAAGTGATTACAGGAACCTATAACTTAGATTTTGTTCAATATAACAAAATAGATGGCTGATATTCCAGTTCTCAGTTCAATGCATAGATGGCGCAACGAGTTACGATTCCAAATTTTCCAGCAAATTTTTGAAGTCTCTTATAAATATTTAACGTATTTCAAGATCATTTACAGAAATAGGGAGGTTCGATGTATCTAAAAAAATATAGACACAGGTATTGACCATTGATAGTTTTGAATAAATCGCTATCAAAGTGAAGTGAGGTTAGGATTTTGCATTATTATTGTATTCTCTATTATTTTATATCACAATCGTGATGTGATGAGACATTTGATTGCAACATGGATTTGGGAAATCTACAGGTATATTTTACATTTGTATTAATCCTGTTGCCTTTTAAGTGTCAACAAACAGATCTGAAGCAAATAATGATCAAAATATCTCTTTAATGAAAGAATCTTCATCTTCATACCATAATGAGAATGTGTTATAGGTGCAGTACATCAGTCCTTCAGTATCTTTTGGGGTAAAACTTCGTTTATCGCACTCCTATGAGTTCGGAAAAAATTTTTGGTGGAACTTACGTATTTTGACCTCCTGATCACGAATCTGAAGTCAAAACGCGGCGGTCTCAAGTATTTTCGGAGATACGGCCCCATTTTGTCTCGAAAATGCACCATTTCAAATCTCCATTTTCTGATATTAAAAACACACAAAATTAATCCTTCTTTGAGCCAATACATCACACATGCTCACATTCACTTGTTTCCAACACTTTTTTGCATAAAAAACCGTTATTTTTACAAAAATTCGCCCTTCTTCAAAAAGTAAACAAAACATCTTTTTTCACTGATTTTCTGGTTATTTTCATTTGAGATGTTGGCAACGTCTTACCATGAGCCAAACAATCACGTTGCCAACATCATAAATACAAATTACCAGAAAATCAGTGTAAAAAGGTTGTTTTGTTTACATTTCAAAGAAGGGTGAATTTTTTGGAAAATAATAGTTTTTTCTGCTGAGAAGGTTTGGAAACAAGTAAATATATGCGTGTATAGTGTTTTGGTTCAAAGAAGGGTGAATTTTGTGTATTCCTAATAGCAGAAATTTGACATGTCAAATGGTGCATTTTTGAGACAAAATGGGGCCGTATCTCCGAAAATACTTGAGACCGCCGCGTTTTGACTTCAGATTCGTGATCAGGAGGTCAAAATACATAACTTCCACCAAAAATTTTTTCCGAACTCATAGGAGTGCGACAAACGAAGTTTTACCTCTTTTGGAGGATCTTTCAGCCCCAGTTATAACTGATTAGATGTATTAGCCTTTAAAATTCCCACATGAAATTAACAAAGAACAAATATACTTCATACCAGAGATGACTACAATAGAGTGGATATTTTCACTAACTATGTATGTATTCTTGGTATTGTATGGATAGAAGTGAATATTAGTATGGTCTCATTAACTGTAATATTTAGTAGTAAATCATTCCCGATTTGTTCAAGGTTTTGCTGCTAACCTATGTCAGCTGCTTTAATAAAATTGTTCCAATAGATCTATATTTGAAATTCCTGGAAGTCAGAAGTAACTGCTGGGATGATCATGACTCTTTTTGACTACTAAATTTGGTAGGTACATTGTTTTTCTAACAGCTGATGGTCAGTGAAGCTTTTTAATTCCAGTTATAAATCCCTAGTATGCTGCTATGTGATCCCGTCAAAGACGTCACTGCGTTGCCTTGTAAGGCCATCTTTTGACGACATCACATAACCCTCTTGCAGTTTATACACTTACAGTTCTCGTCTAATCCAAGTGATTACAGAAACCTGTACCGCATACAGTTCTCTCCTAACCAAAGTGATCACAGAAACCTGTAATGCTTACAGTTTCCTCCTAGTCCAAGTGATTACAGGAACCTATAACTTAGATTTTGTTCAATATAACAAAATAGATGGCTGATATTCCAGTTCTCAGTTCAATGCATAGATGGCGCAACGAGTTACGATTCCAAATTTTCCAGCAAATTTTTGAAGTCTCTTATAAATATTTAACGTATTTCAAGATCATTTACAGAAATAGGGAGGTTCGATGTATCTAAAAAAATATAGACACAGGTATTGACCATTGATAGTTTTGAATAAATCGCTATCAAAGTGAAGTGAGGTTAGGATTTTGCATTATTATTGTATTCTCTATTATTTTATATCACAATCGTGATGTGATGAGACATTTGATTGCAACATGGATTTGGGAAATCTACAGGTATATTTTACATTTGTATTAATCCTGTTGCCTTTTAAGTGTCAACAAACAGATCTGAAGCAAATAATGATCAAAATATCTCTTTAATGAAAGAATCTTCATCTTCATACCATAATGAGAATGTGTTATAGGTGCAGTACATCAGTCCTTCAGTATCTTTTGGAGGATCTTTCAGCCCCAGTTATAACTGATTAGATGTATTAGCCTTTAAAATTCCCACATGAAATTAACAAAGAACAAATATACTTCATACCAGAGATGACTACAATAGAGTGGATATTTTCACTAACTAGGTATGTATTCTTGGTATTGTATAGATAGAAGTGAATATTAGTATGGTCTCATTAACTGTAATATTTAGTAGTAAATCATTCCCGATTTGTTCAAGGTTTTGCTGCTAACCTATGTCAGCTGCTTTAATAAAATTGTTCCAATAGATCTATATTTGAAATTCCTGGAAGTCAGAAGTAACTGCTGGGATGATCATGACTCTTTTTGACTACTAAATTTGGTAGGTACATTGTTTTTCTAACAGCTGATGGTCAGTGAAGCTTTTTAATTCCAGTTATAAATCCCTAGTATGCTGCTATGTGATGCCGTCAAAGACGTCACTGCGTTGCCTTGTAAGGCCATCTTTTGACGACATCACATAACCCTCTTGCAGTTTATACACTTACAGTTCTCGTCTAATCCAAGTGATTACAGAAACCTGTACCGCATACAGTTCTCTCCTAACCAAAGTGATCACAGAAACCTGTAATGCTTACAGTTTCCTCCTAGTCCAAGTGATTACAGGAACCTATAACTTAGATTTTGTTCAATATAACAAAATAGATGGCTGATATTCCAGTTCTCAGTTCAATGCATAGATGGCGCAACGAGTTACGATTCCAAATTTTCCAGCAAATTTTTGAAGTCTCTTATAAATATTTAACGTATTTCAAGATCATTTACAGAAATAGGGAGGTTCGATGTATCTAAAAAAATATAGACACAGGTATTGACCATTGATAGTTTTGAATAAATCGCTATCAAAGTGAAGTGAGGTTAGGATTTTGCATTATTATTGTATTCTCTATTATTTTATATCACAATCATGATGTGATGAGACATTTGATTGCAACATGGATTTGGGAAATCTACAGGTATATTTTACATTTGTATTAATCCTGTTGCCTTTTAAGTGTCAACAAACAGATCTGAAGCAAATAATGATCAAAATATCTCTTTAATGAAAGAATCTTCATCTTCATACCATAATGAGAATGTGTTATAGGTGCAGTACATCAGTCCTTCAGTATCTTTTGGAGGATCTTTCAGCCCCAGTTATAACTGATTAGATGTATTAGCCTTTAAAATTCCCACATGAAATTAACAAAGAACAAATATACTTCATACCAGAGATGACTACAATAGAGTGGATATTTTCACTAACTATGTATGTATTCTTGGTATTGTATGGATAGAAGTGAATATTAGTATGGTCTCATTAACTGTAATATTTAGTAGTAAATCATTCCCGATTTGTTCAAGGTTTTGCTGCTAACCTATGTCAGCTGCTTTAATAAAATTGTTCCAATAGATCTATATTTGAAATTCCTGGAAGTCAGAAGTAACTGCTGGGATGATCATGACTCTTTTTGACTACTAAATTTGGTAGGTACATTGTTTTTCTAACAGCTGATGGTCAGTGAAGCTTTTTAATTCCATTTATAAATCCTTATTATGCTGCTATGTGATCCCGTCAAAGACGTCACTGCGTTGCCTTGTAAGGCCATCTTTTGACGACATCACATAACCCTCTTGCAGTTTATACACTTACAGTTCTCGTCTAATCCAAGTGATTACAGAAACCTGTACCGCATACAGGTCTCTCCTAACCAAAGTGATCACAGAAACCTGTAATGCTTACAGTTTCCTCCTAGTCCAAGTGATTACAGGAACCTATAACTTAGATTTTGTTCAATATAACAAAATAGATGGCTGATATTCCAGTTCTCAGTTCAATGCATAGATGGCGCAACGAGTAACGATTCCAAATTTTCCAGCAAATTTTTGAAGTCTCTTATAAATATTTAACGTATTTCAAGATCATTTACAGAAATAGGGAGGTTCGATGTATCTAAAAAAATAAAGACACAGGTATTGACCATTGATAGTTTTGAATAAATCGCTATCAAAGTGAAGTGAGGTTAGGATTTTGCATTATTATTGTATTCTCTATTATTTTATATCACAATCGTGATGTGATGAGACATTTGATTGCAACATGGATTTGGGAAATCTACAGGTATATTTTACATTTGTATTAATCCTGTTGCCTTTTAAGTGTCAACAAACAGATCTGAAGCAAATAATGATCAAAATATCTCTTTAATGAAAGAATCTTCATCTTCATACCATAATGAGAATGTGTTATAGGTGCAGTACATCAGTCCTTCAGTATCTTTTGGAGGATCTTTCAGCCCCAGTTATAACTGATTAGATGTATTAGCCTTTAAAATTCCCACATGAAATTAACAAAGAACAAATATACTTCATACCAGAGATGACTACAATAGAGTGGATATTTTCACTAACTATGTATGTATTCTTGGTATTGTATAGATAGAAGTGAATATTAGTATGGTCTCATTAACTGTAATATTTAGTAGTAAATCATTCCCGATTTGTTCAAGGTTTTGCTGCTAACCTATGTCAGCTGCTTTAATAAAATTGTTCCAATAGATCTATATTTGAAATTCCTGGAAGTCAGAAGTAACTGCTGGGATGATCATGACTCTTTTTGACTACTAAATTTGGTAGGTACATTGTTTTTCTAACAGCTGATGGTCAGTGAAGCTTTTTAATTCCAGTTATAAATCCTTATTATGCTGCTATGTGATGCCGTCAAAGACGTCACTGCGTTGCCTTGTAAGGCCATCTTTTGACGACATCACATAACCCTCTTGCAGTTTATACACTTACAGTTCTCGTCTAATCCAAGTGATTACAGAAACCTGTACCGCATACAGTTCTCTCCTAACCAAAGTGATCACAGAAACCTGTAATGCTTACAGTTTCCTCCTAGTCCAAGTGATTACAGGAACCTATAACTTAGATTTTGTTCAATATAACAAAATAGATGGCTGATATTCCAGTTCTCAGTTCAATGCATAGATGGCGCAACGAGTTACGATTCCAAATTTTCCAGCAAATTTTTGAAGTCTCTTATAAATATTTAACGTATTTCAAGATCATTTAAAGAAATAGGGAGGTTCGATGTATCTAAAAAAATATAGACACAGGTATTGACCATTGATAGTTTTGAATAAATCGCTATCAAAGTGAAGTGAGGTTAGGATTTTGCATTATTATTGTATTCTCTATTATTTTATATCACAATCATGATGTGATGAGACATTTGATTGCAACATGGATTTGGGAAATCTACAGGTATATTTTACATTTGTATTAATCCTGTTGCCTTTTAAGTGTCAACAAACAGATCTGAAGCAAATAATGATCAAAATATCTCTTTAATGAAAGAATCTTCATCTTCATACCATAATGAGAATGTGTTATAGGTGCAGTACATCAGTCCTTCAGTATCTTTTGGAGGATCTTTCAGCCCCAGTTATAACTGATTAGATGTATTAGCCTTTAAAATTCCCACATGAAATTAACAAAGAACAAATATACTTCATACCAGAGATGACTACAATAGAGTGGATATTTTCACTAACTAGGTATGTATTCTTGGTATTGTATAGATAGAAGTGAATATTAGTATGGTCTCATTAACTGTAATATTTAGTAGTAAATCATTCCCGATTTGTTCAAGGTTTTGCTGCTAACCTATGTCAGCTGCTTTAATAAAATTGTTCCAATAGATCTATATTTGAAATTCCTGGAAGTCAGAAGTAACTGCTGGGATGATCATGACTCTTTTTGACTACTAAATTTGGTGGGTACATTGTTTTTCTAACAGCTGATGGTCAGTGAAGCTTTTTAATTCCATTTATAAATCCTTAGTATGCTGCTATGTGATCCCGTCAAAGACGTCACTGCGTTGCCTTGTAAGGCCATCTTTTGACGACATCACATAACCCTCTTGCAGTTTATACACTTACAGTTCTCGTCTAATCCAAGTGATTACAGAAACCTGTACCGCATACAGTTCTCTCCTAACCAAAGTGATCACAGAAACCTGTAATGCTTACAGTTTCCTCCTAGTCCAAGTGATTACAGGAACCTATAACTTAGATTTTGTTCAATATAACAAAATAGATGGCTGATATTCCAGTTCTCAGTTCAATGCATAGATGGCGCAACGAGTTACGATTCCAAATTTTCCAGCAAATTTTTGAAGTCTCTTATAAATATTTAACGTATTTCAAGATCATTTACAGAAATAGGGAGGTTCGATGTATCTAAAAAAATATAGACACAGGTATTGACCATTGATAGTTTTGAATAAATCGCTATCAAAGTGAAGTGAGGTTAGGATTTTGCATTATTATTGTATTCTCTATTATTTTATATCACAATCGTGATGTGATGAGACATTTGATTGCAACATGGATTTGGGAAATCTACAGGTATATTTTACATTTGTATTAATCCTGTTGCCTTTTAAGTGTCAACAAACAGATCTGAAGCAAATAATGATCAAAATATCTCTTTAATGAAAGAATCTTCATCTTCATACCATAATGAGAATGTGTTATAGGTGCAGTACATCAGTCCTTCAGTATCTTTTGGAGGATCTTTCAGCCCCAGTTATAACTGATTAGATGTATTAGCCGTTAAAATTCCCACATGAAATTAACAAAGAACAAATATACTTCATACCAGAGATGACTACAATAGAGTGGATATTTTCACTAACTAGGTATGTATTCTTGGTATTGTATAGATAGAAGTGAATATTAGTATGGTCTCATTAACTGTAATATTTAGTAGTAAATCATTCCCGATTTGTTCAAGGTTTTGCTGCTAACCTATGTCAGCTGCTTTAATAAAATTGTTCCAATAGGTCTATATTTGAAATTCCTGGAAGTCAGAAGTAACTGCTGGGATGATCATGACTCTTTTTGACTACTAAATTTGGTAGGTACATTGTTTTTCTAACAGCTGATGGTCAGTGAAGCTTTTTAATTCCAGTTATAAATCCTTATTATGCTGCTATGTGATCCCGTCAAAGACGTCACTGCGTTGCCTTGTAAGGCCATCTTTTGACGACATCACATAACCCTCTTGCAGTTTATACACTTACAGTTCTCGTCTAATCCAAGTGATTACAGAAACCTGTACCGCATACAGTTCTCTCCTAACCAAAGTGATCACAGAAACCTGTAATGCTTACAGTTTCCTCCTAGTCCAAGTGATTACAGGAACCTATAACTTAGATTTTGTTCAATATAACAAAATAGATGGCTGATATTTCAGTTCTCAGTTCAATGCATAGATGGCGCAACGAGTTACGATTCCAAATTATCCAGCAAATTTTTGAAGTCTTATAAATATTTAACGTATTTCAAGATCATTTACAGAAAGAGGGAGGTTCGATGTATCTAAAAAAATATAGAAACAGGTATTGACCATTGATAGTTTTGATTAAATCGCTATCAAAGTGAAGTGAGGTTAGGATTTTGCATTATTATTGTATTTATTCTCTATTATTTTATATCACAATGCTGAAATGAAATAAGAATGAAAAGTATGTAAATCAAGATATGGATACTAG
Organism: Chrysomela aeneicollis; assembly: GCA_029955515.1. Taxonomy (NCBI): domain Eukaryota; kingdom Metazoa; phylum Arthropoda; class Insecta; order Coleoptera; family Chrysomelidae; genus Chrysomela; species Chrysomela aeneicollis. The sequence goes on from JARUHQ010000010.1 coordinate 20,305,094, forward strand.
ACATAACAGAGGTATTGTTATATCATTATTTGTTGTAGATTGAGGAAAGATATACCTCATACCGGATCTGGTGAAATTGGCACCCTGCGGAGCCAGAAAACCAAGAAACATAAAAGAAGAAGAAGATATACCTACTAAGGTTTATGCTGCCAGAAGAGATTTTCCTATTTATGATGTTATGAGACATGGATTTGGGAAATCTACAGGTATATTTTACATTTGTATGAATCCTGTTGCCTTTTAACAGTTTCAACAAACAGATCTGAAGCAAATAATGATCAGAATATCTCTTTAATGGATGAACGAATCTTCATCTACATACTGTTACATAGTTGGTAATATGTAACAGTTTCTTACATTTTTGGAGCCAGAAGACTATCTCAATAAATATTCTAAAAGGGAATGAATTGTTTTAAAAGATACCTCTCTGGCTGCTACTTGAATTTTGGATCCCAGAAAATAGTATTTGTTCAAAACATTCCACAACTGAAGAAGACAATGGTAAATAAATCAAGTAAGAAATATATCTTGTGACTAAAATCCTAATATTGGTATTTTTATAGGTTCACCATTGAGGAGATATCTCACACAAAGTGTGCAATTACAAAGAATTTGTCCAGACTGGCATCACAAATATTAAACAATGAGAACTAAGTAGTTGTGATTTACATCCATTAAAAATTATCAATTCTTTTAGAAACAATTTCTTAAAGAAAAAGAGGTGAACCAATGCAGACAAAAAGGGGATTTAATGAGGATTACATGAATTTGATTAAAGTGGAAATAATAGAACTGAATACATTGAAATAATTTTCAATCACAAATCACATTGGAGTCTTGTTAATATTGTCATGTATAGGTCCTTTCAGTCCTATACTGGGGGTTGTAGATCAGTGGTTCGAATTCACTCAATCCAAAAATACATGTAATCAACATAAACATCGATTATAAGAAATAAATCAACTTACCTTAAACTATAGATTCCTATTACAGGGGCCATCTCCTAACACCTCACACAACAATCTCAACTGTACTCAGAGCTCAAGAGTGAATCCCCAATTGCTCTCATCTGTCTATTGAAGAGACTTCTCAAAACCAAAGTCTGTTTATTATGTGTCAGCAGTAACAACTATAACTAGCATTGGCCTAGTTATGTCAAGGTAATGTTTATTCCTAATTAAACAATGATATTTATTGAAACATAATTTGGAATAGGTAATTCTCGATCTTTTATGAAATGGAATTTATATATATATATAATATATTTTTAAAATCAGCAAAACTGTGTTATCTTTATGTAGAATAAAAATTTCTGATTCTTTCCTGTTCCTTAACCATTTTTGAAATAAGCATTGATGATGATAAGCTCATCATTACATTTCATATAGTTAAAACTGAAAAAATATAAACTGGAAGACTTCCAACTTATTCTACAGTTGGATTACCTACTTAAAATTCAGCAATGAATTTTGATAATGTGTATTGTGTAATTAATGATTGAACACATCATATTCATATACCTATTATAACTTCAAAATAATAGAGGCCTACCTCTTGTTTTGGAATGATTTATTATTAATTCTTACAGTAAATTATAGATGAGTATTATATACTAGGTATATAAATGATTCATAGTTACATCCAGCATTTTTTATTGTGTTATACCCTGAAAACGAGTAATACTATTAGTGAAAAAACTGTATTTCACCACTCTAATGTAAACCCACCATGAAATATCTTTTATCATCAGGTTTTCAGTTGAATTTTATTGATGCTAGTCAGCAACTGCCTTCACTATATTTACTCCTTATTCCTTTGCATATCGACTTTCTGACCAACTGTAGTACTTTGTCAAAGAACTTGGAATTTAGTACTGTATGTAGTATGTACATGATTGTAATCCTATCACACTGTTCGGCAGATTTTCATCATGTGCTACTTTCTATTCCCAACCAAATTTGTGTTCATATTGTTGAAAGTGAAATGATTGAATCAAAGAAAGATAAGATATTCTTTCATACCGAATTTACTAACTGAAATAGTGATAGATGACAAAAATAAGGTGAAAAATCAATTTTCAAATGTTGATTGATGTCGCTGATGAGGTTATTCTTCTTCTTCTAAAATTATGGCCTCTTCCTTTCAGAAATTTGGCCAGCTCATTACTTTTAGGTGGTCTGAGATGAACTCATACCCCTGTTTCTTACTTATTGTTTGTTTTATCAAAGTCAGCTAAATGGAAAAAAAATCTAGTCTTCCGTGCACTATACGGAAGACTAGATTTTTTTTCCATTTAGCTGACTTTGGTTTTTTATATTTCATAAAAATCATATATCCTTGATGCAAGTCAGGTAAACGCACTTCAGTTCAGTGGATAACCGCAGATAAGCGAACGTGCGGGTTGGTTAGGTTAGGTTAGGTTAGGTATCGTGTCAACCCGGGTAGGTTTCCGAGGTAGGTGAGTTGATGAGTTCAGTGGTTTCCGAAAAGGCCTAAAGATGCATCCAGGACATTTATGCGTGATGCATGGATACGATTCTCCCACCACGCCTGGTCGAGGGAACTCGTAGTAATTTTACTATTTCATTTATAACTAGGGGGAGTGGTGTGGAACGGCCCGCCGTAAGCGGGCGTGCAAAGGGTGCACCATTGGTCTGAGGGTGCACCGCACGCGGGTGGCACACCCAGAGGGTGGCAAATCTAGTGACTTATCATGTACTTCAAGTCATTTTTATAATAGTATATTAAGAAATTTCATGACATGGAAAAAAATCCGATCGAATGATATTATAACATTGCCATCTATTGGCATCCGTTAAAACTAAGGTGCCTTCTGAATTAAACGTTATTTGTCATTCTAACCATTCTATGTTCTATGGGATGTCAGGGGAATGACGATGTTGGATGTTGGGGTGGGGGGTTAGGGGAATCCACAATCCACCAGTAGAAGGGGTAGTAAGAAAGGTGTAGTAAGTAACGTCGAATCAAAGATTAGTGGTTAAACAAGATGTTCCACTCCCCCTATTTATGAATGAAATAGTAAAATTACTACGAGTTCCCTTGAACAGGCGTGGTGGCAGAATCGCATCCACGCATGAATGACCTGGATGCATCTTTCTATTGGTTGATACAGTCGAATTTTGATTCGATGTCAGATGATTTTCTGACGGACGAACGAATTTTCAACCAATAGCAAGCCTAGTTCATTCGAGCAACAAAACGTCATAAATTTATGTTTATCAGATGATGGAGATGGACACAAAATATTCTTCATTTGCACTTCAGACCAGTTAGCAGCGAAGGTCATGAAAGGTATGATGGAAGTGTCAACAGAAATAATGAATATGAAATTGAATTTTACTCACAATAAAGAGTTCTACACCTTTGAAATGTTCCTCAAATCCCAATCATCTCCATATGTACATCTATTAAAAACTATTTCAATGAAATTCAAGTCATCCTTGTATCACTTATAATCTTGGGTTATGTTGAAATAGTAGTCGAAATAAATATGAATGATGATAAATTCATTGAAATTTATGAAAAGTACACAAAATATATGCTCTATTCGGTTATTGAAGGAGTAAATCGTTTTTTTCATCTAAAAAAATCACTGGTGAAATGTTCAGCCCTGAGTAGCCAAAGCTTTCATATATGAACCCTGGTACACAGAAAACGTAGTAAAAGTTTCAAGGACGCATGGTGAATAATTCCGCGCAGTCAAGTCAAGTGCCTTCTCTGTTCTCTGTAACCTTACTGTACTCTGTGGTCGAATCGTTCTTTTTGATTCATTTCTATGTTTTGATTGCAGATTTTTAAGGAGGCACATCGTTGATTTGGAGTGCTTCTTTTTTGCTTTTCTTGGACAACGCTTTGTGAGGTGAGATGTTGAATTTACTAAATACAATATAAAAATGTCATATTAATTATGGATTATTGAAATTTTACGGTTTTCTGCTTACTTTCGGTATATGATTCAGGAATCTTGAGCATGTTGAAAGCACGCCATTTTATTTTAATCTGGATCATCTATAGTAATCGTTAAATATAATCGATTGATTTTATCTCAGTTGTGATCAACTATTTGGTTAAAAATACAGAGATATCGTATTTTATGTGATATTTTATTTTTTCTCTTTTTCGATTATCGGCATCTTGTGTGATTATTTTTAGTACTGAAGCCTAAGAAATTTCCATTTCACTGCTTTTCTTTTATACTTCGTAGGTAAATATAGCAGATATACTTCTGAGATATTCTCTGATGTTGGAGAATAGACCTTGAGCAGAAATATGTGAGTGACTATTTCTGATGGACAGAAACCCACTTGTAAGGAACAGGAAGCTAAATATTGGTAACCAGGATTATCGAAGAATTTGAGCTCAGGTGAGTGATTGTTATATTGAGTTGAATAAATCAGATCAACTGTGCTTTCCTTTCTCACCTGGAGAATTGGTTACACTATTTTCTTTCTTTCCTGTACATAAGTCATAAGAATGTTTACCAACTTTTATCTCTTATGGCTTAAAACTTAAAAAAGATCATATTTTTTTTCAATTTTGTGACGGTTTTTTATAGGTTATTGTCTGTGATTGTGTTGTTTATTCAAACTTATATCAGAATCATTAGATTATAAGAAGAAAAAAATGGATATTGATGACTGAAATTGTAAAGTGACCACTGACACAACCACATAAATTGACCAATGGGAGATGTTACCATAATTCCTGCATAAATGGTCATTTTTTCTTTAGGTCTTATATCTTATTCGCGATAGGTGCTAAGCGATACGCTACCTAGTGGTGACTCGTGAACCACTCGAAGTGGTATAACCACTGAACTCTCTGGAGGATAACCCACAGACAAACTTAACCTCTGTTCTGTTTATGTTCGCTTCTGATGTGAAAGGTGCACTTCCAGCAGTTTTTCGGAAGATGTTCTAGTGAAATACATGTGAAATCTTATCGTTTTTCTCGTTTCAGTTATTGTTTGGTGGTAAAGACATCTATGTCACAATGACACAAACATCAAAAATATGAAAACAAAACTAAAACGATACCACTCCGAGAAGTTCGAGTTGTTACCACGAGATAGTGCTACGTGTTAATTTCTATCGCGAATTACTAAAAACTTACTTGACACTTGTCACTTAAAATTGCTGCATAAATCCACCATAGTCAGCAAGAGATTATTTCAGAATAAAACTTTGAATACCTACCATTTTCATAAATATTACTTTCCTGATCAAATTTCATAATTATATCTGATTTTCTTTATCCCTGGAATTAACATTATTATTAAATATCTGAATCTATGAAATAATTTGTGTGGAATATTACTTTTTATCATTAATTGAGGAAATGATGAGATTGTGGTTATTCAAACCCAAAGGTTCAATGTCTTCTCTCTTTTATGGTAACAAACACCATACTGCTGTAAAATTGTCTTTTCAGGAACACCTGATCCTATTAACTACGAGGAGTATCCAAGAGTCACTGAAGTAGTCAAATCAACTTTCCTTTGCTGAGGCCTGATTCCTGCAAGACAGTCCTGACCTGATATCGAAAGGACCACTGAACCACTTGAGAGGCTGCTAGAACTAGGTACATTAAATCATCAGGAGGAATATGACTGAGTAAGTGAGCTCTCAAAAATTCTGTCTTTAGTTTGTGAAACATTTTCATTTATATCCCTCAATCACAGATCACAAGTTAACTTTATTGTTCATTTATTTCCATTAAATTAATTAATTTTATCAATTTCATATATTTCTGATTATTTTTCTTGTTTTCATTGTTTGAGTACATACATTTAGAAAATTAGTATTTTTTCTATTCGAGAAAACACCACCACAGTGAGAATTTCTTTGATATAGAAAAACATATCTTTTCCCTTAATTTTTTTTGCACCTTTTATTTTGAGAGATTGTGGCGCTCACTATTTCCCTTTAGTATCTTGTTTTTTTCAAACAACCCTCCTGAGCAGCCCAAAGTCAAGAGCAAATTAAGATATACAAACTCTTTTATATAATTTTAACATAATATATGAAAAGTAGTTCACATTGAATTATTTAGCTCTGAAAGATTCCATTACCTTCCAAGGGTTAAGTGGAAGAACATTTTCCATGATGCATTGCAGACAATGAACTTTGCCCTTTATTTCTTGATAACTGAATACAGTATATTGTTGTTTTTTTATTTCTTGAAATAATAAAGACGATATTATTATTAATATTATTAAATACGTGGTGGTGCTCTCTTATGGAAAATTCTATCTGGTGAAAATACTTGCTGATTTATCTCATATTATATTTGATTTGTTTTCTGGCTATTTGAAAGTCCATGGTTTTGTTTATGAACTAGACCGAGTGTAAAAGGATCATGGTACACCCCTCTTATCTCCGTTAGTTTTGGAGGTAATTGATTGAAATTTGGGATATGCCATGAATATAATAAGCGGCACTTTTTGACCTACAAATGATTTGTTTCTCAATACGATACCGAAAGTGAGAAACAAATCATTTGTAGGTCAAAAATTGGCATATCCCAAATTTCAATCAATTACCTCCAAAACTAATGGAGATAGGGGGTGTACCATGATCCTGTTACACTCGGTATATCAGAGGTTTGGCTGTTAATGGTGATGTTAAAAAGAAAATAAAAAAATTTCAAATCGTATTTTTGCTGGTTTAGCTGTACAACAGAATTTTGATTATAATTTATAATAATATATAATATAATATATAATTTATAATAATATATAATATAATATATAATTTATAATTTTGATTAATTACTTTGAATGAATTGTCTGATAAGATTAGTAACTTCTCTGGAACCACCTCTGACATAGAATACAAATGCCTCTTGTCTCGTTTGACTCATGTTTCTGATAAAATAAGTAGGGTTGTGACGGAAGAAGATGAATAAGAATGTGAAACAAAAAATTGGCGTCTAAAACTTTTGACTACGGAAGGTACCAATTGAACCGGAATTTCAAAAATTACCTTCACATTTTCCAGGTACGAATCAAAAGGAATCCTTTTTTTGTCTAAGCAGGTGATTTATTCACTTCAAATGCTAAATTCATATCATGGGATGAAGTAGTAACCAAACTAAAATAAGATGTCTTGCCTTATCATTGTGATGATGATTTACTTTTTTTTTCCTTCCTGAATAATTGCGAATTTACCTTATTGCCTATTTTTTCTTCTTTTTCGAGTTATGTGACACACTATCTTATTTGGGTGTCTTGAAAATATCTTAGTTTGCCTGGTAGCTACTTTTTTTCAAGTGTTATGTGTCACTTTTTTTTTGGGTGAAATTTGCCTTGTGACTATTTTTCAATTACCTTGTTTGAGTGAATGACCTCATAACTTGGAAAATATTGAATCTGAGTAATGGCTACTGTTTCAAGTATTTTGGATCTTATTGTGTTAGAGATTATTGGTTTAATTAATTGACATTGTTTCATTTTTAGATTATTGATTAAAATTCGAATTTGACTAAATGATATGCTATGATTTCAGAGTAAAATTTCAGGTGTCTTTAACACAACTTGTTTGATATATTTTTCATTAAATCTCATGAACATCTTGTATTTCATACAACATCAACATATCTCAGTCACAACAACAATATCAATAAGGCTTTGGAGTGCACTTTTGTGGAATTTTTTAGATCAGTATCAAGCTTTGGAGTATATATCTCTGGTTTATCATATACAAGGTGATAACTTGGACAACTTCTTAGCTCAAATTACATCCCCAAGAGTCAACCTTCAAACAGAAGATTCAAAATAAAACTAAGATATGAGTCCTCTTCTCACTCAGAACTTGAATTAGTAATCCAATAAAAAAACAATTCTTATTACATTTACAACATACATTTACATATTTTACAAGGATCAGACATCAGACATATAACTGGTAGGTGTTCTCAATTATTTGTCATCTTGTCAATTGTGAACTGTAACGCGACCATTTAGGCAGCCGTTTTGCTCTTTATCACGATCAATCAAGTTTTCATTCTTAATTCTTTTTCTGGCGCCATCTGTGAGAGTTTCGTCAAGGCGTGGTCCGGATTCATGTAGGGCGCTGCGCTCAACTCTGCGGTGTAAGATCTAGGCCACCAGTATAACATGTACGAGGATGTTGGGGTGCATAAATGTTTGGGGCACTATATAAATAAAAAAAAACTCGGAACCGAAAAAACCCTGAGATAATCGTTTCATTGCAAAACACAGTTCTAGTTTCGATAATTATTTGGATCTACCAATCTGAATTCTTTTTTGATGTCATTGCCTTGTCCATATATTTTCAAAGATTTTTGTATACTATTTATTTTCTATTCTTATTATTCATTTTCTATTCATAAGTTCTAGAATATGAGGTGTATCAAAATGAAATTTGGTATTTGTGAATGGCAGCACGTGAAGTATATTGTAACGTTTTTTTTATTTCTGAGACAATTCTGGATCAGAATGTGACATTTCTAAAAGTTTTCGAGACTACTTCATTTCTTGGATTCACTTTTAATATTGCATCTAGGTGACCATGATCGGACGTAAACTAATCTGAGGAAAGTTTTAGTGACTAGTATGATAGATAGGAATAAGACAAGTTGGCAAAATTACATTTTCGTGTCTATTTAATGGTATTTTTACCGATGCCAAATACATACACACGCACATAAATTAAATATTACTAAGGGAAATACTGTATAATAATTTATCAACTTTTGTCAAGTGTGCCATGAATCATAATTTTTTTCCTTTCATTGTAGTTAGAATTGTTACAGAAAATCAAAAAATGTTACAATATACAGGGTGTTCCATTTAAAAATTCAAAACCGTAGCCATTTTTGGGTTGACCGGAAAGTGAAAGAAATGCGAAAACTTATTTTAATGTTTCTTTCTAGAAATAGTCGAAATTCATGTAAACACAAAGTATGGGTTCAAGAACAATGTTTTCCCTTTTAAGTGAGATGACACTATACCTGGAGCTTGAATAATTATAATGTTTATCTCAATCCTGTGCAGATTCAATAACTGGCTGAAGATGGAAGTTATAAACAGGTATTCATTGTAATGGAAGGTTGATTTCCAGGTGAGTGAATAGAAATAGCTGAATCTTCCTAATGTTGGTTAGAAAATTCTCCATGCAATATTCTTATCAAGATATATAAATATATTTTCTTTCTCTTCCTTTGAGCTGTTATTTGAGTTAAACGCTCATATTATCTCGCATTCTAATTGTACCGGGTGATTCAGTAAGGAACAGTCAAATTGATACGTCCACCGCTAGGGGGCGTAATAGTTTCGATGGTACAAAAAATGAATTTTTTCGGAAATTTTCCTATATTAGTTCAGAAATGAAAACTCTCACGTTATTGCCAACATATGGTCCATCTTTTTGAGAAATAAAGTTTCATTTTAGGACGTAAAATAAAGGTGAGATCCTGAATCCTAAACTTTTTGGAATGTAAATAAATTAATGTAAATGAAGTTTGACTTGACGGAATTTTGCTAACAAGACATGGTTCAAGAAAGAAAGGATTGGTGAATAGGATAAAAAACCATCCATGCCATTCTGGTTCTTACCGCCCTCGCCAGAGTGCGTATTTTGTGAGGTTAATCGTTTTTTCAATTTTTCTCCGGAATCTCATATGCATCGGCAGTCGAGTTTTTACCCCAAACTTTTACGACTGTTAGTTACTGAGATATACAGTACCTCGTTATCCTTACTGAATCACCCGGTACAGCGTGCAAACGGTGGGCGTTGAATTCGTCATTACTTGTACTTACATCGAGCTCTTGTGGAAAAAACCCGTCCGATGCCTCAGAAAGAAGGTATTGACGTCTAAAGTCGGGTATACTCCCCAAAAATCTGTTTACGTCACTGTTTGTGGGCTTAGCTCTGTTTTGAGTGAGCTGACGTCAAAAGTACCTAACAAAAAAGAAAACCAACGTAATTTCTAGTTTTTTGAAAAAAAAAACATAGTGATTCCTGGGTGACCAATCCATCCTCAAAATTACCCTAGTCTCTTCCGGCGTGAGTCTCTCCCTGATATATATATATACAAGATATAATTATACAAGCGAATGATGCATGTGCTTCATTGAATCATCTAATAAGGGTAGATTTTACCCACAAACAAGTTTGGTACAATTTTTTTTTTACGTAGTTTCCCCGAGAGGCCTATTTGACGGTTTCTTCTTGTTGTTGTATTTTGGGTGTTGTGTGTGTGTGTGTTTTGTGTATGAGTCTGAGTATGAGTATTTCGTCATCGTCGCTTTATTCGTGTACTTCGTCAATCGACATCTTTGCTAATGTCTTCGATTTCAACTATTTCGAGTGATTCGCTCGCTTCTCTTTTCCTTGATGTTCTGGGTAATGGTATACCATTGTTGGGTAGTCGTAATCGTCTTTGTCGTCTTCTGGAATGTCATCTACGTGTTGCGTAACGTTGGTTCATTTCAACTGTGGAATAATAGTCTTCTCGGGAAAACCACGTAAAAAAAAAACGTGGAGTGGAAAATAGATGAATGTAAATGAAATAAATACAAAATTGTACCAAACATGTTGAGTCGTTATTTTTTCACTTAAAATCTTACCTGAATAGACCATTTAACCTCAATATTGACGTGGAAAGCGTTTTATAAGCTTCAATGAAGCCCATGCATCATTCGCTTGCATAATTGTATCTTGGAATGGAAATACTTCATGACGCGCGACCGCGGCGAAGCGCGAGGCGCGCCTATAGGAGCCTTGAAATTCACGCCGGAAGAGACTAGGGTAATTATGAGGATAGATTGGTCAGCCAGGAATCATCGTATCACGACCTTTTTCATTTCAAAATACTAGAAATTACGTTGGCTTTCTTTGTTATTTGAGGTATACTCGACTTAGAACGTCAATACCTTCCTTCTGACGCATCGGACGAGTTTTTTCCAAATGAACTTGATGGAAGTACAAGTAATGACACGCTGTACAATAATTATAACGCGATATAAATGTTATATACTGATTCAGGGAGATACTGATGAAGGGGATGCTAGGGGTTTTTGTTGATTGGGGATGGGATTTTGTCTTCGGGGAGATATTGAATTTGATGAACGAGAATTATATTGTTGAATGAAAATTAAGTTCATTTCTTGTATTCTTTCGTTAATACCCAAAACAGCTTAGCCAGCCGACATTGCAAGATCTTGATTATCATGTCTATAATGTAGAACCTCATATTTTCGAAGGCACCTAAAACGTGCTTTCAAAACTCCAAATCCTCTTTCAACTGTATTTCTGGCTCTCTTCAAGAGTGTTTGCCTTTCGTGCCGAATCGGCCAAAAAATAAGGGTAAATATTTCTTTCTTTAAAATGAGTCAACATGATATAACTTTACTAGGAATACACTGTTGAAAGTAATATTAAATTAGGCAATACTGTACTTCTCTTTGTATAAAATTTTTAATAATAACAGAGATAATATTGTATGCATGAAGGTGGTTTTTGTGATGTACGAAATTTTTAATTATCTCTACCAGTGGCGTTCGAACGGGTTTTGCATTGAATATTTTCGGAGAAATAAATACTACGCCACTGTTTACTATCACTCTGTATCTCAAAACCTAAGACTTGTAGGACATACGTTTATGGGAAGTTTTTTTTTCTTAAAATGTGTCAAAGAATCACCCCCTTAAATATTAGAATGTCTTTAGGGAACACCCTGTATATATATATTGAGAAAAAAATCATTATAATGAGAAAAAAGGAATTCTAATGAGTTGTTCTTTTGCAGCCTGTAATTTTTTCCCTTTTTCAGAAGACTGCTGCTGCCTGCTGAAGCTTTAATATGATGTTTTTTACAAACTGGCTGAAGATGAGTTAAAAATGTATGCAAGGCTTATTCTTCTTCAACAGTAAAATTTGTGTTGATGATACCATTAAAAGGCATGTTGAAGCTGATTTCCAGGCAAGGTGGATATAGTATGGCGAAACAGCTTCCTATTAACAAGCACTATAATAAACTGTAGACTTTTGGTTATTTGATTTCATACCATAGTAATATTTCCTGTGATTACCAGAGATGACGCCATACCTTATGTCGGTAAAACCGTAAGAATATTGATAATTATTTCAGATTTACTAAAAAAAAAGTGTTTCAATGTCGTTTCAATTCACGCCTGTCAGATTGGAACCACAGAAGTGGAAATCTCTTCTTTCAAGTCGTGGAAGACCTTCTCAAACGGTCTACAAGGTTTTCGCAGAAATAATTGAATTTAAAATTTCACTTATTAAATTTATAATTCAAAATCATCAATTAATTAAAACTGAAGAGCTGTTTCACCATCCTATGTCCACCTTGTTTCCAGGTAAGTGAATTACGTCGCACCCCGAAATTTTGCCCCTGTTGAAATTTGAAAAACTTTTTGCTGATTTGAACAATTTGACTTGTTCCGTTAGGTGGCGATGTCTAATTTTTTCAAAATTTTTGACCTGATGACGAATGTGAAAACCAAATTATGCGGAAACCTATACTTTTATTATTATATTCCCAAGTAAAACCTTGATCATCCTTCATTTGCTATTGTTCAACTGCTCATCGCTGGATTGTCTGTTGTACACGAAAAACGGTGTAAGTGCTCGCGAAAAATATTTGCTAAAATAGCCAAAATTTGATGTTACGTTGAATATTAATGTAGTTTTTTAAATAACTACCATGATAGCTGTCAACAGATGCAACATACAATACTATGGCAATGTTGCCAGTCGTCGTCCGTTCACGCGAGGGAATTCTCATTCAATAAATATCTGTCCTTCTTTCCGACACGAAGTATAGATAGATAGATAGAAATGCTGAATGCTCCACGAGAAAATTTGTTCTGAAAATTGTCACTAATGCCACCTTTTCTCATGGAAGATGAACTTTGATAATAATTTAGATATAAATATAATGCCGTTTCTCATGAAATATAAATCGAATCAAATTATAACAAAATGTTGATCCTGAAACATTTGAAGAACAGATAAACGAGCAGCATTATTCAGGAATATCAATATTATTTTTATGTATTTTTTTTATATCTGTTGTCCTGTTGGGTTATATTTTTCATAAGAAAAATGTATGATGTGTTATTTGTACCAATGATGAAAATAAGACCTGGTGGCGCTACTTTTCAATAGTTTCAGCAGAAAAATCCTTGATTTGAAACAATAGAAATTCGATACATATTCGCATCAAAGTCATTGGAAAATGGTTCCATGGAATTGTTAGAAACGATTAGAAGTAATTCAGAATAAAAAAGTCATAATTCCGTATCGACTCCTGCAGTAACCTGTAAAATTTCACGTTAGATACCTCCTTTGTACCAAATATAGATATTTATCTGAATAAGAGCACTAGAATTGTCAAAAATTCGAATAATATGGTATTGAAAACATCAAAGCAGAAAAACAATGAAATGTTTTTTTACAGCATAAAGCCAGGCGACACTTAGTACACGTTCCAAACCAACCAACATTTCAACCAACCAACCAACACTTCAACAACTTCAATTTGTAAGTGAATAAATTTTTTCATCCACAAATCGATAATTGTTTCATAATCATCGATTGGAAAAATTATTTGAATAAACAGCATTATTTATTAATCGACAGCTCTTCACTTATTTGTTTTTGCAGTACACCATCACGACCTCTACTACTACTGTTCCCTCTACGACCACCATCGCCAATCTTCTGTCAAAGCTTCCGTAAAACCTCCTCCGATCGAAAGGTGCGGGAATGGTGTGGGTGAGTGGGGAAGGGGGGGGGAGGGTTGGGGTGGGTTGGGGGTTTGGGTTGCAGCGGCGGGGGCAGTGAGGCTGCCGGGGGGTGGGGGGGCAGCCTTGCTGCCCCCGTCACCGCACCCCTCACCTTCTTCTACCTTTCCCGATCTTCCTTTCCTCCCTACCCCACCACCCACTCCCTTCCCGCACCTTTCGAAAGGAGGTAGGAAGCTAGGGGAGAAGGACGACGACAGTGAACCGTGAGGGGAGGAGTGGCAGCAGAGGAACAAAAAAGGGTACCTATTATTAATATACAAATTTATTTATGATTTTATTCGAATTTTTGACAATAAATAAAAGTGCAAAGGAGGTGTATTTCGGGTTTTTTTTTTTTTGAAAAAATTTTTCTTTTGGACGATAGTGGCGCCATCTGTTGAAAATCGGAATAACCAGAACTTCACTTGTTATCAACTATTGAACTAAGCATAAATTTCGTTTTGAACGATACTGGCGCCATCTGTTGGAAATCGGTGTAACCAGAACTTCACTTGTTAACAACTATTGAACTGTGCATAATTTTCGTTTTGAACGATACTGGCGCCATCTGTCGGAAATCGGTGTAACCAGAACTTCACTTGTTATCAACTATTGAACTGTGCATAATTTTCGTTTTGAACGATACTGGCGCCATCTGTCGGAAATCGGTGTAACCAGAACTTGACTTGTTATAAAGTTTTGAATTAAAACCGTATTGTTTTGGACGTAACTGGCGCCATCTCTTGGACATCGGTGTAATCAGAACTTGACTTGTTATCAACTATTGAACCACACTGAAGATCATAGAATGAAAGTCTGGTAAAAAGTCGAATTTTCTAATGCACCAGTGTAAAGTCGCATTTTCAACAAACAAGAAAGTTTATTCGCCGTATGCAAGTATACAGCCGTAGTAATCCTTGACGTGACGTCAACTAGTTGCTTTGAACTGCCAAGTAGGGTACCTTATAGATTAATATTTGTTGCTTTTTAAAAAAAGTTTATTTAATTTGGATTGAAACTAATTTGTTTATTATTGCATCTCGAGGAAATGCAACTCGCGTTATTCTAGGATATTGAGATGAATGTGTAAAATCAATGAGACTGAAAAAAATTGTGAATTCAATATTGCAATCACTTTTAGAAATCGTGTCTATGAATTGATATAAAATTACAGTACATGAATACAGGGTGAGTAGAATAACAATAAAAAAGAATCTTGGTTCAATCTTGTTCTTCTTGGCAGTAGGATGCAATATGCATAGTACTTGTTTGGGGAATATGCATAGTTCTCCTAGTATCCCGGTAGCATATAAACATTCTATTATAGGATTCAGCACTCGCCTTCATTCCCATTGGTTGATTCAAAATTGGGTAATGACGGTGCCGAATCGCGTAGCGGAATGTTCAAACGGTGCCCAAATCTACAATGAAATATTATATGGTTTACGGTGCCGAATTAAAAAACGGTCAATTATTTTATTGGACGCATAGGAAATTGATGAATATCAATTATTGTCATACATTTCTCATTTATGTCACATTCATTAAATATCTCATAACATTCGGTTGTTGAATTGATTATGGTAGAAAGTAGCTGCTTTTTCAGGAGGAAAACCTCACGTTTTTGCACAGCTATCTTCGTACGACAATTGTGTATTTTTAGATTTGCCTTTTTTATTTTCTTCAGAAGTTACCCTCTGGTAACCACCGTGATGACAAAGAATTGTCGTTCTGAAAATGCATTCAAGCTATTCATCCGATTCGGATGACATGATGACAGATATATTGTAAAAAATGTAATATATATCTTCAATTTAGAAAACTAAAACAAAATTCACATTCTTTTAATCTCTTCCAGCAATAATAGTATTCAACTGGAATTAACTCACGATTATAACGAAAAACTACCATAGGTGACATTCATAAGGTACGCAACAATTGGAAAAAATCTAAATCTTTTTTCAATTTGTTCGAATTAATTATACAAATATCTTATATCAGGAATTGTTTGAATAGGTATACTTAATTTGTTTTTTAGGGTGACCTCAGCAATGTGATGATCTGCAAAACTATCGAAAACTGTCAGTTATTCCTTTTATTTCATATAAAATTCGTTCGTGAATTTTGTGCAAAAACGTAAGGTTTTTGTTGCATGACACTTATTTGCAAAGTACCAGTCTCAATTAATTTCTGCACATGAATTACTATTTTGAAAAAGGCGATTTCTGTAGAAACTGAAAATAACTCTGTATATCTGATAGAAGATGAGTTGGTGACACGATTTCTTAGATTTTCGAAGAAGTTCTTGCATTACAAAAAAAAACACCACACACAAACTGAATACAGAACCACAATAAACTTGTATGTAAATCGTACGCTATTTTCCAAAGATGATTTAATACGCCACGAAGTGGCGTAGAAGAATATGTTTTCAACTTACACAAGTGATGTACGTTTATTCCCAGCACAGAATTACATACAAACTAATTCTGTGACTCCTAATTGCCTTCGCCAACATTTGGTTTCAACCCTATGAATGTTGCCAATAAATTATGAAAATTCCTATTCTCGCTTGTTCCACCTATCTCCTAAAAAAGCAGAGACTTTCTACACCTATCTCAATGATTATCAATTCTTCAACCGATTGTTGAACAAATGAGAAATGTATGATAATAATTTATTAAAATCAATTTCCTAGGTAGCATGCATGCAATAAAAGCATTGACTGATTTATATTTCGGCATTTGGCACCGTAAACCATATAACATTCCACTGCGGATTTGGGCACCGTTTGAACATTCCGCCAGAGTATAGGTTCTACTAACAAGAGAGTCGACTCAGCGTATTTATGAATGAAATAGTAAAATAGTATCGACTGACCTCGAAGAGGGAAAAATAACCATTGCGAATGAAAATCATGAATACTTATGAATTGAGCTTTTTACAATATTTTTTCAGATATAATTAACTTATTTGGCAATTTCACTTTATTATATAATAATTACAGTGTGTTAAATTGACCAGCATGAATCGTCTTTCATGACTTGTGAATTTATAATTGAGGACATTTTGCAGATATATCCAGCTTCAAAGAAAATTGATTTCATAACAGCACACTTCTAGGATTTTCAGTGGATCTTAACAATTCTTCTAAGATTTTTTTGGTGAAATCAATAAAGATCAGTTACATCATCTTGATTTTCTGTTCCTCTAGATTTTTGTACTGATTTTCAGATCCACTACTGCTTCATGTTATAAATTCACTTTTTCCTTAAAAAACCTCAGATGAAAATATAGCAAATTCCTTCAATCAGTTGTCAAATATATTTAATTCGTAGTAAATTTTCAAGGTCATTTGGTAACATTCCCGCCTTTCTCTGAGTCAACTCTCTGGTTAGTATAACCTATACTTTTTGTGATTCCGCTACGCGATTCGGCACCGTCATTACCGAATTTAGAATCAACCAATGGATGGTGAAACAGCTCTTCAATTGTTTCTGCAAAAAACTTGTAGACCGTGTAAGAAGGTAGTAATAATGAAGATGGCGGTGATCGATTATCGAAGAAGAATTCTGCTGCTTACGTATTTTTGTGGTTCGCATCTGACAGACGTGAATTGAAACGACATTAAAACACAATATTTTGACTCTTCTCAGTCATTTCTCATCTAGAACAGATGAAACTGATGAAAAGATGACAGATGCACAGTTTCTGTTTTACCGACACAAGGTATGTCGCCATCTTTGATAACTTCAGGAATCAAGTAGGCAAATGGTCTACAGTTTATTTTAGTGCTTGTTAATAGGAAGCTGTTTCACCATCCTATATCCACCTTGCTTCCCAGTAAGGACAGTATGAAACGAAATTCATAGTGTCCGTTTTTCGATTAGAAAAGCTGTTCTTTGATTGTCACGTTGAATGTCACTGGTTGCCAGAAATTTTAAATCCACTTCTATTAAGCTCAATTTATAAAGTCTGCTGCCGTAGCTACAGTTGACGCTGCTGGTCCAAAATGTATTGAGCAGATATCCGACGACACCTGCGATGTTTAAGAACAGATGATTATTGTTAGCATATTCCATCAACGAACAGTAACTGCAGCGTCAACTGTAGCAACGGCACCGGAGTAAATTGAGCTTAAGTATTTTTTTTAATTTTTCTCAATGAAGTAATGCATAAACGAATAAGCTGCTACAGCAATCACCATAGCACACAAAAAAAAAGGTAAATGTGCTATATTTTTGCGAATACATGTTACAATAGTAGTTCAGTTGGTGATATTTTAATGTATATATGGAATTTATGCTTAATTAGCGAATATTTGATCATGTAATCGATGCTCAAATATAGCGAGTAAACGGTCCCACATTACCGAGCAAGGTACAGCTTCGCAGACCGATTCCCGGAATCCAGCAAACTTAGCATCAAGTTCAACTAAAATATATAAATTTGATGTTTGTCATTTCTGCTCTTGATTTTGACCTCACCTATTGCACAGCAAAGATTTTGTTAATTCTATTCAATTTTTTATTCAAAGCTTTAGCTCTTTCCTTTACCGATTTACTCAAACACATGTTACTCCATTTTCCCCACAAATATTTTTCCATTATTCTTTAAAAAAATGTACCTACCCACTCTCCCTGCCCCGCTGTATATTTTTAAACTAAACTTAAGCCACACTGCTAAGCTAAGCTTGAACTGAAACCATAATATATTATCAAGATTCTCGCTGAAGTCATCAACTCACAGATCTCAGGTTACTGCTGCACGAGGCTGCTGATTCAGCAGACCGAGCCTACTTATTTTCGCGGCAACCTAGCCGAGACACACTTCTTTGTTACTTATTATTCAAGCAACATCAATTAACCATTTTTAATTCCATTCTATATTGTAAACATTGCAGTTCAGTAATAATTGTTTTTAACAAGTCTTTGTGCTTCGAGGGATATAACAAATATATATATATAAAACCCTAATAATCTAAGGTAGATAAGTAACCCTAACAAGATGTGCACGTCAATGTTGTAGGTTGGCAACATATTTATCATGGTCACTGGTCACTGACGTCCACGGTTGCAGCCTGTAACTGTAACTTAACCGAACTGTCTTGGCGTCAAGCAGCAATCCGACGAAAGCGCTGCCTTGAAAGCTGTCCTACGTCACGTGAAGCGCTCGGACCAAGATAGGATTCGGCCTCATTCTCTCCTCATCCTCGATTCGAGTCAGACGCTCGAGCACACGCGCCATTCTTGTCATGTAGTCTGTTATGTCGTTCTTATCAATAAACAACTGTTCTGTTTTGTTTTAATTATTTCCTTAGCCTACATCGATTATTAATGAACATAGAGTACACAATCTCTATAATTCCAAAAGAGAGAACATGCCATGTTCCAAGTCAGAATATTCTTTCTTTTTCTTCATCCGTTTGTCTTTGTCTTTTGTATAAGTGTCAAGAAGCCACATCAGAATTTCATCTATTTCAATCAAAATAATGATAATAAAATAATGTTGTTGATAGAACATCTATATAAATGAACGCTTATAAAAAGTTTGAACCAGGAAAAAGCAAATTATTCAGATCCATTCACCAAAACAAATCATCCAAAAATATCAAATGTATCATACCAGCAGAGACTAAAACTGATCAAGTGATCTTGAAGAGAACATTCATTTCATATAAGCAGTAGGAAATTTGCATATGCTGTCAATACTGAAAAATACTATACCCATGTTTATTATTGAAAAACACATTATACGTGTACAATCTATATAAATTAACTGATTAACAAGAATTGAAACAGTCAGAAACTAGTTATCAATGAAGTTTGAATATAAAAACATTACAATTACACCAATGACAGCTTGTTGGAGCAGAAATATTTGCAACGATAATTGTAATCGAATAGAATTTTTTAATCTATGAATTTTTTGAACTTTCACCTGAACGTCATTCCCTCATTTCTTTCATCGAATCGATAACGAATCTTTCGCCTACATCAGATTTGTGAAAATAAGCAGCTTTTATTTGATGATTTGAGAACAAGATGAAAGAAGAAGAAAACCTAACCTAACTTTGTTTAAATTTAAGTTACTAAATATCCGACTGCTATATATTTGATTATAAAATCGTATGTAAAACATGCATTCTGAATTCAAATGCAGATTCGTTATCTAGAATAAAACTAAACCCTGAAACATTTGAACAAACAAAGCCGATTAACCGACTGAAACCACCTGATAATAATTCCGATCAAACATCACATTCATTATCAAAAGAAGTTCTTGTTTTTTCTTATAACCAGAAAAAAATTTCAATACAAAACTTATCTTATCTCTAAACTTATAAAATTACTAATGTAAAAATACCAGTCAATGAACTATTACATATTATGAAAACAACAGTCACACAGAATTTATTAATTACTGTGAAATTTGTAAAAGAGCAAAATATGCTCTTAAAAATCCATCAATACCTTTTCAATTGATTCATATCGACTCATTTTCTTTCTATGAATTTCGTCAAGCTTTTTACGAAAGAATTCTATAACGAAACTAAAAGAATTGTTAAACTTACAAAAAATCAAAGTCCGTTTCACAACTCCAGACTCAAAACGAAAAGATTGATACTCCTTCAACTGAAGACCTTATTGCTGATCCAAGCACACGAGATTTAAATAAAAGAATTCAAATAAAAGAAGAAAAAAGAAAATAAAATCCCCTGGAATTCTCCCATTCAAAAATAATTGCTAGTCAACAAGTATTCATTAATGAAATCAACTTGAACGTCAAATTAATTGAAAGTTATCGTAATATAAAACAATTTTCAAGTAATGAAACAAAATGTTTCCATAATATAACAAATTCAACAAAAAATTGTTAAAGACGTCAATATTCAAATATCTCTTCCGAAACAACTAATTGGACAAAACTAATAATCAAGAAAAGATTTCCGAAAACGAAGCATACACAGAGCACATTTCAGATCAGTTTGAAAAATACACACTTAATTCGAATCTGAAAAATTAACAAATCTTCTTGAATGCCAACATATTCGTACCAATTTTAGACAACCTGGAAAATGCAATTACTTTTGCCAAAATTCATATTGTTCACCCCGACATATTACCATACAAAATTTGAGAAATACTGTATGAACTAAGATACCATAATGACCCTAGAATAAATTCCAACGTCAACTAGCTTTCCATCTCTAACCCTCCCCAGCACCTCCATACCCCTCCACACCCCTGCCCACCCTTCCCTACCCCTCTCCTACCCTCTCCACTACACTCCTCCCACCCCCTCTTCACCACACTCCTCCCACCCCCCACCCGCCCACCCACCCCCTACCCACCCACCCCCCACCCACCTACCCGCCCGCCCCCACCCGTCCCCCACCCCCCACCCCTTGCCCACCCCCACCCCACCCCTTACCCACCCCCACCCTCGCCCGCCCGCCTACCCCCCACCTACCCACCCGCCTGCCCCCAACCACCCACCCCCCACCCACTCACTCCCCCACCCCCTCCCCTACCCACACCCCACACCCCACCCCCACCCTCACCACCCCACCCCCATCCCCACACCCACCCCCTCCCCCACCCCGCCTCCCCCCCACTCCCCACCCCCACACCTCCCCCGCCCCCTCCCCCACCCACCCACACCAACCCCCACCCCACTCCCCCACTACTCCCCCACCCCCTCCCCCACACACCCACACCCCACCCCCACCCTCACCCTACCCACACCCCACCCCCACCCTCACCACCCCACCCCCATCCCCACACCCACCCCCTCCCCCACCCCGCCTCCCCCCCACTCCCCACCCCCACACCTCCCCCGCCCCCTCCCCCACCCACCCACACCCACCCCCACACCCACCCCACCCCGCCTCCCCCACTACTCCCCCACCCCCTCCCCCACACACCCACACCCCACCCCCACCCTCACCACCCCACCCCCATCCCCACACCCACCCCCTCCCCCACCCCGCCTCCCCCCCACTCCCCACCCCCACACCTCCCCCGCCCCCTCCCCCACCCACCCACACCCACCCCCACCCCACCCCACTCCCCCACTACTCCCCCACCCCCTCCCCCACACACCCACACCCCACCCCCACCCTCACCCTACCCACACCCCACCCCCACCCTCACCACCCCACCCCCATCCCCACACCCACCCCCACACCCACCCACCCCCTCCCCCACCCCGCCTCCCCCCCACTCCCCACCCCACACCTCCCCCACCCACACACACCCACCCCCACACCCACCCCACCCCGCCTCCCCCACTACTCCCCCACCCCCTCCCCCACACCCCACCCCCACCCTCACCCTACCCACACCCCACCCCCACCCTCACCACCCCACCCCCATCCCCACACCCACCCCCACACCCACCCACCCCCTCCCCAACCCCGCCTCCCCCCCACTCCCCACCCCACACCTCCCCCACCCACACACACCCACCCCCACACCCACCCCACCCCGCCTCCCCCCCCACTCCCCACCCCCACACCTCCCCCGCCCCCTCCCCCACCCACCCACACCCACCCCCACACCCACACCAACCCCCACCCCCACCCCCACCCACACCCACACACCCACCGACCCACACCCACCGACCCACACCCACCCCCACCCACACACCCACCCCCACACCCACCCCCTCCCCCACACCCTCCCCCACCCACCCACACCCACACACCCACCCCCACACCCACTGACCCACACCCTCCCCCATTCCCTCCCCACACCCACTTAGGTTAGGTTAGGTTAGGTTAGGTTAGGTTAGGTTAGGTTAGGTTAGGTTAGGTTAGGTTAGGTTAGGTTAGGTTAGGTTAGGTTAGGTTAGGTTAGGTTAGGTTAGGTTAGGTTAGGTTAGGTTAGGTTAGGTTAGGTTAGGTTAGGTTAGGTTAGGTTAGGTTAGGTTAGGTTAGGTTAGGTTAGGTTAGGTTAGGTTAGGTTAGGTTAGGTTAGGTTAGGTTAGGTTAGGTTAGGTTAGGTTAGGTTAGGTTAGGTTAGGTTAGGTTAGGTTAGGTTAGGTTAGGTTAGGTTAGGTTAGGTTAGGTTAGGTTAGGTTAGGTTAGGTTAGGTTAGGTTAGGTTAGGTTAGGTTAGGTTAGGTTAGGTTAGGTTAGGTTAGGTTAGGTTAGGTTAGGTTAGGTTAGGTTAGGTTAGGTTAGGTTAGGTTAGGTTAGGTTAGGTTAGGTTAGGTTAGGTTAGGTTAGGTTAGGTTAGGTTAGGTTAGGTTAGGTTAGGTTAGGTTAGGTTAGGTTAGGTTAGGTTAGGTTAGGTTAGGTTAGGTTAGGTTAGGTTAGGTTAGGTTAGGTTAGGTTAGGTTAGGTTAGGTTAGGTTAGGTTAGGTTAGGTTAGGTTAGGTTAGGTTAGGTTAGGTTAGGTTAGGTTAGGTTAGGTTAGGTTAGGTTAGGTTAGGTTAGGTTAGGTTAGGTTAGGTTAGGTTAGGTTAGGTTAGGTTAGGTTAGGTTAGGTTAGGTTAGGTTAGGTTAGGTTAGGTTAGGTTAGGTTAGGTTAGGTTAGGTTAGGTTAGGTTAGGTTAGGTTAGGTTAGGTTAGGTTAGGTTAGGTTAGGTTAGGTTAGGTTAGGTTAGGTTAGGTTAGGTTAGGTTAGGTTAGGTTAGGTTAGGTTAGGTTAGGTTAGGTTAGGTTAGGTTAGGTTAGGTTAGGTTAGGTTAGGTTAGGTTAGGTTAGGTTAGTTAGGTTAGGTTAGGTTAGGTTAGGTTAGGTTAGGTTAGGTTAGTTAGGTTTAGGTTAGGTTAGGTTAGGTTAGGTTAGTTAGGTTAGGTTAGGTTAGGTTAGGTTAGGTTAGGTTAGGTTAGGTTA